>MU183058.1:55068-97506 GCA_016904865.1 Pissodes strobi | reverse complement strand
GCCAGCGACGAAACATTTTTTTAAGGTTTATATAAAGTTTTTTTTTTTCATTTCGGGCATGCCTTGGGTTAGTTCTGGTTAGTTTTTGTTGGTTGCTCCCCCATAGCGAGCGCAGCTAGCGAAGGGTCATGCGTGAAGTGAAATAATAGTTAACTTTTCATAAGAATCATATGGCCCGGGTTCGATTCTAAAGGCAAAACATGTTTTTGAAGTGAAAACTTCTTTGCATTTTTTTGTGGGGGTGAAATGAGACAGAGCCGTCACGCGTCACGCTCGGATATGTAACGTAACGCTGGCATGTTCCCGTATAGGTAGAGGGCCGAAATTTTCAGGAGATGTAGCCGTGGTAAAAAGAAGTTCCTGGACGAAAACGGGACCCCATACCACCCTCCGTTTGGCCAGGGGAGGGGGGTAAGGAAAAACTTAAATAATTATTATCAGGAGAACGGAAGATCATACGGGGAAGACCGGGGCTCTAATTTAAGGGGGGATTTTTGGGGAAGGTAGAGGGCTGAAATTTTCAGGGGATGTAACAAGGGTAAAAAGAAGACCCTGGACGAAAACGGGGCCCCGTACCGCCTCCCCCCGTTTGGCCAGGGAAGGGGGAAGAAAGAAAATTTAAATAATTAATTTCGGGAGAACGGGAAGAGGTACGGGGTCGAAACTTTTATGGTAGGTGCGCCCCATAGGGGGCCATTTTAGTCCATACGGAGGGGACCGGGGCTCTAATTTAAGGGTAGATTTTGGGAGAAAACCCGTTTTTCGCCCGTATCTCTGCAACAAAGGCTCGGATCGAAATTCTGACAAACGATGACCTCGAGTGTTGAAGTTTTCACTTCTATCGTGTGGTCTTAAGCACACACAATAATTCTTTCTTTTTTTAATATGTTTGGAAAAACAATTTTTTTATTTTGGGCAGGCCTTGGGTGAGTTTGGGTTACTTTTGTTTGGTTGCGCCCCTGAGCGAGCGGAGGGCCATGCGTGAAGTGAAAATGAAATGTAAATCAACTGTGAAGGTCTGTGACCCGGTACACGCAACGTCTTGTTTATACGTGGTTTCAGTATCAAGGCCACATCAGTCGCCAGTATGCTATATTAGTCGTTTCTGATTGGTGGATTAACTAACGGTCGAGTCAGTTTATGCTAGCAGGTCTAAATGGTGTAGCGGTCATATGCTGCGTTTGGAATGTGGACGTCCCGCGTTCAATTCCCGTCGGTCGTTTTTAAGGTTATGTTTATTTCTTTTTATACATTTGGGTTAGTTTCAGTTAGTTTCGACTAGTTGCGCACCGGAGCAGGCGAAGCGAGTGGAGGTCCATGCGTAAATACTCTAAAGTGATGTTAACCCACCAATCAGAAGCACAAGCGTCTAGGGACAGGGCTAAATTTTTTATGCGAAACTGTGCATGCGTAATACGGCCGAATGTATCGGAATTAACCATGTTTTTACGTTCTAGCGAAATTCCTTCAACACCTCGGTGATGTAGTAGGTAGAGGTTTTGCCTGTCATTTCTGGGCTGCAGGCTCGATCGCCGTCGGTCGCGACAGATGTTTACCTTTTTAAGGTTATGTTTGTTTTTTATTAATTTACTTTTTTTTCTTAATTTTGGGTTTGCCTTGGGTTAGTTTTGTTCAGTAGCAAGCGGAGGGCCATGCAAAGCCACAATAATATCTGTTATTCTTGTTTCGCCATTGCGCATGCACGGTTTCGCATCCAAAAAATATAGCCCTATCCTTAGACATTATTATTACACCAGATCTTTATTATATTTCATTTTACAATAATGTCCTACTTAGTAGATAATAAACGATTACTATACATAGTTTGACACGTTTCGCTCCGGCCTTCAGAGATGCACCGCCAAGCCGCACAAACCTACGCACAGAACATCCCTCTAGTCGAGGGGGCTGTTGAAAGGCCCTTAAATCTACTTTTTGTGACCAATCAGAATATGTAATGTTCCATGGGATCAGATCCCATCAACATAGCTATCAGTGTGTCGCATAATGCTTGTAGATGGTAAAATAGATTTCAGGTGTTGCGTTTTGTTGAGTGTTCTTTTAATTGTGGAGAAAATACAATTTAAAAACTCCACTTCCCGTTTTGCAATACACTCACTCATTCACTCTTTATCATTCACACCTATTTGCATAATGTACAATATATACAAAGAATGGGAGTTGCTTATAGCAAATCCCCGGTGAGGGTGGAATTATGTCCGGGCATAAGGGCATTGTGGTCCATAATTCACTTGCAGGGTGCAAGGAACGCAGGAGCCGTTGCGTGCGTTGAATGACTGCAACTTGAGCCGGTTGCCAGCGTTGTATATGGTGCGGTCATTGCTCGTCGAGTATATCTAGCTGGCTCCTCCCACCTGTACTTTGTGGGTGGAGTCAGCCAGACTAACCCAAGCAGCTCGATTTTGCCATTTCCTCAGGCGCACTTCTGTGCTCCTGATACCTGACTTTTGTTTAGGGCTATTTTGCCCTTAGAGGGGGGGTTTTCTTCACTCAGGACAATTTGTATGATCAAAAGTGACTATTTCTAACTATTTACAGGATCCTATTTTCTATTAATTCTAATATATACACTTTTACATCAGTATTTCTGGCGGAAATGGTTTACAGTAATTTGTGTTGCTTATCAGGGAGGCCTAGGCTCTAGAAAGTATAGTGTGGTATTTCTATGTATGGGTCCATGGGAAGGACGTCGTTCCTGGTTAAAACGTGCGTCGGCCAGTCGTGCTGTTTCCGGCGAGCCATGTATTCCCAGGTCGTAGAACCTGCACGCTAGACGGTCGATATGCTCCCTGACATATTCGATGCCCGCCCAGTTGTGCAGGTCCCGGATTCGGGTGTACATACTCGCCGAAAAGACAGCCCTCAAGTGTTTATTTTGCAGGACTTGTACTGCATTTAAGTGTCCCTCTGCCACGGAGCACCATACAGTAGCTCCGTATAGGAGGGTTGGCCTGGTTATTGCCTTATAAAGGATTAGCTTGTTTCCCGGGCTAAGGACCGACCCACGTCTTATCAGCGTTCCCAGTTTCTTATAAATGATTGCATTTTTGCTTTTGATGTAGTTGATGTGCTTTCTGAACCTAAGCCCCCTATCAAGCACAATTCCCAGATATTTAACTGCATCCTTGGGTGCAATTTCAGTATTGTGGATAATTATCGGTTGCACAATTTGAGGGGTTTTCTTCCTAGTGAATATGCCGAGCTCAGTTTTTCCTGCATTTAACCTTATCTTCCATTTGTCATAGTACTGGAGTATCACCTCCATATACCGGCTCAAATTGTCAACAGCGGACTGCGCGTGAGGGGCGCCAGTGTACAGGATAGTATCGTCAGCGTAAAACGCTGCTGACGCGTTCGGGTAAGACGGGAAGTCGGATATGTAATAATTAAAAAGTTGCGGGGAAAGCACTGTTCCCTGCGGGACGCCGCATTGGATTGGCCTCATGGTCGAAGTGGCATTACCCACTTTCACCGAGAAGAAGCGTCCGGCAAGGTATGACCCAACCAGCGCTGCTAAATAGAGTGGATACTCAAACTCTACATAGAGTTTGTGTAGCAGGCCCACGTGCCACACCCTGTCAAACGCCCTCTCAATATCGAGCAACAGCAGGGCGGTGCAATGCCTCCTATTGAAACTATCATAGATTGCCTGAACGACTTTCGCAGCCAACATGCACGTGCTATGTCTGCTGCGAAAGCCGAACTGCTCCCTCGGGAGAATATCTAGCTTCTCGGCTGCCCCACTGAGTCTCGATATCAAGAGCTTCTCGGCTACTTTTCCCAGTGTACTCAACAGGGATATCGGCCTGTATGATGTAGTCAATGTCGGGTCCTTGCCCGGTTTCGGGAACAGCACAATCCTCGCAACCTTCCAGGAGGGGGGGAAGTACTGCAAGCGAATTATCGCATTCACAATATGCATTAAATGTATAACGGTCTTTTTCGGGAGGTTTTTGAGGAGTAGGTAGGGAATGTTATCAATTCCCGGAGCCTTGTTCTTTGGTAGGCGGCTCAGGACTTTAGACAACTCAGTGGGAGTTACTTTCAACTTTTGCAACACCGTCGGTGGTATCGGGTAAGTTCGATCGCCGAATAAGTGGACTCGCTCCGTGATTTCCCTGTGCAATGGCAGGGAATCCGGGACTTGCCTATGTATCTCCTCAAGGGAGTCCGCAAATGCCTCAGCCTTCCCCAGGTCGTCCAGGATGTCACGACCACGGTGCTTAAGCACCGGGAATTGAGGTGGGGCATTGCGGACTCGCCTTGCAAGCTTCCATAGGGACCCATCCTCCGTGCCTAGTTCGTTCACGAAGTTCATGCACTTTTTACTTCTAAATTCGCTTATATGAAGTTTAATTTGATCCGTAATGGCGTTGATTCGACGCCTTTCTTCCGGGTTCCTAGTCCTCTGCCACCTACGTCGTAACCGATTCCGGAAATTAATAAGATTAAGGATATTATCAGGGAGAGTTTCCACGTATGGCCTCCTCCTGATAACCGGACATGTAGCGTCTCTGACGCGCTGGATATTGGTAGTTAAAGTGTCAACTTCATTTACCAGCTCCTGGACAGTTTCAATCTGTCGAGGGATGACCGTGGCTTCATTTAACCTTTCCCGGTACATCCTCCAGTCAGTATTGGTATACGCGACCGAAGTCACGACGGCTTCCGGCCGCCCGCCGAATCTTAATGCCAGTAGGCTTATACTGACTGGAAGATGATCCGAGTTTAGGTCATTTGTCACAACATTGTCTATATAAACAAAGGTCACAATGAGCGCGCCTAGTCCAGCCATCCCCCGAGAGATCGCTATGTCCAGGTAGGAGGGCCTGAAGTTTCCAGCGGGATAATGCGTGGGAGCGTTCGGGCGATGATATCGGATGTCCAGATTGTTTTCAATAATAGCCTTTAGTATTCTGCCACGCGGCTCCGTTCTAGCGTCGCCGAAGTGTACATGATGTATATTAAAATCGCCAATTAACAACGATTTGCGACCAGGTCTTAAAAAAGCTAAGAAATCTTGTTCGTGAAAGTGAAGCGTATCCCCCCCCAATACATAAGCCGCCGTCAAGCTCGAGCGCCACATGTTCAATGGCAGTATTTAGGTTAGCACGCCGCTTATAAACGACGGTCTTATGTATTAGACAGGCCACACCTCTTTTCCGCTCGCCCTGCCCATCCGAGCGTTCAATATAGTAAACTCGTATTTTAAGTTTGAAATCATGGTCGAGTAGCGTCTCGTTTAAGAAAACAATCTGGGGACGGGATTTATACAAATAATTGCGGAATTCGCCAAGCTTATGTCTGATTCCGTTATAGTTCCATGTAGTAACAATGACATTTTATTTACATGTGACATTATTAATACAACTATATGTTATATTTTTTAAATTACGTTGTAAAGAATTTAATTGAGGTTTGCATCAATAACTGTTTGTCACCATTGCATGCCCTCAACATGGAGACATACTCGTCTAGAGCGAAAAATAGCTCTTCTAGATTAATGAGGGAGTTAAGCTCGTTAATTACGTTTGAAATTTGCGATACACTGAAAGCTATATTATTGGTATTACTATTCGATTGGCCACTTACAGTTTTATGCTGGATTTGCGGGTTGCGCGACCTGTTTTGCTCCTCCGAGTGCGGGGAAGTCTCTATCAAGGTTTCTTCTTCCGTCCGGGGGTGCTTGGGGTTGTCTGCCTTGGTCAGCTACACTTCTTTTTCTACCCCGGCCTCCGTCTTCGCCGACTTGCCTCTGCCAGGCCGGCGTGGCAGGCAAGGGTGCAGGTTTGTATTGCTTCTTCGTCGGTTGTTTCGTCTGCGTGCTTTTAACTTGGTTTAGTTTATATATATATATATACACAGGGCAATCTTGGCTGATTGCCCTGTGTTCTCCCCCGCAGTTGGCACATTTTGAGGGTCTTTCGGGGTTGCAGGCAGTTATTTCGTGCCCGCCAGCGCACCGGCTGCATTTAACTGCCTTTTTGCAGTGAGTGGCGGAGTGCCCGTGGGTCTGGCACCTTTTACACTGCATTAATATTTTATCGTTTTTTCTTTATTCCCAGGATACTTTGATATTTAGTACGGTTTTGACTACTTGCTGTAGTTTTTTCAGTGTCATGCTTACATCGAAAACGACCAGGTATAGTGGGTCCCTGGTCTTTTTCATTAAGTAAATTGTCTTGATGTCTATGTTGTAAGCATCTGAGAGTTCGTGCTTTATTTCTTCCAGGGGGATGTCCCCATCCAACCCTCGCAGGACGTATGCTCTTGTCTTTGACTGTCGATCGGCGTATGTGTGATATTCACGGTCATTATCGTCAAACGTCTTCATTAGTATTTGCCAGTCCCTCTGGCTCTCAGTGTAAATGATTGTCGTGTTACGGGTGTACTTAATACTGTATTTGGCGATTCTCAAGTTTTTAAAATCTTCTGTCAAGGCCTTATGGCTGTCAACTCTTCCCTGAAGAACAATCGGAGGTGGTGGCGGGGGTGGTTTGGTCGCTGGCGGCGCTTTCGGTTTCGGCTTACTTCTCACCATGCAAAGCCACAATAATATCTGTTATTCTTGTTTCGCCATTGCGCATGCACGGTTTCGCATCCAAGAAATATAGCCCTATCCTTAGACACTTGTATCAAAAGCGGCTTATAGGCTTTTAAAGATCCTTTACAGGCGTAGCCGACTATATCAAAATCGGCCTCTCCTATTGGTCGATCCATCTCGTATTACAATATGTCTTCGTGATGCAATCAATATCTCGCAAGAGCTCTCGTGGTGTAGAAGTTCAGATCGTTGGGTCTCACCTGGAAAACACGGGTTCGAACCCGGTTGCTTTTTTTTATTTTATTTTAAAGATTATGTTTCTAAACAGCTTTTTTTCTTGATTTTGGGTATGTCGTGGGTTAGATTGGGTTAGCACCTGGTTAGTTTCCTTTTCTCGAGCCCCTGTGGCGAGCGAAGCGAGCGGAGGGCCATGCGGATCGACCAATAGGAGAGGCCGATTTTGATATAGTCGGCTACGCCTGTAGAGGATCTTAAAAGGCGGCTTATAGCATAGTGGCGTCGCGCCATCTTATGATAGTTATATAAAACTATCTGATGTTGCTATGGAAACCGATACTGTTTACACTGAACATTAGTTGGTCGTTCTCTGTTTGATTTTTGGTCCTCTTGTACATGCCGCTTTTCTAATTTATTTTTTAGTCTATTCAAGAATGAATAGTTCGAAGGTAAGAAATATTTTTTTAAATATTCAATGACACGTAGGGATGCAACAGATCCGTTCTTCATCACTCAGGTGAACAAGTACTACTAAGACCCCAGTTTCTGCAGACATCGATAACTCCATTCTTCCAAAATTTACTATGACAACAATTGTAGCTATAGTAATTATGCTAGGAATAGAGTTATTCGGACTTGTCAGCAGTTATCTAACTAATCCTAGCCTAGGATACCATGATCTGGAGTATGTGATGCACATGTAGAATCATCGAAAATTTTGCATGAAGATTTGTTGCTTAAGAAGAACTTGAAAGGCAATGCATTTTTTATTGCCTTTTCCTAAAATTTCACTGATGCAGTTGCAATTATTTACAGGGTAATACAAACATAAATGTATAATTGCTAACTATTAGCATATTGGAATGCATAAATGTATGAATGCTAACTATTAGCATGTTGGAATACATAAATGTATGAATGCTAACTGTTAACATATTGGTATATTATTTGAACCAAACATTTATATACAATATAGGTATTATAATGAGACATTAATTTAATTAATTAATAGTAAATGCGTGCAAAACGGAGACTGAAAAATGTTGATATTAAATGACCAAATTTTAATTGTGGGATATAAACAATTTTTTTGGCAGTATGCAGAAGCCTTTACACACAGTGTATGATGTGTTCAGAATGTATAGAAATCTTTATGTAATCAAGAATTTATTTTACTCGGTCAGATGTTAAGAATGTTGGAATCTAGAGGCAATAATTAATTTTCTTCCTCTAGGAAGACCTAATAGAAATGACGGAACTAACATCGCCAAACAGAAAGTTGCCGCTCCTTAAGCTCAGAAAACGAAACCAAGTACATTCGCCTCCATTTGTGTCACCTGCCCGAAGTATTGATAAAGACGTCACATCCCTGTTTTCCGCCAAAAAAACATCCAGAAGGTCTAGCCAGGATGAAAATGAAACTGAGAGTATATCAGAACTTTCAGATGATATGTTGTCTGAGAGCTCGATAAGAAATCTGAGCAAAACAGAAAGCGGAGGGTCATCAGCTAGAAGTATTCATATCAGGTAGGTATTTCACTTTTCATTAACTATTCTCCTCACGAACATATATATAATCAGTGGACATACATAGCAAATGAGTAAATGCGTAGGCCAGTTTATTGATGAAGTTCGTGTGTATAACAGAAAATACTTGTCACTTTGATAAACTTTTTACTGATTTGTTAATGAAATACAACTATTCTTGTATTCGAAGGCCTTTTTTTAGGTCAAATGAAAAAATGAGTAAATTAAAGAGATCTTTAGACTTGATAAGACAAGAGAACAGCCAAGTAGATAGCAATATAAGATCAATACGTAGCAAGTTCCAACTTGAAGAAAAACGAGCCGAGGGTCCACAGTGCTCGTTTTTTAATTTCAACAAGGAACCACCAGACGATGAAAAAGAGGTAAACCAATTTCATATTTTAAATGAAAATGTACTGTATTACTTCTTTACTAAGTGGGTTTATTCTGGATTTCAGATTCAAAATTCAAAAAACATTTATTGTGCATTACATATGATCACAAATCAATATACAAAAGACACAAAAGGACTAGGTACACTTACAATAGTGGTATCAAAATATAGGCCTAAAGTAAAGCTACAATCTAACAATAGGGATAAAAGGTAAAAACAAAAAAAAACAAAAAAACAGTGTTCAAAACTTACAAGAACAGAAATGACTCTAACAAAATCAACATAGGTCAAAATTAAAACTCTGTAAACCACCCAGACCCAGAACCTTTTGCTTCAGCTTTGTCTCAATGCCCGACTTAGAATTCGAACCAGGAAGCAAAGAGATGACGCGGTTGTAAGCGAATGCAGCCAAGAAAGAAAAGCGCGTTCTATAAGTTGCGCCATAATACAGGGTGAGAAATGTCCAGAATTAAGTTAACGTGCCGAAGTTGCCTCGCATCCAATTCACTTCGCTGCACCTGTTTCTCAAAACGCTACCTCGGAGTATGCAAATTCAAAACAGAAAACACAAAAAATACAAAATTAATAAACCGCATTTCGTTCAATTTAAAAACTTCAATTTGCGAATAAATGGAAGTTTATAGAGTAAAGACGTGTTACAGATAAGACGCTTTTCCTAACGCCTCCGTTTTTTAACAGTTTAGGGCCGGAAAAAATAAGTCGGTGTCTAGCTTTAGACTGTGCTGACGATAAACGTAAATTCGAAGGCTGTGAGGAGAAAAAATCATAAACTTTCTTTAATCCGTTCCAGGGACATTATTCTAAGCATAACAAAGGATTATTTTCTGCGCCAAATATTTATAGGTATAAAGTATTTGTATATGTATATGTATTTAAGACTTGTCCCATTGTTATTTTATCGCAACAAGATACCTCTTAGCTTGTGTATGAATTGAGTGTATTTTGAACAGTGTCGTACTTGTTTTTATTCTGATGGGAGTATTGTGAATCCTCTGTATTATGTATAAGGAGGAAGGAATTTATTTTATTTATTTATTTTTCCTTTATTATTGTTGTCTTCTTGTAATTTTTAGTATAGCATTGATTCTTAACAAGATAGGCGATTAAGATTATGGCATTAACTTTCAAGTGTTGTGAAACTAAACAACAACCAAATTTATTTTGCCTAATCTGCAAGAATGTTTTTCACAGAAGTTGTTGGAAGCAAGGAGCAAAGAAATTTGAAATAATCAAAGACAATCTAATATGGTGGTCAAATGACTATATTACCAACGCTCATAAAGATGAGGAAACCAGCGTGATTGATGATTTGAGGGGCATAATTAGTGATTAAAGCGTGAAGTTGATGAGAAAGACAATCATATTTTAAGGCTAAAACGTAATTCTGTCTCAGAAATTTTTCCAAAATCTTGAACTTGTGTTGGCCAGCTGACAAATGGTGCGTCAATTGTTCTGTGTGGGGATTTTAATGTGGATTATCAATAATGTCATGTTAATTAGCCGTTGCTATTGGGTTTATTTAACTCATTTAATTTAAAAGTACATAAATCGGAACCCACTAGATGTAAGATGTAATATTTATTCATGCACGATGTTTGGCTACTGCTGTTCAAATGTCCCAGGTAATTTTGTGCAGTGTCAGTTGATTGATGGTGGGCTTTCAGATCATAATGCTGTTTTGTGTAAACTAAAAATTAAACGTAACACTCGTTACGTTCTTTAAGTACTACTATACGTGATACACGTGTGTATAGTTTGCTCCCGTTTAAACGTTCATATTACGAGTTTTAAAAAAAGATTGGTGGTTTCTGTTATGGATAACAGTAACGGCAACGGAAAGCCGACCGTCCGGTTGAAAAAACCCATTAGTGTAAAAAGTGTGTATAAACAAAGAAGTAATTCCTTAGAAACACTAAATTTATCAAAAAATGAAATCGAGGAAATAATAGGATCCAAGGTCGGTAAGGTGTTGACAAATATTCCAACTCAAGTGGATATCAAAATAAACACTGATAAGCAAACAATGAAGTGCTCGGACAAAACACCGATACCGGGTACATACGAAAATTTCAGTTTTAGCGACGAAATGATTTCGGACTCGATTTTTAAACCAATGAAGTCTGTTTTGAGAACACCGCCAAAAGATAACGAAAAAATACAAAATCAAACCTTAGAAGGTAACCACAATAAAATACATCGTTCAGACACAACTCCTGAACAAGAAAACAGCTACAAACGCCAATGTGAAGAGAACCGCAATGATAAGGAAATAATTAACTTGGAAGTAAAGGTAGAAGAAAAATCTCAAATTTACTCTGAAGAATTAATAAGTAATTTTTTTCCATAATGGATAATATCAACGACACCATGAGTAAGGGCAATGTAGAAAATGAAAAATTTTGCCTACCTCCAAATTTCCAAACAATAATACAGAATGCGCAAGCAGATATCTGTAAACTCTTTACTATGTTAACTTTTAAAACTGGGGAAATAGAAAAAGAGAATTTAGTACTTAGAAATCAACTTACTAATTTAAAAACAAAAAACGGCGAACTTATTTCACCAACCCCACTATCATTCGCACAAGTTACAGATGCGAATGGAAAAGTCAAAGCACAGGAAAAGCACACGGAAAATACTTTTAAGAAAGAAGAATGGATAACGCCAAAAACAACAAAAAAACACGAGACGATAATAAATCTGGACAATACAGACAACCCACAGGAAACATTCAAGTCATTTAAACAACAAATAAACATAAAAGATGTAGGAGGCGGTTTTAAAAACATAAGGCAATCCAAAAACGGTGCAATTATAGTTGAAAGTCATGATAAAAACCAGCAAGAAAAATTAAAAGAAGCTATAAAAAATATAGACAAAATAAAGTTTAGGGAAAATCAATCATCTGACCCAATGATCATGATAACAGGTATTGGAAAAGGTTTTTCCGATGACGAATTTTTAGAGGAGCTAGAGCGATTAAATCCTGATATCACTGAGGTACTGCAAACAACTATAAAGGATAAGATGAAGGTAATAACAAAGCGACAGTGTAGAAATCCAAGCAAAGAAAATTTAATTTTTGCAAACATCTCCGAATATAGCCAAATGCTTCCTGAAAAGAGGCACCGTTTACTTTGACCTAGTTACCGTGTTTGTTCAAGAACATTTAAATTTAGCCATGTGCTTTAAATGCTGTGGTTTTGACCATGTAGCAAAATATTGCACAGGAAAAGATTGTTGTTTTAGATGTGGAGGTGAGCATAGTGCACAGTACTGTGAAGAAAGAAACTTAAAATGCCCGAACTGTCAAAAACTGAAAATACCCGGAAACAACCATTCCGCAAGAGACACCAATTGCCCTGTTTACAAAAGACGTCTAGTCAGATTTGGAAACAATGTGAATTATAATGGGGATTTTTAACAAATAAACAATCAGACACTGCTAAACATTTAAAAAGAAATTTGGATAACCGATGTGTAAATATTAATTTAATTCACCAAAATGTTCAGTCACCAGGCAATTCTGTGGGCCCAATAAAGTATAGTATGATCAGTGATAAATCTCAGGCTGGGGATATGTCACCGGCTTGCTATGAAACTATCAAAATTGCCCACCAAAATATCAAATCTCTAAAGAACAAAATAGAATTGGTTGAAGTGTTTTTGGAAGATGAAAATTTAGACTTATTATGTTTGTCTGAAAGTTGGTGTTTGGATAGTGAAATTGATTTTCTTAATGTCAATGGTTTTAAAATAGCGGATTATTATAATAGAACAATTAATAAACACGGCGGCGTATTAATTTTAACTAAAAACACTTTAGAATTTAGTCAGGTAGATGCCGTTCACAAGTTTTGCATTGAGTTTGTTTTTGAGTGTGCTTGTATTAGAATATGTGTCAACTATATAAATGTATGTATTTTATGCCTATATCGTTCACCTTTGGGAGCAAAGGATGATTTTTTTCATCAGTTTGAGCAGTGTCTGTCATGTATATGTGAAGCGTATCCTTTTTGCAGACTGGTTGTTGTTGGTGACTTTAATATAAATCTTTTTCAAGATAATAATGACAAAAATGAACTTTTGGATATACTTTATTCTTTTAATATAACCCCCGTTTTTAACGAACCAACTAGGACTACTGCCATATCTTTTACAGCCATAGATTATATTTGTACAAATTTTAATGACAGCCTCATTGCCTGTATTGTAGCTGAAAATGGACTATCTGACCATACATTTCAAAAAATTGAATTTGCCTACATTAATGACATCTCACATGCAACTTACTTAGCAAGATCTTTCTCAAATAAAAACAAAAACACCTTCCTAAATTTTCTAAAGGCTGAATGTTGGTCAGAACTCTACAATGGAGGTAGTGATATAAATGATATGTTTTCTATTTTTATTGGAACTTTGGATTATTACTATAATATTAGTTTTAGATATGTAAGAAAAAGAAAATCAGATTTTAATTGCAAACAATGGTTAACATTAGGTTTAAGAACATCATCCAAAAACTTAAAAACCTACATGCAAAGGTAAAAAGAGGTTTAGCATCTTTGGAACTTTATAAAAAATATAAACTTATTTATAGGCGTTTGTTAAGGGCTGCAAAAAGAAAATACTATGATAACAAAATTATCTATTCTAATAACAAATCAAAAACAGTCTGGAATCTAATAAATAATACAATAAAAACCAATCAAAAAAATAAAACTAATTGTATTATAAATAATGGTATTACGTATACAAATTCAGGGGACATAGCTGAACAATTTAATTCATATTTTGCTGACATTCCTAGAAAATTATATGACAAACAACAATCTTTTGATAATATTGATGGCCATGGAAGAAATTTAAACTTTTTTACTGATAAATCAATCTATTTGTATAGGGTGACTGAAAGTGAAACGAGTGAATCAATAAACAATTTGAAAAATTCTAATTCAAGTGGCCATGATGAATTTTCCTCCTCTATTATAAAGTATTGTAGTAAACAGTTATGTGGACCTTTAACATACTTGCTAAATTTATGTTTTTCTCAAGGTGTTTTTCCAGATTTTCTGAAAGTTTCAAAAATCATTTGTTTATTTAAGAAAGGAGATTGTAAAGACATTGTAAATTATCGTCCAATTTCACTATTGTCCATATTTTCAAAAATTTTTGAGAAAATAATTTTGAAACGTATGGTTAACTTTCTGGAAAGCTTCAACATATTATCACCCACGCAGCATGGTTTTCGCAACAAAAAATCAACTACTACAGCCTTATGTTCCATTGTAGATACTATATATAAAAGGGTAGATGCGAATGACAAGGTTATGGCCCTGTTTGTCGACCTAACCAAGGCATTTGACTGCGTAGATCATGATCTTTTACTGCAGAAGATATATGAGTACGGTATTCGTGGAAACTGCCATGATTTGTTAAAGACATATTTAAAAAACCGTAAACAATTTGTTCTTTTTGAAGCGTCTGAGTCTGCGCAGCTAGATGTCAAGTTTGGCGTTCCACAGGGAAGTGTTCTGGGCCCTTTACTGTTTCTAATGTATATTAATGATTTTTCGACCTGTTTGACAGCATATCACTGTGAATTTGCTGATGACATATCAGTTCTGTCAACAGAGTCCAGTGAACTTGAAATGACAAATAACTTGCAACACAATCTTAATCAACTATCCCATTACTTCAATTTAAATAGGCTTACATTAAATCAAAACAAAACATATATTTTGCAATTTCATCCATTTAATAGTAACTACACAAAGAGTCACTTAATTAAATTAAATAGTAAATCAATAGAACAGGTAACATCCTTTAAACTGCTGGGCATCTACATTGATATGTCGTTGAATTGGAAAGAACATGTTAATAATATTTGTAAAAGATGTTCAAGCCAATGCTTTGCATTGAATCGTCTAAAACAAGTCCTAACCAGGGAAGTTTTGAAAATATATTATTTTTCATGTTTTGAATCCATAATTCGTTATGGTGTCATTCTCTGGGGTGGCGCATCAGCTGCCATCAGAGTCTTTCGAATGCAAAAACGAGCTATTAGAGCAATGTTTGGCCTTGGGTATCGGCAATCATGCAGAAATACTTTTAAAAATGAATCTTTAATGACTTTGCCTTCTTTGTATATTTTTGAGTTACTCAAATTTGTAAAACAGAATATTCGTATGTTTAGAACACAAAACTTTTACCATGAATATAATACAAGATTTGGCAGCAACCTACAACATGATCTTCATCGCCTAGAATTGTACAAATTAAACCCTTATTACATTGGTACCATACTGTTTAATAAAATTCCAAATAACATAAGAGAACTTAGCAGTAATGAATTCTATACCAGTTTAAAGCGTATATTATTAAATAACGCTTTCTATAGTATTGATGAATTTATTAACTACAATTTTAGTTATGAGGATGCTGTTACTGCAAGTGTGTCTTAGTATTTGGTAGTTTTTAGTTTTCTTAGTTCTTAAGACCTTTGTGACATGTCCTATATCCTTTATTGTGATCTTTGGATTAATAAATGCATTTCATTTCATTTCATTTCGTAGCCTGAAAAGGATAGATAAAAAAAGGGAGAATATATAGCAGGTATAATTATAATGTTTTCTTTCAACTTTGTTACCTACAGGATTGGCAATCTGTATTAATGTCTCTGAACCCCTTAGAAAACTTTCATTCTGCACTTTACTTCAATTTTAATAAGGTCTTTCCTATTAAACAGTCAAAAAAAGAAAAACGAAAAACCTTGGATCACTAAGGGTATCAAAGTTTCTGCAAAGAACTTACGCTCTCTGCACTTCATTAGAAAATTTAATTTTGACAAACAGTTTATGGTTTCATATTTTAATGATTATAGACAAATATACCGAAAAGTTGGTAGGACGGCTAAATGAACTTATTACCAGTCATGAATGACACAATCAAAAAATGTGCAGAGAGAGATATGGAGTATAAGAGGCAGAGTTAGTAAAGTTAAAAATGACAGTAGGCTATCTGCTAGCGAGTTGAATGATTTCTATTGTTCCATAGCACGCAATCTGGCTAACCAAGTAAATGCCGCGTGTGATCACGTATATTTTTTTAAAAGAGAACCTTTACAACAAACCGTTTTCCTTTCACCAACTGATATATATGAATTAAAATCAGTAATTAGGGAAATAAAGAATGGTAATGCTTCGAGATGGGATGAAGTGTCTATTAAATTGTTCTTAAATTAGCCAGATGTAGCTCTTCAAGTTTTGGTTGATTGTATTAACGCATCCTTTTATGATGGTGAATTTCCATCTTGTTTAAAATTGGCTGCTGTTTTACCGCTTTTCAAGGGTGACCGGGAGTGCCCATCAAATTACAGACTAGTGGCTTTACTGCCTACTATTTCGAAAATCTGGAAGCCTGCGGTTTTAGAGGTACACCTTGTAGTATAACCTACCCGGGTCGATTCAACATAGTTGACTGAGATAAGTTGAGCTTTGTCTTTATTTTGCCAATGATCTTCAAAATAGATTAAAAAGAAAATCAATACCTACGTTGTGTTGTTATCATGTCTTACACATTTTTTAATTATTCGGATTGCGCTTCGACTAAACACAATTAGGGAATTTGAGGAAAAGGTGCGTCACGTAAATTAAACCACAGATTCATAATACGCCTAATTTATTAAAGAAAAACGTGCCGGACTCAGCCTGGAATTCACGAGGGGAAAGAGTACGGCAGAGAAACCCTCGATCTAAATTCCTATACCGAATTATGCTGTATAATCCATTAGGACTATACAGGGTGTTTCCTAACCTCGGTAAAAAAAACGAAACTGGTGAAATCTTACGTAATTTTAGGACGAAAATGTAGTATAAAATTATTTCGAATGTCGCTTCATTTTCAAAATACAGGGTGTTGAAAAAAAAAAATTTGTTCGTGTTTTCTTTTTATTAATAAATAATGAGAAGCGACATTCGAATAATATTTGCACACCTTAATAAAGGGTTGAGGACTTTATTTTGTGTTCATGTTGAACTTCTCAACTAGTTCATTGGCGGAGATCCGGGTAACGACTACTAGAATTTCGCAAAAAGCAATAATACGGGCCTGTTAAACACTCAAAATTCTTATGTTATTTGATAAAAAAGTTAATTTTAAGCAAATTAAGTTTCTTGCATTTTTCTCATATCTCTTACAGTTTTCGAGTAAAAAATTATTTTCTTGTTCACGTCACAAGAATCTCATCATTTTGTTGTTTAAATAAACGAGTAGGCTTTGCGTGAACACAAAATAAAGTGCTGAAACCCTTTATCAAGGTGTGCAAATATTGTTCGAATGTCGCTTCTCATTATTTATTAATAAAAAGAAATCACAAAAAAAAAATTTTTGCAACACCCTGTATTTTGAAAACTAGGCGACATTCGAAAAAATTTTATACCACATTTTCGTCTTAAAATTACGTGAGGATTCACCAGTTTCATTTTTTTACCGAGGTTAGGAAACACCCTGTAATTAATTAAATTACTGTCTCACGCACCGCAATTTGTCGTTCCACACTTGTGACAATACTACAATACATTCAAAACTGAAGAGTTTAGTATTAGTTAGCCAGACGTCGCCAGCAGGTACTGAGGTCCCATACGGGAGGCTACTCAGCTATAGTTGCAAATTGAGCCAATATCTCTAGTAAGACTTGCAGGCCGATTAATATATATCTCCTTCGTCATCGCTTAGCGATTGATTATATTATGTAAACACTTTTGTGATTGAATAGTATTTCTCTTGTAGGCTGTAAGATTATAGGATTCGGAAGAACGATTCAAATAGCTCATACCTTTACTGTTGCTTATCACTAACAGTCATTTCTATATAATATATTTCAATTCCGAATATATGGTTTTATTCTGTGTAATTGTGCACAGGCTACAAATCTTTTATCATTTCGGGTGGTTATAAGCAATTGGCATCAAGTCAAAAATCAAGATTACAAATTAATGTTAATTTAAATTTCACATAGGTTTCATACAAAAGCAAATCATTAAAAATATAATATTTGTTAAAAAAAACGACTCAGGGTGCCTTGCTCGCAAGCTCATGATTTATAGCTAGGATATTCGCTCAGTCAGGGGAGGAAAATGTTAGTGGATTCATCAAGTCCCTTACTCACATTACAATCACAGTCATACGAAAACTAAAATTCCAGCACGAAAAGACAGCAACCAATACAGTGTTATTCACAGCATAAAACGATCTCATTATATTTATATATACACATGTTATACCATCAAATATAAATTATCCATGAGAATAAATGAAATATTCGTGCAAATTATGTTAATAACAATATCAAAATATATACACATGTTAGGCCATCAAATATGAATTATCGATGAAAATAGGAGAACTATTTATGCAAATTATGTTAATAACAATATCAAAATATATACACACGTTATACCATCAAATATGAATTATCAATGAGTATAAAATATATAATGGTACAAATTATGTTAATAACAATATTATAAGTTTCATTTTACCGACTTGTAATGACGTATCGCAACACAAAAGCAAAACAATTCACCAAAATAAACCGTACACTCCGCTGGCTTCTGACTCTCTATTTTCGGTTCTCGAGCAATCCTTTTCGGATCTTCTCCAAAAAACCTCGCAAAAACTCGACTTCAATTTATGACTTGTTCTTATCCTTTACATGTATAAAGGGTGTCTCAAAATATACACATATATAGGGTGTTTCAAAAATGAATGTATCAGGTCTAATGAAATAGTATTTTAAAGAGGTGGGTTATCTCAACCTCTTAAGTGGTTTGAGAGTTACTTGTCAGGTCGTAGTCAGGCTATTTCATTTGGTGGGACTGCATCGGAGGCTCGGGGTATTGACTTTGGTGTTCCTCAAGGCTTTGCGCTGGGCCCAATCTTATTTCTCCTCTATGTAAATGATTTGGCACTAGCAGAACTCGATATACAGGGAAAATTTACCTTATTTGCGGATGATGCTACTATACTGTGGCATAGCGACAATGTCAATTTGTTGAATACCTACTACAATTAATGAGGATTAGTCTGTGATAAAACACTGGTGTGATGCAAATAGTCTTACTTTCAATGTTTCCAAGATCAATGTAATGTATTTTAGGTGCGAATTAACTAATGTATTCATAGAAAATACCACATTAACTGAAGTAAATGTGAATAAATTCTTGGGTTTGCATATTGATAGCAGACTCAAATTTGAAGCTCACATCATTAATTTGAACAGTAAAATTTCTTTAAATTGCTTCGCTGTTAGGATGCTGTCAAGGGAGTTAGAGTTTCGTGTGGTTAGGAATGCTTACTTTGCGTTGATAGAACCCCATCTAAGGTATGGGGAATGTTTTTGGGGTACTTGCTCAAAGCAACTGTTTAGCGGTTTATTATTGTTACAAAAGAGGGCCTTGAGGTACATGTGTAGGGCTGGAACAAGAGATTCGTGCAGGCAATTGTCTATCGCACATAGAATTCTGACTCTCCCTCCATTATTTGTTTTGGAATCAGTTTGTATGATCCATCAAAAATGTAAACACACCTTAACTTCGGATGAACGACTTTATAATTACTCGACAAACGTATAGTGTTAGATTGCCTGCACCGCACAGCAGTCTGGTTAGGAGATCGATTGTTTTTGGTAGCAGACAATTATTTCATCATTTTAATCATTTACCTTTAGCCATAGGACAGAGCGACAATGAAAAAAGATTTAGGTCCCAAGTAAAGAGGCTGCTGATCTCAAAAGCTTATTATGAGGTATCCGAGTTTCTGGAGGAAATATTTTAGCGTATTTTTTGGAGAAATTTCTTAATATGACGCTTTGTTTGACATTGCGCTTTTTTTTGTTAGTTTGTATCTACAATAATTTATAATTATATTTGTTTAATGTTTATTTCAGCTTTATCAATGAGATTTTTTGTTTTTCTTCTGACAATAAAGCATATTTTGAATTTGAATTTGAAAAACAACGTGGAACATTTGCAATGAAACGAATACAGTGAGCATCCTCTGCAATCTGTTTCGACTTTCATTTGTCAAGCAGGGACCATAAACCACATCAGCGTAGTGAAAATGCGGGAACACCAAAGAGTTAACAAGCATCTTCTTTATGTCTCTGTCTAAAGAATGTTTGAATATGTAAAGTTGTTCCAGACTTAGATATGTCCTACGACAAACCTCAGATTTAAACTTAGAATCGATGAAATGTCCCAAGTTCTTAATACAAACGGCCTGATCCGATTGTACGACCATCAATCCTCAAGTCCAATCCGTCAGAGTCTCCAAGAAAACGACTCGATCCTATTCACATTTGTTGACTTTTATTGGAATTCAATACAAAACTATTATATTTCGCCCATAAGATTATTGAAGATAAATTCCTGTTAATATCGTCACAGGCACTACTTTTCGCAGAAGGAGGAAAACTCAGAAATAATTGAACGTCGTCAGCATAAAGTTGCAAGTCAGCAATTGCAATCAAGAATAGCAGATGCCCGAACACCTATCCTTAAGGGACATCAGAATTTATTACTTCAAAATATGACTCCAAAAACCCGCCAGAAGAATTCAAAACAACCCTCTACTTACGTCCATGAAGATAATCACTAAACGAGGCATGAATAGAGCCGCCAATACCATAGTACTTAAGCTTAGCCAGCAGACAATCAAATGAGCCCTTGACATATCAAGGCAGGTAAGTGAAGTTTGTTGATTGTCCATTGCAAACAAGCAGTCGTCAACAATGTGTGACAGAGCAGTAACTGCTCCAAATCCCCTGCGAAATCTGGTCTGGCAATACACCACTTTAATTTAAGAAGTCTGAAAGTTGCTTGTATACTACTGCTTCTTGCAATCGGTCTCACTGAGGCAGTGGCGTAACCCAACGCAAAATACATAAGGAGGCCCCCCTTTCAGTCACAAATCGCAAATACTAAATACAAATTAAACAACCAGCTTTAATTTTTTTATTTATTTTACATATAACATCAAAATATTTCTTTTTATCAAAAAAGCAAAACTCTAAAATAACTTAAAATTTTGACCAAGTAGTTAATAACGAAGTTGGAAATATTAATGAAATTTCCCTAGTTTAAAGCAACACTCGACTTAAACTTATCAAAATCTAAAACGATTTTTTCTCGTTTTACACACAGCAAATTCATTTGCATATTTATGATCTAATTTGTTGGGAGCTTCACTTTCGACGGAAATTAAAGATAAATATTTAAATCGATCTTGCATGCCCTATTTGATTCCTTAAATAGTTTACTAAAAGATTCTTCAGCTGACACATATATAATCGGCATGGTAAAAATTAATAATATATTAATGTAAATTTGTTTGAATCGACATTTTTTGCAGTCATTTCTTGATTGAACTCTGTTTTTATAAATTGTAAGAGAAATTTTGCAATATGATTTGAGAATATTTTTGTTGATTGTAGCCCTTAAGGATTTAAGACTTTGTTGAATTTGCGAGATGTTTAGGTTGCAAAAACAAAAAGATACCACTTATCTTATTTAAACCTGTAAATCTAGTTGGAAACTGAGACTTTATAATATCAATAGCTGATAAAAAAACACCAATTTAAAAAAATAAAAATGTTGTGTGTACTTAAACCACACGATAGAAGTGAAAACTTCAACAAGCGGGGTCATCGTTTGTCAGAATTTCGATCCGAGCCTTCGTTGTAGAGATACCTCCTTAAATTAGAGCCCACCGTATGGCGTAAGGTGACCCCCCATGTGGCGCACTTACCATAAAAATTTCGAACTCGTACCTCTTCCCGTTCTCCCGAAATTAATTATATAAGTTTTTCCTTCTCCCCCTCCCTTGGCCGAACGGGGTGGGGTACGGGGTCCCGTTTTCGTCCAGGATCTCCTTTTTAGCCCGGCTACATCCCCTGAAAATTTCAGCTCTCTACCTATACGGGAACATGCAGCGTTACATGACGACTCGGTCTCATTCAACCCCACAAAAAAAAAAGTGCAGAGCGCGCCTGAAGAAGTTTTCACTTCTAAAATGTTCCCTGGAATCAAAACGATCATCTAAAGTTAATTCATCTAATTATTTTTTTAATAACTTGTCGCGCTCTCTTAAAATTAGTTGGAATGTACCATTTTAGAGCAGTTGTTCGGGCTGCTTTTAGAACCTCATTATAGCGTTGACGGTAGTTTTCCCACATTGCTTTTTGTCCTTAGTAAAATAGAACTAGCTTCGTCCAAAGCAACTGTCTCTTTTTGTAAAGCTTTGGAACTAAAATTCACTTCGAATAACACATAATGTAACCTAATAGATAAGAACACCAACTCAACTCAAAATCTAGCATTTTTTTGTTTATACGCCCAGCTTCTATTCTTTCATCACGAATTTTACTTGAAAGCTCAATTTTTTTAAGTTTTTTTTCACATTTACATCTTAATGGATTATTAACAAAATGACCTAAATCAATTTCGTGTGTTGTGTCTTTACTTGATATTACGGTGTCTGACGATATTTCAGCTTCATCGAACTTTTTAGTTTTAGCACACAGAAAAATTAGGTCGCTTGTGCTGATGCCTGTGGCTTAGCCACCTGAAGTTGTGTTATACCGATCAAATATTCTGAGTGATGTTCGTCTTGAGAAATATAATTATTGTCCCCAAAGTCATCGCGTTTGGACGTAAATGGTTGCAAATTTGGCTCAGACTGCGATTTCGTGGAACAAAAAACATTTTCGCAATTTTTCTCTAATTTTAATTCTTTTTTTAGTTTTCTTTTGATTGCGGGCGTTTTATATTTTTTTTGTGGTCACTTATTTTTTAAACGTAGGAAAAATTAGCGTACTAAATACTAAAACTCTAAGATAATGGTAACAGGTGTCAAACTAATCCTGATCGGCGAATGACGAGTGTCGCGACGCTGATCTTGCCAAACTTCATTAAGTATTAAATTATGCAGAACTTAATAAAAAATAATCCTTGCTTGACAGAAAGGTGTTCCTAGGTTCAGTTGACAGAATCCTTCAATATTAGGCACTGGACAAGTGGGCCCCCAAGTCTGGGGGGCCCCAACGCATTGCGCTTACTTGTCTTATGGTAGTTACGCCACTGCACTGAGGACAGTTTCCATGCAGCTGGGAATGTACCAAAAATTAAGGACTCATTAATGATATGAGTCAGTGGTGCTGCCACCTGCTTCAAAGAAAGCTGGAACATTTTCGCCGAAATCCCATCAACAACACAGGTGTGAGGTTTTTGTTTTAAGATTAAAGATTTAATTTGATCAACAGTACTTATAAGAAAAGTGCTGATATAGTTGTCATCAGTTGAAATAACAGGTATCGAGTCAATAAAGTAAGAGTTGGGCTGAAATATTCGCTTGGAATTGATGATATTTTGTGAGAACCAGAGACATTCCACCTACGCAAATGGGACCAAAGCTGCCTGGAGGCATTAGAGGAAGATCCACTTTAACTGCACAATTAAAATAATTTCCAAAATCATTTTGTCTTGTTTTCTATGGCATGTTCAGAATAAATTGATATTTTGAAGCAACAACTCAATTTTTAATTGATCATAATCGTAAACACATAATTTATCACAAAATGGGATGAAACCAGTCGAGTTGAAGGCGCAATCAGTTAAGTTTTTATGATTTTACCTTTTGTTTTCATATGTCTATATAATACAAAGGATTTGTGAGTGTAGAATCCAGGTCTGGCAATATTTGCCATCCAAAAAGTATAATAATTGAAATTAGATAAGAATGAAATAAGAAGTAGGATTTACTTATTTATTTATTTATTTCGAACAACAGTACTTACAGAAGATACTTCCAAATAGTACAGTAATCAATCACAGTATCAAGAAATACAATATAAACTAGTTTATAAAGACAAGCAGAAGACGAAAAAGCAAACCAGTATCAAACTTGTTTGAAAGATGGGCACAAACTATTAAGGCCTATCAGCCAAACACAAAGCTTATATGCAAAGGTTCAGTCTTTGGCCTGATTTGGGCTTTGGTCGCTTTCGATCTTTTCCTGATCTTATCAGTAGGACAAAGACGTCTTATAGCGGCTTGTGTGTAGGAGAGTAGCTCGCAAGATCGCTCATTGCACAAAACGTCTTCAGTCCAGTCAGCGACTACATTCTTCGAAGCTATTTAGCAGGAGAAACGGCTCAATTTAAATAATATTTTTCATTCTAAATGTGTTTTTTTATGTGAATTCTGTTTTCGTAAAAAACAAAATCATATATGAACCCTAGTCTGAGCCTGAATCATCAATTGTTTTCTCTAGCTACTTTCTTATAACAAGGGGTGCACAAAAACCTTGTTTGCACCCGGGCGATCTTAGGTCTAGGCGCGGCCCTTAAAATAAGATGGCAAAATTGCTTACGAAAGTGTCAAAAAATACATTTGACACTTGACACAGAAATGTCTTTGTTCTTGACCTTGCGGCCAATTTACACGCCCCCGCTCTCTACTATTTCAAGTAAATTCAAACCGTATATAGAAATGCCTCAAAAAATATATTATTCACATCGAAAACTTTGCTTAACAAAAAATAACCTTAAATCGTATTAAGGGAATTTCTGTAAAAAAATCAGTGCAGACATAATATCAGTAGATTTCCATGACCGCCTGTTGGGAAAAAAGAAAGTGAATGGCTAATGCAAATTTTTATTTTTCCTGAACCAGTCCACCAAAAAAACACGTTTTCATTTAATTGATGCAGACCAACTATTTTAATTTTGAAGAATAATTCTATAATCATACCCAGATTATTTGGTGCAGGCCGCGTATAACCGTCACGTCAAGGTTAAGGTTGGCTGGCGAGCAATTTGCCGACCTTTCGCATCTGGTGTGGGTTTATCTGTAGTAAGACCTTTTAATTTTTCTAAGCTTGTGCAAAAAATTATAAGTTTTATATGAAAAAGTCAGAAAAAGTGACTGCTAATATCTTCTATTTATTTTACTTTTAACCTTGAATGGTAAAAAGATACAAATATAAACATAATAGAAGATGCTAAATAAATCAACATTTAGAACAAAGGAGCGTTTTGCGGGGAAGGTTGCCTCCAGTAGAACCCAAAATGGGTGTCATAGCAATATCTTATATAATTTTTAAAACAAATGTAAATAGGTATATTTTTTTTAATACAGGTTTTAGAAAAATAAAAAGGATACTTTTTCGGCACGTTGATAATTTTATTTCGTGTTTTTCTCTAGTATTTCTAAAACACATTCCTACATATTTTTGTTTATATTTTCAGCACATCTTAGATACAAACAAAGAATTAATAGAATACTTACTGCCAGAAAACCTTAAGTTTAATATAAGCCTTGCAGAAAAAGATAGCTTTTTAATCACTAATAACAGGTAAGTGCTGAGTAACATCTTAGATATATGCCGCCTGCATTCTTATTTTATTTTAGGCAACACTGGGTTGACAACGCGTTATCTAACCCGGTTATAAATCGTTCCATTAAACCAGACGTACAGGTCCAAAGTGAGGATTGTACAATGTACTATCCACCAAACCAATTAGTGAATATGGAAGAAGTGGTAATCGTCAAAAACAACATTTTAGAACTGTCACTACTGCAGCTAATGTTTACGCATCATCCTCTGTTCAGTTTGGAACATGTTCTGCAAGAACAACTTAGGCAAAGTTTCGAGAAATATTCGAGAACTGTCGAGAACAACAACGTAGATAAATTAAAGGAAGAGCTACTTGTATTGAGAGATGCCAAAAAATCAAAAATAGACGAAGGAGTCCGTAGCATTGACGCTACCGTGAAAGATATGCGAAAGCTGAGGGAAAGGTTGTTCAAGGAAGGGAAAGCCCAGAGAGAAAGACTGAAATCAATCTTGAACATTTGGAGAGGTAAGTATCAAATTGTTGTCTCAAACGTCGACCTTTCCTTAGTACCGTCTCATTTCTACAGTTGATAACTTGCTCGCTTACAGGCGGAACAGTTAAGATTTTTAGGATATCGTCTCGTTTCTTCAACTGTCCCTCTACCTCAATTTATAGGCTCAGTGGATAATAGTCCGTCGAACAGTGGGTTTTAGCAGTAGCAAAGATAGGAACTTGAAATGTTCAGGGTTTTTCAATTGGAAGATAGATGTAGTGGCACAGAGAGCTCAATTTCTCTGTGATTTGACTCGTTATTTGGAGCTGACGACCGAAAAAATTGACCATCTTAATTTCCACGGTCTATATTAAAATTTGTACAAATAATTTTTTTGCTTTTAATAAGTGTTTATATATCCGAGCCATTTTGTGTTATAAAGGCTCATTATATCTCCTAGTTCTATGAAAGATCGCATCTTCTTTATACTACTGCAGGTGTAGTTGACACATCATATAGGTACATAGAGGATTGTTATGCCCATGATGGTATTGGGATCATAAATCGGTGCTTTTAAAGCTAAAAACTCAAATAAGAAAAAATAACCCATGATTATAAAAAAGCATATTTAAATTTACTGAACTCTTATATTTCTGATCAATTTCGTGACTGGGTATCAAAACCTGGTAATATCGAGACCAGATGGTTGGACTTTAAAGATATTCTATTGCAGCCCAGGAGGTTGTTTGTACCAGTTCGTAAAGTTAAGCTTAATGCTGAACGAATCTATTATACAAGGTCTATAAAAATCCTAGAAAGGAAATGTAAAATTGCTAAAGGTCGCTATCATTTAGATTAATTCAGGAAGTTGCGTAGAAAACTAAATAAAGAAAAGTATACTGCTGAAAAAGAGTACTTATTAAGCATTTTTAATCAAAATGGCAAATGTTACCAATGGAAAAAGTTATGCAATTATATTTCATCTAAGCTATGTTTAAGGGGAACTATTCCTTCTCTGACTGTCGGTGATAAAGTCCTTTCATCTGCTAGTGATAAGGCCAATGCTTTGAATGACTTTTTTTGTGCAATCTTTTCGAGTAAAAGTATGGACTCAGTTACTCTTACTAGTGATTTTCTGGCGCATCAGACTGAACTACATATTACAGTTTTCCAGGGGTGATATATTAAGGTGCTTAAAGAAATGTAAACGTAGCTTTACAGAGGTACCTGATGGTCTCTGTAGTGGTTTACTTAAGTTGACAGCGGACTAATACCTATTGTTTATTCAATGACTGGACAAAAGCTACTGTAATTCCATTGCACAAATCTGGCAAAATATCTGAACCACCAAATTATAGGCCAATTGTTGTAAAATATTTGAGCGGGGTAATATGTAAATACGTAAGGAATCAGCTTTATCAGTCAAGCTTTTTTTATTGTAAATAGTATGGTTTCCGCCCTTGATACTTTGGCGAGTCAGCCCTTCTCACATTCATTCATAATATAATTCAGTCACTTGAGCAGATGCGCTGTAGCCATAGATTATCAAAAGGCTCTTGATGTAGTTCCACATGATAAGTTAATGAGTAAATTTTCTAAATTAAATATAAATAAGAGAGTCATTCTATGGGTTCAAAGCTTCCTTCAGGGAAGGACTCAGTGAGTCATGGTGGATGGGGCTGTTTCAGAGAGAAAGAGATTTCATCGGGTGTCCCGCAAGGGAGCGTTATTGGCCCTTTAGCCTCTCTAACATTTATTAATGATCGCTCAGATATATAAGCTCAACAGCTGATTGTCTGGTTTTCCGGACAGTCCAAGATTATCATGACATGTTCACCCTTCAAAATGACTTGTTGCAAATTGAAGCTTGGACTGAGTTGAATTGCTCCGAAAGTCAGTTTATGACATTTGGCATTGGGAAGAGAAATTCTGCTTATAAAATTTTAGATAGTTTAATTGGATCAGTGGATCACCTTAAATATTTGGGAGCTAATTTGGCTTCTGACCTTCACGGGGATGTTCATATTTCCGGCTTTGTTAAGGATGCCTACAAAATTTTGGGTTTTGTCATGCGAAATTTAAAGAATGCCTCTAGGGAAGCTAGAGCAAAGGCTCTTTTAACTTATATTAGACCCATACTTGAATATTGCCCCACTGTGTGGCATCCTAACCAGATTGGATTGATTGGAGATGGTTTAGGGACCAGTTACACAATTGCCACTTTTACAGAAGAATCCACCATTGCCTCACAAAATCTGGCATTACAATTCTGTAAACTGGGACGATCTAAGGGAGTTCCACCAAGATTTTCCTTGGCTCGACGTCTGCTTTGGCATTGACGGCCCGCCAGTCTGCTGCGAAGAGATTACGCAAGTAATCTACTCAGGAATGGATGCATACATCCCAAATTCCATCAAGTTACCGTCAAAGGGAAAGCCCTGGTTCGACAGAAGATGCGAAAGAGCTGTAGGTAGGAAACAAGCCTACAAGTACTGACAGCAAAATCAGACCGCTGAAAATTGACGAAACTAAAGACAAACACAATTAAAGGATCAGGAATAAACTTTTGCAATGCCCCAGTGGCTTCAGGACCAGGAATTTCTGATCGGTAGCAAAGGCAATAAGTAATAACTTTATAAAAACGTCTCTCCCACCTTTGACAGACGAACGTGGTATCACGGCGACTGCAGCCAAGGAAAAAGCAAACATGCTCGCCAAAATGTTTTCATGGCACTGTACCTTAGACGTGCCCCAAGGCAAGGTTCTCCCCACCGTATCGAACATCAACACTACCATGGCAGAAGTCAAGTTTCATCACCGTGATATTCGTAAAATCCTTAAAGAACTAGATACGCAAAAGGCATCAGGACCGGACGGAATACCTGCCATCGTGTTAAAGAACTGCGCCAACGAACTAACACCCGTTTTTTCCAGGCTTTTTTCTCTGTCTTACGGAAAAGGGATTTACCCATCTTCTTGGAAAGTCGCTCGAGTGCAACGTGTTCCAAAAAAGGCAAGAAAACCACGCTCTGATACTATCGCCTAATTGCCTTGCTTCCAATAATCTCCAAAGTCATGGAACGTGTAGTCAATCAGCAACTACTCAAGTACCTCGAGAACAGCAGAATAATCAGCGATAATCAATACGGCTTTCGCAAAGAGAGATCGACGGGGGATATATTGGTCTATGTCACTCATATATGGAATAGGGGAATTGAGAACTACGGAGAGTGTCGAGCGATTGCGTTGGATATTTCGAAGGCATTCAACAGAGTTTGGGTTGGGAATGTGGCATGACGGACTGCTCAACAAACTGCCGTCCTTCGGACTGCCAGCTTCTCTCTGCAGCTGGCTTGCCAGTTTCCTTAAGAACCGATCTCTGCACGTTGCAGTTGATGGACACATCTCAGACACATTCACCATTAACGCGGGCGTACCTCGGGGCGCAATATTTTCACCAACTCTTTTCCTTATCTATATTAATGAAATGCTGACCGAAACAAACAATCCTGTTTACAGTTTTGCAGATGACAATACCCTTATCTCCCAATTTAAATCGGAAAAACTTTTACCAGTGACTGAGACTTATCACCGTAGCCAGGAGCAAAGTACAGCAATTAATAAAGACCTGGAAAAAGTTCAAACTTGGGGCGACAGAAATTTGGTCCAGTTCAATGCAGCAAAGACCCAAGCCGCCACGTTTACCAAGAGGGCCAATACGGCGGGCCCTGACATCATTATGACACCATTCCTTCATCCTCGTCAATCGGACTGCTGGGTGTCTCGGTCAACAGCGATATATCCTGGCATGACCAGCCTCCCAGAAGCTTGATGCGCTATTTCGCAGCAAAAAACTGTATCCCCCGCAGCAATTGCTCTTGCTCTACAAAGCGCAAATAAGACCGTGCTTAGAATATTGCGCACACATCTGGGGTGTCGCACCAGAGCACACCATAAAAGCCAGCTTTCATTATTAATATCGTGCTTTTGTCGCCAGAATCGCGTATGCGCGGTCTTACATATAATTACATTGGAAAACAGCATTCCCGTTTTAACCAGACCTATTTTGCTCATGTCGTGCTGTTATCGTGTCATAACTGTTTGTCATAATCGCTTGTGGAGGCGATTGGCGACAGGCGACCGAAGCACGGTAGCAACCCGGTGGGTTTATTGAAAATGGCAGTCGTATGGGCGCCCACGAGGCGCCTTACGACCGCCGATGGTCGCCCACACGACGCACGTTCGGCTATCAACCCTTGTTGACGAAAGCAGCCGAACAAAGACATGCACCCCAAGGACGCATGGTAGAGGTTCGTGAGTGAGTGATGCGCCATGGACGAAGAACTATATATTCTCGTGCAAGACCATCCTGCACTCTATGATTACGACAATCAGCTGGTAAAAGACAACATCTGGCGGGATATAAGTGATCAACTGAGAAAAACTTGCAAGTATTGTCATTCCGCAAGTATGTATGTAACACCAGACAAGCAAGCACAATTTTATCGGCATTTTGAGGGTACACCTGCAGCCTTGTGTACAAAATCCTAAATCTTTGGACCAGTATGCCAAAGGCATTCTCTACCACCCACCGCACTAGAGCCAGTCTATATTTAAAGATTGTAAGTTATTCCTTCGAGCTGTGTTACGCTGATATGACCGCATCAGATAACTCTTTAAAGGAAAACCTTCATCTCCTAGCATAACGAAGGGCAACAAGTCTTCACCTCCAGAAACTACCCTCGGGTTTGGCAAACGCATATCGTCTTCCTCAAATAGAGTTCCAATGACAGCAATGAATCTATAGGGGACATCAACCCATGGCAGAAAGACGATTGAGAATGTACCTTTATAATTATAGTAAATACTTCCGCTATTGGGTGGGGCTTGCAGTACTACGTGCTTTCCATCTATAGCAGCAAAACAAGTTCTTCGGCAATTTTCACCCAGTCGGCCTCCGTGGGAGTTGCCAATTCATAAGGAGACAAAACTTCCCATAAAATTTGGCTGTCATCGTGATAATTGCATGAACATCAGATTGGGAAACTCTGCAGCTGAAGCTCATGGATATTTGTAAATATCCAGATGCGAGGGATCTCCAATATAGAAAATATCTTAATATAACTTCAAATGTAAAAATAAAAATCTACCAACCATAATGTTAGAGCCAACCGCTCCTCTGGTGCTATACTTTTCCTGAACGTGGTCTTCTTTCTTTGAAGGAGTGGTTTTACCAGTTCCAATTCCAAATTTTGCATAACTCATTCTGAAGTACCTCACAAATTTAACTGGATTTATCCTGCAGTCTTTGGAATATAGTATGAAACTCTCCTTCCTCATCTCTTGCTCTGTATCATGGATGTATGTACTCAAAACCGTTTCTTCTGAAAATGCAATGCAAAACGACACGACAAGAAAGCAATAAGAACACGACATGAGCATGATACTAATAATGGAAACTGGCCTTTAAGCTGCTGGATTCCATTCAGAGGAGAGCTGTGCGTCTCGTCAGCGACCCGGAGTTGACTCTGAATCTGGATAGTCTGGAACACCGCCGACATGTGGCCGAGATGTCTCTGTTTTACAGATACTTTCACGGCAGATGTTCCCAGTCACGACAGACGGCAAGAGCGCACCACTTCGTTTGCAACACGTTTTTCCTATTGAAGTTAAAAGTAAAGATTTTATTTAAAAACAAACCTAGCACCGGAGAGTCGTGTTACAAAGCCCGGCCCAGGTAGTGGGGTTGTAGAGCGCCACCAGTTTTCCCTAACTAATCTGAAAAAGCTCCGCTGGTGTTGTGCGGGGTGGCTAGGCACGTTTATTAAATCAAAGGAACTCAATCTTAACTTAACAAGAGAACACAATCTATAATTTAAGGAACAATCTAGTTGCTACTCAGTCTCTTTTTTTTAAACACAGCAACAACACTACGATAAAATTTAATTTGACTATTTAAACGCAAATGAATGTCAAATGACTATTAAAGTACAATATGGAGATTGTACGGAGACCAATTCTGTTGTTAACGCTCGGTACGGTATGCCTTACGACTAAATGCGCTAAACACTACAATCCGAAGTGATCACTTTGGTTTACCTAAGCTTATTACATATATGCATGCGTGCGCTAGTAGCAGCACCAATATATTTATATAGCAATAATAGTAGGTTATAATAAATGGCCACAATAATGAAGTCATCTGACCCGATAAATTAATAAAAAAGAATACAATTTTTGTAAACTATCTTAAAGCTCGACAGTCAATGTTTGATTTATATTAAAAAAGGAAAATTAAGAGCGAATATATCAATCGGTCAGAAAAATAAATGAACAAATCAAATTAAGCTATCTAAAAGCTCGGCCGAAAAGACTGGATTTATATTTAAATATTAAAAGAAATGATCATCAATTGACCAGAAAAATAAATGAGGTTTTGATGGCTCTTTCAAGGCACAATCTATAGTGCTAATAAGTAATTAAACACAAAAAAATAAAATAATGCTGCTTCTGTACGATACCCATCAGATCCGATTCATCCAGCTCAGTTGTAGAGGCAGGAAGTACCTCTGGTGGAGGAGCCGAGCATCTGTAGTAAATCCCAAGTACTGCTGCTCGATGGCCCCGAGGGTGAAACTAGCAGAGAACCTGCAGCACGGAGATAAAATTGGCTAGTGTAGCCAGGAGCTAAGATCTGTAGCCAGGTAATTGAATTGGCCCGGACATAGGACTTGTAGGTCGGTAATATAGAACCCTCGCTTTTGGCGGAGGGTAGCTAGAGAGTCGACGGTCTCGGCCTTATACGACGAACTTGGAAAGCCTCTAGTGCAGAAGTTAAATCCCGATGAATCGGTCGTGTCAAAATACGATCAGAAACCACAACCACAATTAATGAGCTGAAATTAAATGGTTCAAGAAATAAGAGAATATTCCCCAACAAAACGATAAACTTTTAAAAATCTAAATCGACAGCAGCAATTATGGGAAATAGCCCATTCCTACTACCCAATGCTGCCAACAAAATCAACCGAAAATTGCTAGTGCAGACCGCGTGGAAAGATAAATATAAATATCTGAAACCAGCCCAAGCCAGAGGTCCAAAAAAAGTTTTATCAGAGGTTCTCAAAAGATATGAAATATTTAAACCGAAAATAAAATATGAACCGACGGATCTAATGAAGCTTAAAACAGGTTTTATTAACACAATTATTAAAAATATAAAACGGTTTACTGGCCGTTCTACGTTAAAATAAATTAAGCAAAGCTATACTAATAACATGATCTTTCGCTTATCAACTAAAATAAATATAGTCACAAAGTGTTATAAAAGCTAATACAAATATATCGTTAACCTATATTTAGAATAGAATTAATTTACATTAATAGATGCGGCAATCTTAAGCTTATTGACAGCAAATCGAACCAATAAATTTAGAATTAATAAACCGAAGAGTATTGACCTCTTTTCAATAATTCTTACCGCAAAATACAGCATTTATTTGCTAAATGCAGCATATAAAATGAAATTTAAAAATGTTTTACACTGGCCCAAATCGGACTGTTATACGTTCTAGAACTGGAAACACCTAGAACATCGCTTTACTAGAACTCCTTTGTCTGGCGCACTGCATCACTGTGTAACTCATTCCCAGGACATCTGTTTCCCCCTAATTACAGTCTACAACTATTCGCACACACACCGCTCGTCGAGCGCCATAGGATCACCCTTTAGTGTGTGTGCCACTGCAAAAAAAAAAAGAAAGGGCGGTCCGTTGGGTTTATTTGAATTGTAAGAGGGATTTTAGCCCTTCCTTGGTTCTGAAAAACTTAATATGGCCTACTTTGTGTCATCGTAGAGATTTTTTTTTTGAAATAATGATTTATAAATTACAATCTGACATTCCTCAAAGATGCGCTGCCACCTTCCTATATGGGTAGGAATGACCATCAGTTTACGACTGATCCTCCAAGATTTAGGACTAATATTAGATTTTATTCTCCAGTAGGTGTGGGAGTGAGACTGTGGAACCTTTTAGACAAGTTTTTTTCATGATGGCTTACCCAGTCTCTACTCATTTAAGAGCAAATTAAATTAAATAGGTTGGGAACCCAGTTGTAAATTTTAGTTTTGTAACTTATTGTATTTGTTAATTTTTTAGTTTAGTGTGTTTATTCCAAGATTTAATTAAATCTTTGGTTTATTCATTGTACCACCTAAATAAATAAATACATATCAGCAAATATATTTCTAAAAGTACCCCTTACTTTCAAGCGATCAAGAAGCTAAGGGCAAATCAGAAATACTCCAACACTAATGTCAGATTAATAATCAAAAAGGAAAAATCAGATTTGTCTGTGGAAAAAGAACAATACGACGCATTCTTTGACGAAATTTTGCAAGACATATTGGAGGAGCATAAAGCAGCGCACATGCGGAAATTCAAAGAATATGCCAGAAAAATAAATGCTAGGGTAAGTATAAAATTTTAATCTTCAAGTTATAAAATATTAACAATCCTTTATCCAAAAGGAAGAAGCGAAATCTAATGAAAAATCAGAAAGTGATGACGATGACAAGGAAGAAAGCGAATTGGAGAAGCCAGTTTTTGATGTTAACAAGAATAAAGTGGAATCTGAACTGAAAGCAAAATTTGAAGAAAGTTTTAGGCCCCCTGGTAAGACATAAATGATTGTGTGATTTTTTTGAAAAGCAACAACTTAGAGGATTATGTTTTATGACAAGTGAGGTGTATTTATAAGCTATTTCCATTTTCCAGCACCATCTTATTAGGCAACTATGTTATCATCATGAATATTGCAATTCAATGCACGTTGAGTGCATTGAATTGCAAAACTACTGTGAACTAGTCTTATTTACTAAAATTGAATTTTTTTGATAACTAGAGCTGTTGAAAGAAAATTAAATGCCTCCATAAAAAGTAGGGGAGTTACTTAAGTATTTAACTTTCAAAAATCTCTTTTTAAAAAATATTTATTAGGAGCTAACTACAGTTTGACTTTACTTGACAATAGCTAAATAGAGAATGATCATACATAAAATTTATCTTAGGAGGTAAATTACATTACATTGCTTAAATCTAGTTCCCATCGGTGCATCTGCTGACTGGGCAGTCACACGGGCTCGGTTTCATGCTGAATGGCCAATTCCCACAGGTTGTGGTGACTTAACTCCTCCATCCTTAAGATTCGAAAATTACGGAGTGTTTTTTCGAATGAATGCTTTCCATGGGTGTGGCTTCTTCTTCTTCCTTAGGTTTCTTATTTTCGGTGGATCTCCATAACTGGTAGATTTTTCTTCTTTGTGTTATTGCTAGAATTATAATAATTAGGGAGCAAAACACAAGGGTGATGTAAAATGACGTATTTTGGGGTTGCTGGCTGCATCCTTGAGGCGATAAATTTCGTGAAGATTAATTTTGGTTATATTTGGCATTTCCAAAATAGTATCGTGCGTTATTGCAGACAGTTTGATTTCTGGCAGGATTAATGGTTTTCCTTCTTGAAGTTTCACATCATTGAGGAATTTTCTTCCATTGATTTGGATCTCGCAGCTTTCAGGTATCTTGACTAGAACTGATTGTTCGATTGGCAAATATTGATCGCTGCTACATTTGGCTAATAATTTTTCGGCTTTAATTGGCAGGGTTAGAACCATTTCTTTCGTGATTTGTTCTACGATTGCTTCTTCAATATTGATTTTGAAAGTTGGACAGTCGGCTGTCGGTGTGTTCATCAATAAACTGTTGACACATTCGTCACGAGGGTGAAATTCTTCCAGACAGAAGTACCTATGTTTCTTCAACGGTCGGGCAAATGTTGTTGGAAAATTGTTTCTTTTCTTCATTTTGTGCCAGGTAAGGGTATTTTGGGATAAATATCATTTGATTTTGGATTACTGGGTAAATATGAAAAAAGGTAAAAGGTTCGGGTCTCAGTATCGGTACATGAATAGCAAAGATAAGCTTTGAATTTGAAAAAGTTATTTGCGTACCAAAAAATTGATAATAAGACAATATATTTTGGAACCTTGGAATTTCATTTTTCCTGTAAATCTTTGTTAAGTATTTTAACATTTCATTTAAGTCAGAACTCGAAAGAATACTATTATGAAGAGCGTTTATTTTTGCGAACATAATAGCGTTTTCTAAATTGTCCAAAAACATAATTACATTTTGGCAATCTAAATTTAATTGTGTAAGAATGCCTTGAAAACTAAGATAATCTCCTAAGGACTTTATTTCTCGTTCCATTGTATTGCGAAGCGCTTTTAAACCAAGTTGAAGTTTGTCTTGATTTTTGCTAAGAGTAATAATCGTGTTGTTATAATTTTTGATTAGATTTTTTGAGAGTGAAATTTGCAATTTCATTTCATTGGCAATTTGTTTTTGATTTGTATTCAAAATATTTATTGCTTCATCATATCGTTGACTATCTTCCGAATCTAACGTACCAAATAGTCATTTACTTGCTTTTCCAATAATATTTATTAATCCTCGTTCTTTTCGGATATGTGGGTGTAAATTTTGTAACTTATTACTCGCGATTTGAATTAAATATTCTGTTCTAACAAGTAAGTTTTCCGCTAAGCCATGATAAGAAATATGATTCGTAGCATTTGATAATAATAAATGATTTCTAATTATTAAGAAATTATTTTCAATATCATCTAATTGATTAATTAAGTAACTTAAATCTATATAATGCAAAAACGTATGTCTATTATATACTATTCTAGAGTTTCCTAATTTTATAGGAAGGATAGGGTTATTTAAGTTCGTTACTTGAATGTCAGCTCCTATCGTCAGTCCTATGTGAAGTACTAGGAACAGAGTCGTCAATTTTTTCGGCATCGTTAACCTGAAAAGATTGTTTCATTTTAATTTTAGGTTTCCTAGCGCTACTCTTATGATATGATGTTTTATTTGTTTTTTTTTTATTTCTGTTTGACCTTTTAAATTTACTTTCTTAAATTTAGGATACATTTTTCCTCGCTGTTTATTTTTTATATAGGCGATTTTTTGCGATTGAAAATCCGGGGGTTCGTTTCTTGTTTCATCTCGCTTTTCGATTAGGTCTTGTTTAGTTTGCTCGTTGACTTCTTTTATACGTTCATAGAGCTTATTCGATGTTTCTTTATGAGTTTGTACATAGTTTGAAATTATCATATTATCATTAAGAACGGATTTATTGATTTTATATGTCCTGTGATAATTTCGAATGGAGTATATTTCGTAACACTATGTATTGAATTATTAGGTCTGTTCTAGCAGCGATTTCAAACGGTTTCAAACCGTCCGGAGTTTGCGCATAACGATATAAGCGTCGCTTATATGGCTATGCGCAAACTCCGTACGGTTTGGAACCGTTTGAAATCGCTGCTAGAACAAACCTATTATATCCCATAACGGCTCGTTTGATTAATTGTTCTGTATTTAGATTATTATGGTCTTCCTGTAAACAACGATAACTTTCTATAATTGATGAGTGAAATCTCTCAACAGGGGAATTTGAATTACTATTTTTGGGTGTAGTAAAGTGTAATTCGATTTTGTACATTTTACAAAAATCTTCTAATTCCTTGTTTTTAAATTCGGTACCTTGATCGGCGGTAATTTTTAATGGAAATCCGTGATGTGTTATAAAATTGAATAGATTTTCTATCACTTCTACTCCGGTAATAGCTTTAAGAGGGTAGGCTTGTCCATATCGAGAAAATGAGTCGATAACGGTGACAAAAGCTTCGCTATTAATTCTAAAAGTGTCCACATGAATGTGCTCAAATGGTTTTGAGGCTGTTGGAGTGAGGTTAAATTTGATTATTGGTGGATCTCTATCGTACTTATTCTTTTGGCAAGTCTCGCAATTGTTTATATAGTTTTCTATATCTATAGACTTTCTTGGCCAATGGAATATTCGGCTGAGTGCTGCTTTCATTTCATTCATGCCTCTATGACATGTTTTAGTCGTATGATACATTTCTAACTTTTCTTTCTGATCGGAGAGCTTCTCAATGTCTTCTAGAAATGTAGTGCAATGTACTAATTTATATGTAGAGTTTCGAAATAGGTTTTGTAGAGTCACAGTAAAATTTCGTGCTAATAAATCGTTTCTAAAGAAAATTGCATAAACTCGTTTAGGGTCTATACTTTCTTTTAGTAGTTTTACGATATGAGGTGTTGGATTTCTATTAGAGATAGTGACATACATCCTATTATTTTCAAAGACTTTTTCTCTTCGTATTTGAATATTTTCTACTTCTCCGTCGGTGATTATTATTTGATTTTTATATTCATTGATCGGTCTTTTGGATATTGGTATTGCAAATATCGGATTTTCTAGTGACGTATGCACTGTTTCATTGTCAGTGGATGGTTGAACTACTGGTAATTGAATCTTTGGTGGTTGAATTTGAATATCGCTTATAATTTTTATATTTGGCTCATTGATATTCAATTTCAAAAGTTCTTCTACTGTTTGATCGTCTAAATTAGGTAAATCCTCTTCATTTCGATGTAACAAAAATTCTTCTATGATTTCGTCTGAGTCGCCTAAATTGTTAAATATTGATTCCGTCTCTATGGCGTTGATATCTACAGGGTGTCTTGAAAGTGCGTCTGCTGCTTGGTTTGTTTTTCCTTTCTTGTATTTGACTTCATAGTCGAATTCTTCTAGTTTTAATCTCCAGCGCATTAGTCTTGAGTTTGGTTCTTTTATTGACATCAACCATTGTAGCGGTTTGTGATCGGTATATATTACAAATTTTTGTCCAAATAAGTATGGTCTGAAATGTTTACAACTCCATACAATAGCTAAAAGTTCTTTCTCTATTGTTGAGTAATTTATTTCTGCTGGATTCAATGTACGAGATGCATAGCAAATTGGGTGGTTTTCTTGTGAAAGTATTCCTGATATAGCAAAATTTGAAGCATCAGTGGTCAGCTCAAATGGTTTGGAAAAATCAGGGTATGCTAAAACTGGTTCTGATGTTAACGTATTTTTACAAGTGTTAAAGCAATCAACAAATTCTTTTGTATGTTCTACCTTGCTATCTTTTTTGAGACACTGAGTCGTATGAATAAAGTGTAGCAAATGCTTTTACTCTACCACCGTCTCCTTTTGCTGCATTAAAGCTGAATATGTTTATCTCAAAAAACTTAAGCAAAAGCATTTGCTTCTCTTTTATTCATATGAGCCAATGTGTCAATGGTTTGGTTACTTCGCAAATTTTTTTATAAATTTCCGATAATAACCGAGTAAACCAAGAAATGCTTTGATTTCACGCTGTGTTTTTGGGATGGGGTATTTTTGTATTGCAGAAATTTTCTTTTTATTTGGTGTTATTCCGTTGAGTGTTACAACGTGTCCTAAAAATTCTACTTCTTTACACAAAAATTCACACTTGTCTATCTGGATTTTTAAATTTGCTTCTCTTAATTTTTCGAATAATATTTTCAGATTTTGAATATGTTCTGTTAGGCCTGTGCTTATTACGATTACGTCGTCCATAAACACCATACAAATTTTATTTTGTACGTCCTTAAAAATTTCATCCATTACTCGTTGGAAAGTGGATGGAGCATTTTTCAATCCGAATGGCATCCTTAAAAACTCATAGTGTCAATTTTCTACGCTAAATGCGGTCTTTTCGATTGAGTTTTTATGCATTTCTATTTGATGAAATCCACTAGCTAAATCTAGTGTAGAGAAATACTGGGCTCGTCCTAGCTTGTCCAAAATATCACTTATATTTGGGATTGGATATCGATCTGAAATTGTTTTTTCGTTAATTTTCCGAAAATCTACAACAATTCTCCACTTCTGCTTTCCAGAAGCATCGACCTTTTTTGGAACAATCCAGATGGGTGATGACCAAGGACTACTGGATGGTCTTATTATTCCTTTTTCGAGCATTTCATGTAAAAAAATATGCTGATTCAATTCATCATCGTTTAATACGGCATAAGATCTTATTAAGTTCTCGCATTTTAAAATAAATTTGTTTAAAGTATTACTATCGCCATCGTAGGGCTTAATATTATCCAATTTGGATTTAAAAAGATTCCAATTCATATTATTTCTAACTTGATTATCTTCGTTTCCGTTAGGCATGCTGCCAATTATATCTGTGCTTGCAGTACTAGATATAATTTCGTCTATAATCGCTGTACCTACGGTACTATTACTACTTAATTCTAATATTGTACTTGCAGTACTGTTTTTCTTAAAACTTAACGAATTTAGTTTCTCTACGAGATCATCTAATTCGTTCATAAAATTTTTATTTTTTCTTTAATTTAATAATTATTATTTTTCGTTTATTTCGATTGAGAAATAAAAATAATATTCTTTGATTGATTAATTCCTAACCTAATTGTCTTCAATAGACTGCGAAAATTTGTCTCCAATAGACTGAAATTAAAATTAAATTGCTTATCTATACCTTCCGAGTACCTTATACAGAGGGTCAAAAGGGAACGAAAGGAATGGCACTTACAGTTTGCTGTAGTCTCCGCTTCCTTCCCGATTCTCTCGCTGGTTTGTCTGGTCTGCTGTAGCTTCGTCCCTTTGATTGCGCTGAAGGGCTGGATAACCCAAGTAGTGGATCTGGCCTGAAGATTCTGGTCGTTTTCTGATGAACACTACCGCACAATCCTACCGACTGCGCCACTTAAGTATTTAACTTTCAAAAATCTCTTTTTAAAAATGATTTATTAGGAGCTAACTACAGTTTGACTTTACTTGACAATAGCTAAATAGAGAATGATCATACATAAAATTTATCTTAGGAGGTAAATTACATTACATTGCTTAAATCTAGTTCCCATCGGTGCATCTGCTGACTGGGCAGTCACACGGGCTCGGTTTCATGCTGAATGGCCAATTCCCACAGGTTGTGGTGACTTAACTAGTTTAACTTAGTGATTGAATGAAAAAGGCACCAGGTAGTTTTTATCGAGCAGGTTAGGTATGCAAACTTGCCTGTTTCTCTTATCAATGATCAGTATTTCTTAACGTATTATCAAACCATCACCTTCTTAGGAGGTAAATATCACCAAGTGACTTTTTTAGGTGAACCTCAGTTAGTTCTTCATCTAAAAGACGATCATCAAGTACCCGATGATGTCGGTAACGATCGGGAAGATGACAGGCGCAAAGTCATATCGTCCACAAAATTTACTGTAAAAATACTGTGCAACAGCATACCGGTTTGCAAGTCTAAACCCGTCAGCTTAAATGAAAATTTTGGTTTGGACATAAATGAAATGTTTTCGATTCAATTGTCGAACATTCCGAAATTTTTGAGCCTGGATATTTTTGAACATCCTAAAGGGTAATTATCTAGATTTCATTTATTGTATTAAACCTAGACATCTAGGCTGTTCTTGATGGTATAATCTCTAAATTTTTAGGCTGCTCAAGAAGAAAATTGCTGAAATTAAGGTCGAAATTCCAACTGCTGCAATCCTTTACAGCCAAACCAAACATGCCGAAACCCATTTCGAAAGGAGAGAAATTGTTCACTACAAACATACAGGGGTGGGAAGTGGCTACAGCATTAAAAACATGTTGGAAGAAAATGAGGTGTCGCTCGACGTTAAACTAGATTCTATGGAACTTTATACGAAAGGTACTCTAGTTTATCGGATAGGATGGCAGACTTCTCAACTGAAGGAACCGTTCTCTAGCGACGAAAATAATTCTCTTGCAAAGCAATTGTCGAATGTTATAAATAAATGGGGAGAAGTGGATGAAGATCAGTTACAAAGTTGGCTAGAAGGTAGGATTTATTACAAGTTATACTTCTATTGTTTAGCCAAAGTATATGTAAACTAGTAAGTTCACTCAGCGGTAAATCCTTTGATGTAATTCTGCCACATTCTTTTATATCAAGTGACAACTGGAGATGGCCGATGCGCTGCGTAAGTGTCCGATTGATTCGCGTGGCTTTCTCTAGTCAGAGATGTATTCAGGAGATTGTATGGACTCGTACCGAAAGACCTACTGAATGCCGGCCGGTGAAAAATCAAGTGAAACTGAGCAAAGTTGTAAAAATATTTTCATAGAAGGAAATTGAAAAAAAATTTGCTATACGGGGTGTCATTTTTAGGTGATACCACTGTTGCTATCTCAGAATTTAACAAGAATTTAACAACACTGCAAATCGATCTTGAAAAGGCATCAATAATGGCAACTTTCTAATTTAATCAACTTTGTAGCTTTGACCGTTTCAAAGATAGCAATAATAGTGGATTACCTAAAATATATTTAAAAATATATATAATAATATAATAGTTCGGAATCTCATTTTTACTACACTTCTTTGGTTTCATGAAAGTGATCGTTGTGACATGGTTTATGTTTTCGTCTCGCGTTACGGCTTTTTTGTATCGTTGATTGGACGACTAACCAAAACTAACCAAATCTATCAAAATTGGTTGTACCGTATCGGTACCGGCACCGGTTCAAATGACTACAATAAGCTGAGACTAAGTGAAACTATCCAAAACTTGATTCGACGATTAACCAAAGCTAACAAAATCTATTAAAATTGATTATAACGTATCGTAACGGGTTCAAATAATTAAAATAAGTTGAGACTAAATGAAACTAACCCAAAGTTGTTGACGACTAACCCAAACTAACAAAATCCATTAAAATTGATTTGAATGTATTCTGAAAAGCTTGAAATGACTAAAATAAGTTGAGAATAAGTGTAGCTAACCGAGAGTTGATTGAACTACTAACCCAAACTAACCAAATCTATCAAAATTGATTATAACGTA
>MU183058.1:44992-55058 GCA_016904865.1 Pissodes strobi | reverse complement strand
TAACGTATCGGATGACTAAAAGAATTTAAGACTAAGTGAAACTAACCGAAAGTTTATTGGAAAACTAACTTAAACTAACCAAATCTATTAAAATTGATTATAATGTATCGGAACCGCTTTAAATGACTAAAATAAGTTAAGAATAAGTGAACTAACGGAAAGTTGGTTCGACCACTAGCCCAAACTAACCAAATCTACTAAAACTGATTATAACGTGTTGGAACCGGTTTAAATGACTAAGGTATAAGTTAAAACTAAGTGAAACTAACGGAAACTTGATTCGACAATTAACCAAAACTAACAAAATCTAATATAACGTATCGTAACGGGTTCAAATTACTAAAATAAGTTGATACTAACTGAAACTAACCCAAAATAGATTGGAGGACTAATCCAAGCTAACCAAATCTATTAAAATTATTTATAACGTATCGGAACCGCATTAAATATCTAAAATAAGTTGGGAATAAGTGAAACTAACCGAAAGTTGAATCGACAACTAACCCAAACTAACCAACTCTATTAAAGTTGATTATAACGCATCGGAATCGGTTCAACTGATTGAAATAGTTAAGACTAAGTGAAACAAACCGAAAGTTAAATCGAGGACTAACCTAAACTAATCAAATCTATTAAAATTGATTATAATGTATCGGAAACGCGTTAAATGACTCAAATAATTTGAGAATAAGTGAAACTAACCGAAAGTTGGATCGACGACTAACCCAAACTAACCAAATCTATTAATATTGATTATAACATATTAGATCCGCTTTAAATGATTGAAATAAGTTGAGAAAAAGTGAAACTATCTGAAAGTTGAATCGACGACTAGACCAAAGTAACCAAATCTACTAAAACTGATTATAAAGTATCTGAACCGGTTCTAATGACTAAAATAAGTTGAAACTAAGTGAAACTAACCAAAAGTTGATTGAACGACTAACCGGATTAGGTTGGTTAGTTCGGGTTAATCGTCGATTCAACTTTCGGTTAGTTTCACTTAGTCTCAACATATTTCAAATATTTGAACCGGTTCTAAGACGTTATAATCAATTTTAATAGATGTTATTAGTTGAGTTAGTCACCAAATCAACTTTGGGTTAGTTTCTCTTAGCCTTAACTTATTTTAGATATTTGAACCGGTTCCGATACGTTATAATGATTTTATTACATTTGGTTAGTTTGGGTTAGTCGTCGATTGACCTTTCGGCTAGTTTCACATAGTCTCAACTTATTTTAATCATTTGAACCGGTTCCGTTACGTTATATTCAATTTTAATAGATTTGGTTAGTTTGGGTTAGTAGTCCAATCAACTTTCCGTTAACTTCACTTATTCTCAACTTATTTTAGCCATTTGAAGCAGTTCCGATACGTTATAATCAATTTTAATAGATTTGGTTAGTTTGGGTTAGTGTTCAATTAACTTTCGGTTAGTTTCACTTATTCTCAACTTATTTTAGCCATTTGAAACGGTTACAATACCGACGTCATTATCGATTCTAATAGATGTGGTTAGTTTGGGTTAATCGTCGATTCAACTTTTGATTAGTTTCACTTTGTCTCAACTTATTTTAATCATTTGAATCGGTTCTGATACGTTATAATCAATTTCAATGGATTTGGTTAATTTGGGTTAGTCATCCAAACAACTTTCGTCTAGTTTCATTTAGTCTCAACTTATTTTAGTTATTTGAACCGGTTCCGATACCTTATAATCAATTTTAATAAATTTAGTTAGTTTGGATTAGTCGTCGAATTAACTTTGGATTAGTTAGGGTTAGTCGTCCAAACAACTTTCGGCTAGTTTCACTTAGTCTCAACTTATTTTAGTTATTTGAACCGGTTCCGAGACGTTATAATCAATTTTAATAGATTTGGTTAGATTGGGTTAGTCGTCCAATCAACGTTCGGTTAGTTTCACTTAGTTTCAACTTATTTTAGTCATCTGAATCGATTTCGATACATTATAATCAATTTTAATAGATTTGGATAGTTTGGGTTAGTCGTCGATTCAACTGTCGGTAGGTGTCAGTTATTCTCAACTTATGCTAGTCATATAAAGCGGTTCCGATACGTTATAATGATTTTATTACATTTGGTTAGTTTGGGTTAGTCGTCGATTGAACTCTCGGCTAGTTTCGCATAGTCTCAACTTATTTTAATCATTTGAACCGGTTCCGTTACGTTATATTCAATTTTAATAGATTTGGTTAGTTTGGGTTAGTAGTCCAATCAACTTTCGGTTAGCTTCACTTATTCTCAACTTATTTTAGCCATTTGAAGCAGTTCCGATACGTTATAATCAATTTTAATAGATTTGGTTAGTTTGGGTTAGTGTTCAATTAACTTTCGGTTAGTTTCACTTATTCTCAACTTATTTTAGCTATTGAGTTTGTCGTCGTATCAACTTTGGGTTAGTTTCACAGTGCCAAAAGATATTTAATATTTACAAAGCATTCCGTTATCGTTATATAATATGTACTTATAAAAAAAATCTGACACCTAGACGATTTTTCCGGTCTCGACCTTCTCCTAATTTTATTAACATATCTATTCACTAATCCGACTATAGATTTCTCCTATTTGCCTTTGTATTTTTCATTGCTTCGTATATATTTCCACCGAAGTCCGAATAAAATATTAAAATAGAAATAAAATTAAGGATTTCCACAAATCCGACTCTGTTCTGAACACTCTGCCTACACACGAACGACTGATTAAACTAAAACGCTCTACATGCTGCCAACAATCTGCGGATTTTCGGCGGCTGGCACAAAATATTTGGGGGAGTGGAGCTACTAGTTTACATATACTTTGTTATTACGGTTCAACGAGGATTGCAAGTACAATCCAAACCCCAGTTGAAGCCTGCAACTTACTTTCCAGGAATGATATCATAGAAATAATTGTCCATCACATGAAAAAATTGATGCTATGAAACAACGATATAGATATAGATATACTGTAAGAAAAAATTGCCGACTTATTTCTACCCACTTTTATCAAGAACACAGATGCTTGTGAGATTCGTGTATTTATTTACCTCCAAAGGATTTTTCAAATCCAACCACGGGAGATCATCAAAGGTATTGTCAGATGTAGACGGTGTTCCTTCTATTACTGGTTTGTTTGCGGTTTGATGATGCCTTCACTAGAAAAGGCCGGATCCAAAATAGCAAATTTGCAGCTTTTGAAAATATATTCAAAAATTTTGTCTGGGTCATTCAAGGGTCGGTACTCAGAGCTCTGAAGGTACAAATTTTAGCTGATTCAAAGACTTACTACATGATTAATGCATAGGTGTACACAGGGAAGGAAATAAATTCAGTCAATAAAATCTCATCCATCAAGAGTCCAGCTTTGCTAGAGTGCACCTATCGTGTGCAGATGGTCATTTACTCTGCAATGACCGGTACGTATTTCTGTCATTATTTTCAAGTTTTTCCTTGAGTTTTATAAAACATCTAGTTAAGCCTTCTGCCGTTTTCCACCTGGTGCTCCATTCTTGAATTGCTGTTTTTTTAACTTCTTCTCGAAGAGTGTCCATGGTGAGTGGTAGTGGTGGTTCTGGACCAATTGGTTTTTTTACGAGACGCTTTCTAGGCAAGTGTATCTGCTCTTTCATACCAAAATCTCCGTTGTGCCTTTTTTTCCAGGCGATGGTTACTCTGTTTTCTGCAGATATTTGGTTTAGTGATTTTATGCACTCCTTAACCATCAAGCTTCTGGTCTCCATTTTGTTGATTGCTTGTACAACTGTCTTGCTTTGCTTCTCCGTCACTTTTTCAGCACACATCATTAAGCCGCACAGTTCAACTTGGAATATGGTGCTGAGATTACCTAGTGGTATCTGCATTTGTATGTCGAGGTATATAAACACCTGCGCCAGGTTCTTTTTGATCCGTCCGTGTAGATGTGGATGTTTGTGACAGATCATTTTATTGAGTCTTGTTCGATTTTGAATCGTTTGTCGAAAATATAATTTCTGACCACAAGGTCTGTGCCCACTATCATAGCTGGTTGTATGTGGTATGCCTCGTTTAGAGCTGTTGCGTGTCGAGATCCCCAGCTTTTTTCCCTCAAAACGTACTGCAGTTACCTGTGCTTCATTTCTCACGAAAATATCTAACGGAGCCAGGTTTAAAAGTACTTCCACTGCCTTGGTGAGAGTGGTTTTCATTGGTTCAGTGATAGCTGCGCATGCTTAATTTGGGAGGCCGGACATTTTGGCTTGAGCTGTAATTTTTCCTGACCGTTGCCACCAAACTAGTGCGCCATATGGAAACATAGGCCTGATGACAGCTGTTTATATCCAGTATATGATTTTAGGTGGCAGTTCCCATGACGACCTTATCGCTCTCCTACACTGGTAAAAAGCTCGGACAGCTTTCTCATACTTAAGATCTAGGTGGCGCTGCCAGTTAAACTCCTTGTCTAGGATGATTCCTAGATATTTTATTTATTTGGATAGCTTGAGTTGTGCCCCAAACAAAGAGGTTGGATTGAATTTCAATTTCCTCCTTTTTGTAAATAGCACAAGTTCTGTTTTGTTGGGACTGACCGAAAGTGAGTTTTCGTTGCACCATCTCTCTACTATTTTGAAAGCTCTGTTCATTAACTCTGACAGAACCCCTTCGAACTCGCCCACAACAATCATTGTTATGTCATCAGCGTATCTGATCACAAAGAGTCCTGCTTTGTTTGGGTTTTCTACGAGGTTGTTTACCTCTCCTTGGTGACATCCTTTCGTTACAAGTGTTGTGATAGTTTTATTACCTATACTTAGGTTTACTGCTCTAAGAGTCAGCATATTGGCGATCCAGCCCCTCATGGCGGGGTGGACTCTATGGTTTGTTAGTGCCGTATTTACGCTGTGAAAAGCAGCCTTATCAAAAGCTCATTCAATGTCGAGAAACGTTCCGAGAGCGCATTCTTTTCGGTGCAAGGCTTCTTCAATTGTTTGAACTACGCAGTGAAGTGCTGTTTCTGTAGATTTTCCAGCTTGTTATGCGTGTTGGTGTGGATGGATATCTCCTCTAATGTATCTATCACACAGTCTTACCAGCGTGTTCATAAAAAGTGAGGTTAGGCTGATCGGTCTGTATGATTTTGGTTCAGAGTAGCCCTTTTTTCCTGGTTTGGGTATAGAGGTAACACTTACATTTCTCCAAGCTTTGGGTACGTATTTGTGTACCAGCCAAACTTTAAGTAGCATTTCTAAATGATCACCCAGAGCCCTGATGCCCCATTGAAGCAGAGCTGGAACAATTCCGTCCGGTTCCGGGGACTTAAAGGGCTTCAATGATTTAATAGCCCACTGTAGCCTTTCTTTAGTGATGACCTTGTTCGATAATTTCCAATCGTCTCCGGTTGATTGTTCTCTGGCCATGTCACTTCTTGGATGTTACAGTCAAGAAAATGTGTTTCCAATAAAAGTTTGGCAGTCTCTTCTTGAGAGGAAGTATAACTTCCATCCCCTTTCCTGAGACTTCCATGTTGTTGGCTGGGATCTTGAGAGAGCACCTTACCTATTCTAGCTGTCTCTTTTGTGAAAGCTATTTCGGTGCAGAAATGTCTCCATGCGTCCCTCCTTTTTCTCCTGACATGTTTTTCAAAAGTTTTCTGGTGTTGATTATATGATTCCCAGTTTCCTGTTCTTTTTGTTTTGTTGAAAGCATCTTTAGCCATTTTCCTAAGGTGCTCTAGTTGTTTGTTCCACCACGGCGCGGCGCTCCGCTTTTGTTCCTGCCTTGTGCAATGATCAAGCGACAAGAGCTTTCATAAGCTGTAATTTTTTTGCAACATTTCGCATCTTTGTTCGCTTTTTTCCATGTTTTCTAAAGTTTCATTTATGAAACTTTCGGCTAATTGGGTAAAATAGTTTTGTATGTTCGTCGTGCGTATGTTCTTGTATGGTTGTTTAACCTCTGGCTTCAGCATTATATTGAAATCAATTCTCCTGTGGTCAGCAAATGTCAATTCGTCGGAGAAGTGCCAGTGTTTTATTCTCTTTGCCCTAGTATTGGTGTTCTTGTTTCCCCAAATAATGTGGTGGGCATTGGAGTCGCACCCGATAAGTATTTCCAGTTTGCATTTCTCAGAATACTCTACGAATCGTTGAAATTCAACTGTTGATAGAGGTGCTACTGGATCTTGTGGAAAATAGGCCGAGGCTTAAATAACTTCGTTTACGGTGTCGGAATCTGCTATCCTATATTCCACGACAGTTTTTGCCAGATCGAAAGCGTGCTTCGAATCCTCGCCATTCCGTTTTACAGCACAAACGACCGTGGTGTCACACAAGGAACATCAGTTGCGCTAGTATTTTTTGCTCCGTTAAGAACGTCTGTTTTTCGGTGTTTCCTAGTTATTTGAATTGTAAAATTTGGCACAGTGTTAAATTGTGTCACTGACTCTGCTTTTCTAATCTTTAAGCTTGTTTCAATCATAATTTAATAATTAACGCACAATTTATTTCCTGCTTTGTGCCTGCATTTCGTATCGTAAAAGGTGCAAAAACCGAAGTCCCTAGTTCCAACATCGATAAGAAGTCTGCTTCATCTGCACATCTTAGTGTTTTCCGTACATTTTGATTTTGGTCCAGCTATAGTTGGTTTTCCCTCATCGTTTTATCAGCACTGGTGAGTGGTCATGGCATGCTCGAAGTATGATGCTGTGCTGAATGTAAAGGAGGTAAAATATATAGGATAATTTGTGATTTCTGTGGAGCAATGTTCTAATTTCACTACCTCAGAAGCCCAAGTCACACAGATGAAGAGTAGAATAATGTATGCCTGTAGAGATTGTGTAAATGTTGTTAAATCACAATGTAAGGAGGCGCAAGGAGATAACACATCCAGCATGAAGCAACAACTGCAGGATGTTTTTAATTCAATGTATAGTAGGCTCGATAGTAGGCTCCCTAACAAGTTAACTCACGATGGCTTAAACAACTCAATTTCGGATAAATTCGCTAATCTTCATACCTGTATGAGCGTACTGGATGACGTATCCAGCAATATCTCCTTGATAAAAAGCGATGTTACTAACTTGACCATTTCTAAGAGCACTACAGTTCAAAAATCTACTGGTGTACTGGAAAATAGTAGCATAGTTGCTATCTCAAACAGCAGCAACAATAATAAGGACATCGATGCATGCACTCTTAGAATATTTGAACTTGAACACAGAAAGTCGGAACTTCTGAAGAGGATTGACTTTTTGAAGCGCGTTAAAAAAACAATTATCCATTGCTAACACCAATGTAGTGAAACAAGTGCCAACCGGTGAGCTGCATTTTCCATTGCATGACGAGGTCCGTAGACAAAATAAAGCATCATCATTAAAAGGAGAGTCTTTACAGAGGACTCCTCAGGTTTCTGCAGGTTCATCTTCCCAGAGGGATACACAACAACTAGGTACAAGTGGAAATGGCAGTGGCCGTCTTACAGCTGCCGAAAGACGTCAATGTATGTGTGTGTGTGTATGTATCTTGGTCGATGCGAGCCTAACACTACTGAAAATAATATACTGGAGTATGTCAAGGATCAGCTGCTGATTTCTAATAAGAATGGGGAAGTGGCGTCTTTCAAGATTGCCGTCAAGGAGTCGATTCTCAGTGGATTACTTGACTCGAACCTCTGGCCTGCTGGTACCGCAAAAAGGAGTTTCGTCCCCGTCGTCCATTTAGAACCAATAACGTAACTGGAAATTTTCAGCCGTGAGGAGGGGTGGATCAGCATCACTAGAATATGCAACCTTTCTATACCAGATTGTTAGAGGTATAAAAACAAAACTTTCTGTGTGCTACTCTTGCTGAATCGTACGGTTCAATAGCCCTAACTGAGAGTCCTTTTCAGACATGTTAGTCTATTTTCAGAATGTTAGAGGTCTCCGGACTAAACTGGTCTCGTTTCTCAATGCTTCTTATTCCCATTATAGCATAATTGTATTTAATGAGATCTGGCTGACATTTGACTTCTCTGACAGTGAGTTCTGCCTATATGACTATAACATTTACAGGAAAGATAGATCAACCGAAATCAGCTTATACTCCAGAGGTGGAGGTGTGTTCATTGCGGTACCCAAGAGTATAAAAAGTAAACCCCTGCCCTCAGCTCCTCATTTTAATCATATACAGGGTATTTTCCACCTCGTGCTTCTTTTGAAAGCTACGCAACTTTCAGTGATTGCTTGGTTGGACTCTGTGAAGAGGAACACTATAGGATTTGTTTATTTGGAGATTTCAACCTGCCTCACAGCATTTGGTCCACTGAAGAATTTGGCTCTGCAAGGGCTCTTGCTTCACCCAATGCAGTTGAAGCCTTGTAAGTGCTAACAAATATGTGTTCTCTCCACAGCTTACTGTAAGTCAACCATTTATTAAATGAGGCGAATTCTCTGCTGGACCTGGTACTCGTGACAGATAAGGACCTTGAGATCTATTTGGTTGAGGAGGAGATTGTGCTGCCTCCATTATCATTCACTTTTAAACTAACCTCAAGTGAGTGAGAGAAACAGGGAACTGTAGAATTCAAATTCCTAATGAACTTTCTTATAAGGGGGTCCTCTCGGGAAGAGACAGTTGGTCTGTTTGCTGAATACTTTTCAGAAATAGAAAACATGCCATATATCCAATGAAGTGATATTTACTAATTTACATCTAAACAGCTTAACTATTTCTATATAAGACATATACACTAGGCTGTCAGGGCTGGATACAGGCAAGTGTCCAGGTCCTGATGGTTTACCCCCCATATTTTTAAAACTGTTCACCTTTTTATTAGCACGCCCCCTTTTCTTTATATTTAATCAATCTTTACATTCAGGAGTCTTTTCAAGCTACTGGAAGACTAGTTATATAACGCCTATTCACAAAACAGGAGATAGCTCCCAGATGACCAATTACAGGCCTATCAGCATTTTAAGTACAATTCCAAAGATCTTTGAAAGCCTCGTGTGTGATTTTCTGACTTGTTCTCTTCAAGGTCAACTGATTGATGAGCAAGCAGTCGACCGTTCCACAGAGCTAAATCTTCTGTCATTCACAGATTTTTTGTCCCGGTCTTTGGAGGAGGGGGTGTCAAGTTCACGCATTATACACTGACTTCTCTAAGGCCTACGACAGAGTCAATCATCACTTGCTAATCCACAAATTGAGGAGGGCTGGGGTCGATGGGCCTTTGTTACAATGGCTTTACTCTTATTTCACTGACCAAACACAAGTTGTTCAGGTGCTTGGCTTTCGATCGATTGAGATACCTGTTGTGTCTGGTAGTCTGGTGTGCCCAGGGGCCACACTTGTTCATCTTATACATAAATGCTATTATATCACCTTGTTTTCAACACAGTTTCTTCCTTCTGTTAGCAGACGACTTAAAACTATATCTTAAAGTTAGGTCCACAGATGATTGTCTCAGGCTTCAATGGGATTTGGATAGTGTCATTGTCTGGTGCAACAACAACTGTATGGACTTGAATGTCAAAAAATGCTAGTCGATTTGCTTCAGTAAAGGCAGGAATAGTGTTGACCACTCTTATTACATCACTTATAGAGTCAGTTTCTCCTATTAGAGACCTGGGAATTACACTTGTAGTCGCTTGAGTTTTATCCCGCATATTTCTGGGGCAGTTTCTAAGGCTCTTCAAATATTGGGCTTCATCAAGAGATGTGCTGGTGACTTTGAGAGCATCGATTCTATTCGTTTACTGTATTGCTCCCTTGTGAGCCCGCATTTGGAATACGGTTCATGTATTTGGTCTCCTCATTATGATGTACACACCCAATATATTGAAAGAGTTCAACACAAATTCTTAAGACACATATTTTTTAAGCAAAACCAAGCCGGAACCAATTATCACGAGCCTGTGATCTATCATCTGATTGAGGGGCTCGGTCAAGTTTGCCCCCCGTATTAAACAAATTTCAAAAATAAATGAAGCAGAATTTTGCACACATTTTGCACACCGCAAATAAAATTTTGCACACCCACACAAGGAAAACTAGAGCTGTTTTTATACGGGGGGCAAACTTGACCGTTCCCCCCCCCCCCCCCCCCCCGC
>MU183058.1:22090-44483 GCA_016904865.1 Pissodes strobi | reverse complement strand
CCCCCCCCCCCCCCCCGTTTGTCAAAATGATGAAAAATTTGGATGCTGCTAGGTTCAACCAATTTTGCACACCTATTTTCAAATTTTTGCACACTTTTCTGGGGAAGGTTATGAGGTGTTAAAGATTTGCATTTTCCCCCACGTTTGTCAAAAAGTCGAAAATTTTTGATGCTGCTAAGTTTAAGTAGTTTTGCACAATTTTGCACACCTATTTTAAAATTTTGCACAATTTTCTGGGGAAAGTTATAAGGTGTTAAAAATTTGCATTTATTCTCCCGGTTATAAAATTAAAAACGTTGCATGGTCAGCTAATTTTGATGAGATGCAAATTTTTAACACCTCATAAAATTTCCCAGAGAAGTGTGTAACATTTGAAAATAGATATGCAAAATTGTGCAAAACTAATTGAACCTAGCAGAATCAAAATTTAATTTTTTTTTGACAAACGGGGGGGGGGGGGGGGGATGCAAATATTTAACATCTCACAACTTTTCCCAAAAAAATGTGCGAAATTTGAAAATTTAAAAATTTTAAATCTTTTTGGCATAGGGGGGAAAATGCACATTTTTAACACTGCATAACTTTCCCCACAAAAGTGTGCAAAATTTGAAAATAGGTGTGCAAAATTGTGCAAATTTAGTTGAACCTAGCAGCATCAAAATTTTTCAACACTTTGATAACCGGGGGTAGGGGGGGAATGCAAATTTTTAACACCTCATAACTTTCCCCAGAAAAGTGTGCAAAATTTGAAGACAGGTGTGCAAAATTAGTTGAAACTAGCAGCATTAAAAGGTTTCAACTTTTTGACAAACGGGGGAAAATGCAAACATTTAATACCTCATAACTTTCCCCAGAAAACTGTGCAAAATTTGAAAATTGGTGTGCAAAATTGGTTGAACCTAGCAGCATCAAATATTTTGAAACTTTGACAAACGGGGGAAAAAATGCAAATCGTTACCACCTCATAACTTTTCCGAGAAAAGTGTGCAAAATTTGAAAATAGATATGCAAAATTAGTTGAATCTAGCAGTATTAAAAGATTTCAACTTTTTGACAAACGGGGGGGAAAATGCAAATATGTAATACCTCATAACTTTCCCCAGAAAAGTGTGCAAAATTTGAAAATTGGTGTACAAAATTGTGCAAAATTAGTTGTACCTAGCAGCATCAAAATTTTTAAACTTTTTGACAAACGGGGGGAAAATGCAAATCTTTAACACCTCATAACTTTCCCAAGAAAAGTGTGCAAAATTGTGTAAAAATAGTTGAACCTAGCAGCATAAAAATTTTTCAACATTTTGACAAACGGGGGGGAAATGCAAATTTTTAACACCTCATAACTTTTCCCAGAAAAGTGTGCAAAATTTGAAAATAAGTGTGCAAAATTGTGCAAAATTAGTTCAATCTAGCAGCATCAAATTTTTCAACATTTTGAAAAGCGGGAGGGAAAATGCAAATTTTTAACACCTCATAACTTTCCCTAGAAAAGTGTGCAAAATTTGAAAATAGATGTGCAAAATTGTGCAAAATTAGTTGAATCTAGCAGCATTAAAAGATTTCAACTTTTTGACAAACGGGGGGGAAATGCAAATCTTTAATACCTCATAACTTTCCCCAGAAAAGTGTGCAAAATTTGAAAATTGGTGTGCAAAATTAGTTGAACCTACCAGCATTAAAATTTTTTAACTTTTTGACAAACGGGGGGAAAATGCAAATCTTTAACACCTCATAACTTTCCCCAGAAAAGTATGCAAAATTTGAAAATGGGTGTGCAAAATGGTGCAAAATTAGTTGAACCTAGCAGCATCAAAACTTTTTCATATTTTGACAAACGGGGGGAAAAATCTAAATTTTTAACACCTCATAACTTTCCCCAGAAAAGTGTGCAAAATTTGAAAATAGGTGTGCAAAATTTGCCGAATCGAGTGGCATCAAAGTTTGTCGATTTTGTAACAGACGGGGGGGGGGACGGTCAAGTTAGTTTGCCCCCCGTATAAAAAAACAGCTCTAGTTTTCCTTGCGTGGGTGTGCAAAATTTTATTTGCTGTGTGCAAAATTGTGCAAAATGTGTGCAAAATTATGCTTAATTTATTTTTGAAATTTGTTTAATACGGGGGGCAAACTTGACCGACCCTGATTGAGGAGACCCTGCACATGGACACTTTGCAGACGAGACGAAATCAAAAAGATTTGTCACTCTTTTACAACATTCTTCATTCTCACAGCAATTGTCCCCAGCTCCTAAATAGGATTGGCATTCATGTCCAGTCGAGACAAACTCTACAAGAGGTTTCTTTTCATAACCCAACACATAGAACTAACTATGCCTTCAACGCGTTTTTGCCTAGGGTAGCAATATTGGCTAATCAGTATACCTCTGATCTTGACTGCTTTGAACTTTAGAAGAAACCTTAAATTTTGTGGTAGATGATCAACCCCGGTGACACTGTCTCTTTTGTCTTGTCTCAATCCTTTCTACTTTACTGTGTTCTACTTATTCGTTTAGTCTTGATGTGATGTCAATGTGATTGTTAATTGATCATAGCTTAAGATAGTTAGTAGTCAAAATTTTACATTTACCTTTTTATATTTTTATTGCAGGTTAGGTGAACGTGGATTTAGATATTCTGTTTTGTAGGTAATATTGGGCAACTGGCCCGTTGAATAAATAAATAAATAAAATAAAATAAATGATCTTGGTGTTTGTCTGTCATCACATTTCTTAATGCTTGCTGATGACATGAAATTATTCTGTCAAGTATCATTATCCATTCAGGATCTATTGGTTTTGCAGAATGATCTGTGTATGGTTTCTGACTGATGATAAGCTGCTCAATATTGATAAATGCTGTTTCATGAGGTTTAGTAGGCTTCTAAGTATGTAGACTTCTTGTTCAATATCATATAAATGATATTCCAGTTAAAGAAGTATCTATAATCAAGGATCTCGGTGTTTACTTGGACACTAAATTTCGAAATTTTGGTAGGAAGGGCAAGGATTTATAAAGAGATCTTGCAGGGATTTTACCGGTGTAAATGCATTAAAGGTGCTGTATATGTCACTCATAGTTTGGGTCTCCGTATTATCAGATCCACATAGATTCGAACAAGTACAACATAAGTTTATTAAATTTGCAAAGTACAAACTTCTTTAAAACATTTATCTTGGTGAAGATCAGACTATGCCATATCGTTACCCTGTAGAAGGGAATACGTTGATGCCTGCTTTGCTTTTTATATTATCAAATTCACGTTCCTAATCACCGAACACGAAGTAAAACCCTTCTTCACATACCTTACTGTAGAGCTTGGTACTTGCAGTTCAGTCCCATAAATAGGATTTCAGCTAATGTAAACAAACATTGTGAAAGGCTGAATTTCTTCAGTAGTTCTAAGAATTGATTTAAGAGTGAGGCTAAACGGACAATTTTAGGTTAGTGTAAATGTAATAATTACTTACTAATTACTAGAAATATCGATACGTTGATAATAAATAAATAAATTGTAATCAATACATGAATTTGCGGTTTTAGTTTGCTCAAGCTACTTCTTTTTGAAGCAAACCACACCTTATAATTAAAAATAGGAAAGTCAAAAGGAATGTTATGTAAACATAATAGTCATAATAGAATTACTTACCCACGTGAGCATACAAGTATTACTCTTAACTGCTCCGCAGCATCCCAGAAAGGCGATAAAAAATATGATGGCGCCCACTATTATGGCAAGAGTAGGTACATATTGTATCGCAGTGTATTCCGCTGGGATGGCGTCGGTGTATTTCGTAAAGCTTACTTTGTAAAGAATTCCAACCACCAGCAATGCTAACCCAACGAGCTGAAATCAAAAAAATATATATATTAAGAAATTTGTATTTAATGTATAGCCATTTAAAGGCAAATATATCAGTAGATTAGAACTACTCAAGTAACGTCAGTCAATGCTCCCTCAATTATGCTCATATTTACATTCGTTCCAGGAGTAGATTAATTATATTTCGGGTGTGCAAGATTAAACCATCTTGCTAAGCTAGATTATAATATAGTTTATTATAGGAAAAATACAATTTATCATATTATGACAATATCTCGAAAACAGGTAAACAACAGGTGACGTACGTGGTATGGAGCTTTCTTTGACAGGCGATAGTCGATTGGTTTCTACTACTGTTTTTAGATGTTTTGGATAAAATATAAAATCTGCCTCTACAGAAAAACCCTGTAGCTACATATAAATCATGACTGTTGCTTGGAGAAACTGATTGGAATTCTTGAATACAATTGTTTAGGTAAAGCCTTGGGCAAATTGCTATTTCGAAACTCCTATTGTTTCAGTTACATTCATTACACAAAATATATTATATATTTTGCTAGTTCAATGACATATCGTTTGAATAGAAACTTCATGGTTAATTCTTTGTAATGATTGACTTGTTTCAGAATGGATTATACTGATGATGTTAACTCGGTTAAAACTTAAACAAAGCGAGCATTCTAGCCGCCGATGGACAAACTGAATATATACATTTATTATAAACATGGCAGTTAGGTAGACTGACAAGATGTAGATTTATAAGTGTGGAACATAATATATGTTCCAACTGTAAAATAATCACTTTTGGCAGGTCCTGATGAGAGCGTATCGATACGCGCGTTTTGCGTCTTATTTGATGGGTTGTAGGACGTCATGTGAGTTACGTAGCCCCATGTTTATAGGCCTGTTAGACATACGCTGAAAATGCGCCGAAAAGTTGAATTATGGAGACCAGCTCTTAATGATCAAGATCCTTTTCCTGATTTATCGGAATCAGATATCTCATCTGAAAGTGGCCAGGAGTTTTCTACATGTGGAGCCACAGGAAAACGCAAAAGAAATAGTCAACAAAACCCAAAAGGGATTCACTTAGTAGGTTCAGCAATAATAATTTTGCCAGTAGAACTCCACGTAGAACCCATTATAGAGCTATAATAGTCTGAGGAACCTTACGCAGAACCCGAGATAAGACCCAATATAGAGCTGGAGTCTGAGGAGCTCGAGTTATAAACTCTAATATTTATTTATTTATTTAATTAACGGGATCACCCCTTTTTTACAAAAGTTATTAACACAATATATAAAAAGGCAAATACTATGTAATTATATCACATTTCAAAAACAACATTCTATAAAACCATGATCATTAACAATAATTACTTTAACTAATATTAACAAAAATTTACAAAAATATTCACAATTGATCATGATAGTTGAACTTAACCTAATTTAAACTAATCTATGACATTGAGACTTGAATTGAGAGAGAGAAATGCCAGTGAAGTCACAGCCAACACCATTTGCCAATCTGAAAAAACGGCCCAAAGGACTATTATACATATAGTTTGTTTGATGGTAAGGGATGTGGAAAAGATTATTATTTCTAGTGTTTCGGCTTGGAATTCGGAAATTGTTGCTGCTCAAAAGATCAGGACAATGCAAGTCACCCGAAATCAGTTTAAACAATATGCATAAATCAGAAAACTCTCGATCACCTTCCAAACTCCTTACATTGCACACTGCCCTCATATCCTGATATGTCCACCGTTCTCCAGGAATATGAAGCCTAAACCCACAATATCTCAGAAACTTATTCTGTATAGCTTCAATTCTGTCAATATGCACCCGGTAAAACGGAGACCACACAGGAGATGCATAATTGAGCAATGACTTCACTAAGGAAATATAAAGAATTCGTACCGAAGACACAGGTAGCTCAGCAGAATTGCGCAAAATAAACCCCAACCGGCTCAATCCTCTAGAAACAAGTGAATCAATGTGGGATTGAAATGAAAGCTTACTATCCAAAACCACCCCCAAGTCGGCAATGATATTGACCCTGTTCAGCCCTGTGGAGTTTATATAATAATTAGATATTATTGGCGTCTTCCTCCGAGAAAATGTTATGCAATGGCACTTTCCAGTGTTCAGAGACATCCCATTCCGAACAGACCATGCAACCAAAGTATCAATGTCAGCCTGAAGTTTGTCACAGTCCTCAATACTCTCAATTTTCAAATAAATTTTCAGATCATCAGCAAAAAATAGTGCCTTACAGTGTTTAAAGCACTCAGTAAGATCTAATAGATATAAAATAAACAAGTATGGTCCCCTGCGGGACTCCGGACAGAACCGAAATCTGTTCTGAACAATTTTTTTTTATTTTAACACATTGGGTTCTATCAGTATCCAGCCACTTGACGAGCCAGCAAGAAAACCCCAAGGCTTCAAGTTTTGGCAGTAACATAGAATGGTTAACACAATCAAAAGCCTTGGAGTAGTATGTATAAATTGAGTCAAAGTTTGCAAGATGTCTTGTTGATATAAGCGTAGATTGCTAACTGTTGATCTTTGAGGAACAAACCCATGCTGTCTAGTATCAAAAATTCCCTTACAGTGCCAAACAATAGATGGTATTAACAATTTCTCAAAAAGTTTAGGAATTGATGATAGAATACTTATTGGTCGGTAGTCTCCAATATTATTTCGATTTCCACTCTTAAATACAGGGACTATGTAGCTGGAAAGTCACATTTCGGGGAACTTGTTGTCCATGATGGACTTGTTAAACAGTATGTGAAGAGGCTTACACAGTGAGTACACACAGCATTTCAAAAAGAAAGGACTGATATTATCTGGACCAGAGCTAAGTTTGTTTGGAAGAGACATGATGCCATCAAACACTTCGGCAAGGCCAAACACAACTGGATTAAATTCAGATATCTTAGGAAATTTTGAGCCATCAATGTTGGTATTGAGGGATCTGTCGCTATAGCAGGTAGAGAGGTTTGAAATATCATTACCCTCTGAGGCAGTAGAGGTGCCCAGGTGCATGGTATTTGGCAAGTTGTTATTGGATCTAGATGAATTAACAGATTTCCAAAACTGAGCAGGATCAGAGCTCAACCCATTCTCCAGACCACATAGTTTCGACGACACTCACCGGCAAGCTCTTTACATCTTGAACGAAAGTTACAAAATAGCAAATATGATTCATAAGACTTGTCTCTCTTAAACTGACAGTGAGCTATCTTTTTTGCCCTGATAAGTTGTTTTAGATCTTTTGAAAACCAAGAGGGATAAGTTGAGATAGCTCTACACCTCAAAGGCACAAAGAGAGTACATGCTTGTTCAATTACTTGATAAAAAATTGCAGTTGCACTATCAATATTGTCATTCAAGAGTTCTTCCCATGGAACGGAAGCAAAAAAAGTGTTTAGTGCTCCATAGTCAGCATGCAAGAAGTCCCTAAATTGTAAGTAAGGTCTCTCCCCCTTTATGGAACAATGGTAGCTCTTGTGGTTGAGAGAATCAGGAAAGATAGGATCTATGGAATTCTCAATAGTGATGTCTTCAGTATTAGTGGCAAACATTAAATCCAGGAATCTCTCGAGGCTATTTGGCACTGTGATAAATTATTTAAGTCCAAGGAAATTGAAGTTCTCACACAGAACATCTGCACGATATCCTCTGGGACATTGGGCATATTGGACTCCATTCTCACAATGCCATGTTGCTAAAGGCAGGTTATAGTCACCAAATAAGTAAAGAGAACTACCTGGATAGGTGTTTGCAATTGTTTCAACCTCAGTGCAGTGACTGGCATACAATTCCTCTGGTGAATCCGGAGGGATATAAACTGCTCCAATGACCATAGTTTTAGGCCCAACATTTATGAGTGCAAAGACCTGTTCAACCAATGTAGAGGCTACAATGATCGGTGAAGATTTAATTGTTGTCTTCACGCAAATCATAGCACCCTCCCCTCTCTCTTGTGTTAGGACTCATATCTCTATCGAACCGATAGATATTATAATTGGGAATTTGCAGTTCAGCATTATTATAATCCTTTGTTAGCCAAGTCTCTACAATGATTATTATGTCATAGCTTGTGGTAGAGATGTTGGAGGCAAATTTGTGGAGTTTTGCTCGCATACCCCCAACATTGTGGCAGTATATAGATATATCTGGCCTGTGATCTAGTTTTTTGAAGCTGATGGTTTCTTAGAAGTAACTATCTTTGGCTTACCATCTCGATAAATCATTACAAGATCCTTTTCACCTTGATCCAAACGGCGCTTTAACTCGAGCATGGTCTCCTTATGTATATTTTGTTGCATCTTGGTTTTATCAAAATTTACTGAATATCCAAGCTCCATAAGCCTCCGTTTATGCTTAACTGCAGAATGGCATATCTGAGGGCTGTCAAATATAAGGCGAAGAGGTCTACATTTATCGGGACTCACTTTTCCAAGCCTTATCACCTTTTTAAGATGATTCTCTTCAATTCCAGCTACACCCATGATATGTGTTGCTATACCCATATCGTGGTCAATTTTATCCTGTATTCTAGCAGCTTCAGACTCCTTACTTTTAAAAACAATGCTCTAGAACTCCGCTCCCGAAATTCCCTCAGCATATCTTCAGGATTACTTTGCACTGTTGCAGGTGCAGGTAAGTTTTGGTTCCGACAATTTTGTTGCTTCAGATTATCAATTTCATCCTTCAAAGAAGAAATCTAATTTTCAAGCAATGTTATTTTTTCGTATCTCAAACATACATTTCTAAAAGCTCGATCTGATAGTACTTTTCAATGTAGCGTTGAGTCAATGGTCAAATTTAAAACCGATAGAGGCATTAAGAATTTGAAATAGATGACACTTCGAGACCGGGTATGGACATATATTATATAGTGAAAAAACGATGAACAAAAATATGGAATATTAGAAGAAAGAGTAAGTTGTGTAGTTCTATAAGAAGCGCAAACGTTATGTTATGTTTCGGTCGGCTTTTTACTAATGTGGCTTTAATTGCTAATGTAGATTTTGCTGCCGTTGGAGCATACATATCAAATATAGGAAAAACTAACTAAAAGAAAATGGGAAAAGGGGATTGCCCAACATTATTTAGTGATCAGGGTGTTAATGCACATCAAGAAGTTTTGGTTCTTTCAAACTGTCACACCATATCAAAATTACTTTGCCCTTCTAAATTTTTATCAATGTAACAAAATACCAAATATTTCTGTAAACTTTTTAGACTTAATTTTCACTGATTATCAAAATTTGGAGGTAAATTTAGTCCATAATCCTTCCATAAAGTGTGATAAACATCATCCTGCTTTAGAATTTGTAATTGTCTTAGAAAGTGATATGAAACCATTGCAATTTGACTATTTTACAAGCTTTTATTTACTTTCACCTGTGGATCTGTCTGTAATCAAATTTTGCAAGCTGAATTAGAACTACTTCTAAATGTCCGATTGACTTGAAATTTGGTACACGTTTATAGTTCCGATGACAATACAATATTATAATGTTGTTAAGTGTACAGCTCTCACCCCCCCCCCCTTTCGGGGGTAGGGGAGGGGGCACTACTTAAAGTATGTCCGATTTCGTTTAAAATTGGTATATGGGGGTTTTTGGGGACATGGAATATGAATTTTCTATCAGATTTTGAAAATTCAAAATGGCGGATTCACCATGGCCGATATTGGGTTAAATGTTGCAAGTCAATTTTAGCTGACTTCTACATATCCAATTGGCTTCAAATTTTGTATGCGTTTGTAGTTCAAATGAAAATATAAAACTATGGTCTTGCTTACACTCCCCCCTCCCTTCCAAGGGTGGGGTAGGGGGGCACTACTTAAAGTATGTCCGATTTTTTTGGGGACAAGGAATTTCGATTTTTTATCAGATTTTGAAAATTTAAAATGGCGGATTCAGCATGGCCGATTTTGGGTTAAATGTTGCAAGTCAATTTTAGCTGACCTACACATATCCAATTGGCTTCAAATTTGGGATGCGTTTGTAGTTCAAATGAAAATATAAAACTATGGTGTTGCCATTATTTATTCTTATGAAGACAGTGGTGTTGCTTACACTTCCCACCTCCCTTTAAAGGTTACTGGTGAAGGCACTACTTAAAGAATGTCCGATGTGGTTTAAAATACATAATTGGTATTAGGGGGTTTTTAGGGACAAGGAATATAACTTTTTTATCAGATATTGAAAATTCAAAATGACTGATTCAAAATGGCTTTTATTATGTACTACGAATCTAAGTTTTATAAATAAAAATATAATATTTACTAAATTTGTGATTTTGCTATACCATAATACCTACTAAAAAGTAAAAAATAAATAAAAGTAAAAAATAAATTTTTAAAATCAAGCTTTTATTTAAATGCACTAAAAAGTAGAAAATAAATTTTGAAGTAAATCAAACCCATTATTTTGTTACATTAAACATTTTTATATGATATAAGAGCTTGTCGCGAGAAATTTAAACAGGAAAAATCTCGCGACAAGCTTTTATATCATATAAAAATGTTTAATGTAACAAAATAATGGGTTTGATTTACTTCAAAATTTATTTTCTTCTTTTTAGTGCATTTAAATAAAAGCTTGTTTTTAAAAATTTATTTTTTACTTTTATTTTTATTATAATTTTAAGTTGGCCTCCTTCAGAGATATTAATTTATTTCTCGCAGGATATGATTGGAATGTTGTTTTAAACTGTATGACGTCAACTCTGTTATTGAAAAATTTTATAATATTTTGTTTTTAGCAATAGATTTGTTTGTTCCTAGATGTAGGGCCAAAAATTCAAATTTTCCAGCTTGGATGTCTTCTGAACTGAAACAGGCGATTATACATAAGAAAGCCATACATAAAATATATAAGGAAACGGGGTTACTTCATGACTATGAGGTGTTTGCTCAGTCTAGGCAGTTGTGTGGGCAACTAACGAAAGCTTCTCGAAGTGGGTATGTGGGTAATTTGGAGGATAGTTTTCAGGGAAATCCTAAATTCTTTTGGAGATACATTCATAGTAAAAATAATGATATGATCTTACCAAATAATATGTCATTTAATGATCATGTGTCGCATGATCCTCAGGAGATAGTAAACATGTTTGCTACATTCTTTGGATCTGTGTATACGGATACAGGTAATGATTCACCAATAAATGTACATTTAAGTTTTGATTATCCAGAGTGTCTTAGCAATGTTCATATTAACTTGATGGAGGTATTTGAGGCTGTTGAATCTCTTAAATCTAATTTATCATCAGGGCCAGATAATTTGCCTTATTCTTTTGTTTATAACTGTCGCTTTGTTTTGTCTCCAATATTATGTAAGATTTAGAATATCTCTTTAAGTACAGCTAAATATCATGACTTTTGGAAAGTTAGTTTCTTAACACCAATTTTTAAAAATGGATTACGTACTGATATAAAAAATTACAGGGGAATAAGTAAGGTATCTTTGTTTGGCCAGATTTTTAAGAAGATAGTGCACAATAAAATTCTTCCATTTTTTCATCAAAAATTGTGTCCTGAACAACATGGGTTTTTTACTAAACGCTCTACAGTTACAAATTTACTGGTCTACACTGAATACTTTTGAAGGCCTTGGAGGGAAGGTGCCAGGTTGATGCAATCTACACTGACTTCTCCAAGGCTTTCGACAAGGTGAGTCATCCCATCTTGTTGCAGAAGCTCATTGGATATGGAGTGTCTGGGCCTCTTTGGGGCTGGTTTAAAAGTTATTTGTCTAGTAGATGTCAGTTAGTTAACATAAATAATGTAAATTCAATGGCTATCGGGAGTACCACAGGGTGGTCATCTGTCCCCACTTCTCTTCAATCTGTTCATAAATGATCTTTCTTATACTATTAAACACTCCCATTTCTTTCTATATGCAATGACTTTAAAATTTACAACTGTATCAGAAATCCCAATGACTGACAGTTTGAACATTCAGAAGGACTTGGACAGGTTTGGAGTGTGGTGTCTTGATAACAAACTCTCTCTAAATATTCAAAAATGTATGTCAATGTCATTTTATAGAATTCAAAATCCAGCAATTTATGAATATAGTATCAATGGTAATATAATAACTAGAGCAGACTCTGTTAAGGATCTTGGAGTTACTCTTGATCATAAGTTAACTTTTGACCTCCATGTTGAAGATATATCTAATAAATTTCTGAGACTGTTAGGCTTCATATCAAGATCACTTAGTGAGTTTAGTAACATAAATTGTTTTAAGGTTTTATATTGTTCTTTCGTGCGTTCTCTTCTTGAATATGCGAGTCCTGTATATAACCCTTATTATCATAAAAATATCAATATGATTGAAAGGATCCAAAGACGATTTTTAAGAGTAATAAAGTTTAAGCTAAAAATACCCATAGAGGAATTAGATTACAATCTCCTACAAAAGCTCCTTGGGATTGACACTCTTGAAGATCGACGCTCCCTTTTGGATTTAAAAATAATTTTTAAACTTTTAACTGGTGATATAGACTGCCCAAGTTTGCTAAATCAAGTTTCAATTTTGGTACCACAGAGACATACAAGACATAATGACTTGCTCTTTGTCAATAATCACAGAACCAATTATGGCCAAAGTGCGCCTTTAAATAGAATGGCAAGACTTTTAAATAGATTAGATTTAGACATATTCAATATATATTTGAACCAATTTAACAAGTTGTCTAGATCAATAATTAATAATGTCAATGATTAAAACACATTTCTATCTGTGATATATGCATTTTGGCCCTACTTCTATTATTGTGTTTGGGCACCATTTTTCTTTTTAATATTAGGTATTTATTAAGATTTAGTTTTGATTTGTTTTGGCTGATTGTGATGTTGCGGCCGCCCTTTCCTTAGTATGTTATAAACTTGACTGTTATAATTTGTTCACTCTTTTTATTTTATTGTTTTATATTGATTGACATTGTTGTTAAACTGTTCATTTTAGATTTTAGGTTACCCTTAGATTTAGAGAATTAAGATGTAAATTGTAAATGGTAATACCGTAAATTCAAATAAATAAATAAAAAAAAATTAAAAAATGGGATCTGTAGAAAGGCGCTAAAAAGACGGAACTAAAATTAGCGTACCCTGTCCTGATGCAATAAAGACCCATAATAAATTCATGTTTGGTGCTGATCTTTCAGATCAAATATCTAGACTCGAAAATGATCGAAACTGGTTAGATTTATATCAGCTTTAAAATAGTTTTAAAATGGTCGGTAGAAGTACTGGGGTTTTATGAACACCTTCAACAGTGGCGTAACTACCATAAGACAAGTAAGCGCAATGCGTTGGGGCCCCCCAGGCTTGGGGGCCCACTCGTCCAGTGCCTAATATTGAAGGTTTCTGACAACTGAACCTAAGAACACCTTTCTGTCAAGCAAGGATTATTTTTTATTATGTTCTGCATAATTTAATACCTAATGAAAAGTTTGTCAACATCAGCGTCGCGACACCCGGCAGTCGCCGATCAATTAGTCCTGATTTGATTCGCAGTGAGTGCCGGCGGCTTTTGGTTTGACATCCCGGGAATCCCGTTTTGTTGGCATTTGGCTCTATTTTTATAAGTACGAATTCTAATTAATTCCGATCGAATAAAAAATAGTTTTTATCCGATCGGACGAAAAACTATACCTTTCCGATGTATTTGCTCACCGCAAAAGTCATGACTCCAGTATATTGTATTCGTTGCTTGGCAACATGTAATAACTATACATACAACATTTCCTTCCTAGGCCGGGAATATAACATTTCCGTCCTAGGCCGGGAATATAACATTTCTGTCATATTTAAACACCTTGTTTGTCAGATATCAAAAGCAAGATTTAGTTGCGGTTTCCGTAGTTTAGTTACGTAATAAAATCCAAGCTCGCTCGATTTAAAACTTGATATTATGTTGAGTTTAAATTTAAAACACCGTTTTTATTTGGAGTAATATTTGTATATTTATTAATACGTATTATAATTAATTCCGATCGGATAAAAAATAGTATGTGCAACTCGTAGGAAAAGCACATTCCTGGACCGCTGTCTTACCACCATCGTCCAGGAATGTTTTGCTTTTCCTACTAGATATACAATATACTATCTTTTGGCGAAATCGCAGTCTGAGCCAAATTTGCAACCATTTACGTCCAAACGCGATGACATTGGAGACAATAATTCTATTTCTCAAGACGAAGATCACACAGAATATTTGATCGGTATAACACAACTTCAGGTGGCACACAACAGACACAGCATAAGCAACCTAACTTTTCTCTGTGCTAAAACTAAAAAGTACGATGAAGCTGAAATATCGTCAGACGCCGCAATATCAAGTAAAGACACAATACTCGCAAGTGATTTAAGTCATTTTGTTAATAAACCATTAAGATGTGAATATGTAGAAAAATTTTAAAAAATTGAGCTTTCAAGTAAGATTAGGGATGAAAGAATAGAAGCTGGGCGTATAAAGAAAAGTATGCTAGATTTTGAGTTGAGTTGGTGTTCTTATCTATTAGGTTACATTATGTGTTATCAGAAGCGAAATTTACTTCCAAAGCTTTACAAAAAGAAACAATTGCTTTGGACGAAGCTAGTTCCGTTTTACTAAGGGCAAAAAGCAATGTGGGAAAAATACCGTCAACACTATAATGAGATTCTAAAAGAAGCATGAACAACTGGCCTGAAATGGTACATTCCAACTAATTTTAAGAGTAGGCGGCAAGTTATTAAAAAAACTATTTGATGAATTAGCTTTAGATCATCGTTTTAATTCCAGGAAACATTTTTTTAAATTGGCGTTTTTTATCAGCTATTGACATTATACAGTCTCAGTTAACAACTAGATTTACAGGGTTAAATAAGGTAAGTGGTATCTTTTTGTTTTTGCAACCTAAAAATCTCATAAATTCAACAAAGTCTAAAATCCTTAAGAGCTACAATCAACAAAAATATTCTCAAATCATATTGCAAAATTTCTCTTTTACAATTTATAAAAAGAGTTAAATCAAGAAATGACTATAAAAAAATGTTGATTTGAACAAATTTACATTGACCTATTATTATTTTTTACCATGCCGATTATATCTGTGTCAGTTGAAATATCTTTTGGTAAACTGAAACTAATTAAAAACTGTTTAAGGAATCAAATAGGGCCAGATCGATTAAAATATTTATCTTTAATTTCCGTCGAAAGTGAAGCTCCCAACAAATTAGATCTTAAAAATATGCATATGAATTTGCAGTGTGTAAAACGAGAAAAAATCGCTTTAGATTTTAATAAGTTTAAGTCGAGTGTTGCTTTAAACTAGGGAAATTTCATTAATATTTTCTACTTCGTTAATAATTACTACTTGGTTAAAATTTAGTTATTTTAGAGTTTTGCTTTTTTTGATAAAAAGAAATATTTTGATGTTATATGTAAAATAAATAAAAAATATTAAAGCTGGTTGTTTTATTTTTATTTAGTATTTGTGACTGAAAGGGGGGCCTCCTTATGTATTTTGCGTTGGGGCCAAAATTTTTTAGTTACGCCACTGACCTTCAAACATGCTAACAGTTCTTAAAGTCCATTTATTCTTAAAAGTAAGTTTTAAAGCAGCCTTGGCAGCTATAATATTAAGTGTCCATGGACTTGAGGCCGGTTACTCTTCTGTTAGCTTTCTATCAAGGCTTTTGTGTCATCAATCTTAAATCTTGTTGATCTTCTGGAGGGTTTAAAGTATGTTTAGTTTTAAAATAATCTGTCTTAAGACTATAGCTTATATTGGATTTAAAACATTCTTTAAGCACTTCATAAAACTTGCAGTTTTATATAAGATACCAATAAAGCTCAAGTCTTAGATTGGCTACTTAAAAGACTGTATTAGTATTACTGGGAAAATATATTGCTTCATTAAGGCCATTTAATCTTTACAAAATCCTGTTGGACTTTTCTATTGCTTTCTTAAACCATTACTTTAACTCCTACCGCCTAGAGCTCTTTTAAAGCGGCCATCTTGTCATTCTGTCGTGATTCAGTAGCAGTGTTCAATATAATTTCCTTAAAAATGGAAAATATTTCACATAAATACTTACAAGTTACAAGAAATGGTAATTTGAAAAAAAAAGTTGCAATCTTTAAAGACAATAAATGAAAATGTAGATCAACATAAAACTGGACAAAATTTGAGGTTATGGTGATCTAATTGGGCGCGGAAAACTTGATCGCAGCGCTAGAAGACTTAGTTTTATGAGCAGGCCAAGCAACCTTGGTCAAGACTAAGAAGCTTTACTCTAAGGAACAGTTAGGAGTAAACAGATTAATTACAGTAAAATAAAAGATTATGACAAAACTAATAGGATTTATGCCTTCTTTCTAAGAAACCTTGAGGTTTTAAATGATAAGAAGCCATATTTTGCCAAACAGCACAAGCCTCCATATTGGAAATATTTTAGGGAGGTAATATTATTCACTAATTTTATCAAAATTTCGCAGTTTCACATAAAAAATACGAGGATTTTAACAATATAAGATTACAAGCAAACATTTTTAAGTTTGTTTATAATAATTAAACCTTGTTTAGAATTAGTCAATAATAATTTAATTATTTAAAAAAGCAGTAAATTTAAGGCAGTTCAATTTTTAGAAGGTATCTTTCCATATTTCATCGAAAAAGTCGACTGCGTTATAATTTTTGTCTCCCATTTCGGCGAATTTACCAGATTTTGGTATTGCATTTCCTCCATGTTTATTCTTAGGATTGGAATGCATCACCAACTAGACGACATCACATGACGGACATTTGTTTGATGTAACTGGTTTACAGGTTATGATAATTTTATTTAAAGATGTTATAAATCTCAGAGTTCTTAAACTCATCCTAATCTTAGATCACTATAAATCCTATGGTTTTAAAGGACACTTGCTAAAAGTTTTATGATTGCCTTGAAGGCATAAGAGAATCGATTTCAATGCAAGTTGGTTTTAAACAAGCTTTAAGATTTGGTCTTGAGACCCTCATAGGAGTGGGCCCTTTGGCTGTAAGAGAGCCTTTGTCTTGCCTTCAAGAGGTTGTCTAGAGTAGGAGGTTTTAAGTGAGTCTTATTCATTGGGCTGTAACAACGTCTTGAAAACCATATTAAAGCTTCTTTTGTTACTTGGGAAGCTATTGTTAACCGCTGTCTCAAATGCATGGTATGGTTTGCCCTTCAACACGTCGACCACAATTGAGATCTTTGTGTATACCCTTCTATTTTACACGAAAATACCTATCTCTTTCGAAAACCTTAGAATATTTCGAGGGTTGAACTTTTGTAGATCTCCAGGTGCCACAAGGGTATTTTCGAGATGCCCCAACCTTTGGCGAGTCAGTGCCTGACCTTCGCAGAGTAGGTGCTCTGACGTTTCAGCTATAGGTTGGCAGAATCCGCATTGTTCGTGAGAAGGTCTACGACCAGTTTTATCAAATTTTTTTCTTAGCTTGAGAAGCTTTTTTGTGTAGTTAGGCGAGTGAGAGATGAGTCTTTTGGCCTGTCTCTGCCCAGATGCATTGGCCCAATGTGTCCCTTTCCGCCCTTTTTCCCAATTTCTGAATTCATTCATTGCTTGTCCTCTAGGGATTCAGAATGCTTCAGGCCCACAAAAGGCAGTTTGTGCACGATTCCATGCGAGCTGGTCAGCGGCTTCATTGCCTTCCACACTCTCGTGCCCTCGTACCCACATTAGGGTGAGTCTGTTTCTGTTTGCCAGTTGATCTGCAGCCATCCGACAATCCCACACTAGCCGGGAGCTGATTCTGCTAGAGGCTAGCGCTTTTAAGGCTGCTTGACTATCTGATAGAATGTAGATCTTTGCACCTCTTAGGCCTTTTTGACACATTCAGAGATATCTATATTGAGAGCATTTAGTTCTGCTTGAAAGATTGTGGGAGTGCAGAGATTCGGCACCTATAGGTCCGTAAACTCCGGATCCCACTACCTCTTTTATCTGTGATCCATCTTTGTACCAGAAAAGTGATCCCCTCTCTAGTTGTTTTAGTATTTCCCCTTGTAGTATTGCGGTCTTCGATTACCACTTCAAAGAAGCGATCAAAATGAAGTTTTATTCCCATTGTATCCGTTGGTTTGGTCATCGCCTCAAGTCAGGTTTTCTGACTTCAGTTTTTGTGTCTGAGTGACTTTATACCCACTGGTCCAGGCCTCCTTTTCTATGCAGCGGAAGGAGGTCAAGTAGGGTTTCCAGAGCTGCTGTGGGGCACGTTTTCATAGCGCCTGTTATACCCAGACAGGCGAGCCTTTGTACTCTTGTTAGCTTTTGCTGTGTTGTTATTTCCTTTGTGTTTACTCACCACACTAAGCAGGCGTAGGTAATAATAGGCTTTACAACAGTGCTACAGGACCACCAGATGATTGAGGGTATTAGGCCCCATGTTTTACCAAAGAGTCGAAAACGCTGCCGTTGCTTTTTTGATAGTTCTTTCCAGGTGTGGGTTCCAGGTTAGTTTCAGGTCAACAATGCCAAGATACTTAACCTCTTTTGAAAGCCCTACCGTTGTCCCTCCCAAAGTGGGTGCTTTAAGGTTCAGATTCCTTCTTTTTGTGAATGGGTGGGGACGGTTTTGCTTGGGTTGACATTTAGTCTTTCCTGTGTACACCATGTGCTGACAAAGTTGAGTACACTTTGCATACATTCTGAGAAAACGTTGTCATGCTTACCTCTTATTATTATAACTAGGTTATCTGCGTAACCTTGAACTTCAAATCCTGCTTCAGTCAGTCTTACCAGTAGATCGTCAACAAACAGAGACCAAAGCATGGACGATACGACCCCTCCTTGAGGACATCCCTTTATTACTTTGACTGTGACGGCTGTTTCTCCAATGGTCGCGGTGACTTCACGGCTGGTTAGCATGGATTTTATCCATTGTGTAGTGGGTGGTTCCACTCCTATGTAGGTTGTGGCACGGTGAATAGATTCATGTGAGATGTTGTCAAATGCACCCTCTATGTCTAGAAATGCCAACAGCTCCACTTCTTTTTCAGTGCCTTCTCCCCCTATATATATTTATCTATGGCCTTCTCTATATCGCGGACGAGATTTTGAAGAGCATGGGTGGTAGATTTCGATGGTTGGTATGCGAATTGTTTTGCATGCAGTGGAACATTAGGAAGGAACTTGTTTCTGACGTGCCTATTGATAATCTTTTCCATCGTTTTAAGCAGAAAGCAGGTTAAGCTAATGAGGCGGTAAGACTTTGGTTCCTCCCCAAATGCATGGATAATATTCAAAGAAGCTCATAAGCATGAGGCTCCAATCAATGCATGTATAGTGAATCTAGCAGAGGGTTCGATAAATAGACTAGACAAAATGTTGCCTTTGTTAGAAAACGTTGTAGTGGCAGACCTTCAAATTCATCAAGAAATCTTGTAAATGTAGGAGATAATCCGCCGTAGATGTCATTCTTGTACATCGCGAATAATTGAGAAAAAGAACGAATATTGCTTTACCCAAATGAGAGTTAAATAGCCGAGCGTGACGCGTAACGGCTCAGTCTTATTCACTACCCAGGAAAAAGTGTGCTGAACGCGCCTAAAGAAGTTTTCACTTCAAGAAAATTATAGAATGGGCAATGGAGTGCAGTTACAGCGGTTCTGGTTTATTTTCGTTTTAACTCCATCGCATCAAAAGATGATTGGAAGTCAGTACCTCATCATCCTCGAAATTTAGGTAGGTAAAGATATTTCCCTCATGAAAATTCTTAAACCGGTTCATTCTGCCAAGTTTCATTCATTTATCATTTTGCTTCCTTCTCTAAATTGTCCCATCGACTAAAAATATATTTCTTTTAGAAATTATAGGTAAAGATATTAAAATCCGTTATCTTAAGATCAACAAAATAAAGTATAAACAAATAAATATAATACTAAAAAGCGAGTACAAAACCAGGAAACTATTATAGACATAAAAAACATACTTTTAAAATATTAACATACTTTAAAGTTCGTTTCAAAATTAGAAAAAATAATAAAACATTCGAGAAGCCGAGAAAGGTCAAATACAGCCTTGTTTCGACTATTACATAGACGTAGTACCTGATTTTCGTTTGATATAAACATTATTGCTCATACACCTGCCTAAATTCCTTAGTGTTTAGTTATCTTCGTTTTGCTGTGAAAAGAATTGGTAAACGTGTTCTGTCTATAAATGAAAAAGTAATGAGTGGGATCGGAGGGTCAACAATATACAAACTATTACATGAAGACAACAAAACACAAAAACGGTCTGGTGGAACAATGACCTCGATAGACTAAGGTCTGAGGTGAGAAAGCTGTTTAACAGAGTCAAAACGAACCAAGAGAGTCATAAACAATCAGAGCAGGCCAGAACCAACAGCAAGGCATGCAAGGCCAGAAAAAACAGATTGGAAAAGGGCCAACGAGGTTGTAACATTTGAAAAAATTAAATGGGCAATAAGGGAATTCCAGCCTTATAAGTCCCCCTGGACCAGATGGAATCTACCAGTTCTGTTGCAGAAATGGCAGGATATAATACTGCCACACATCTGCAAGATACTCAGAGCATGCATAGCGTGGGGTCACACGACAACGGTATGGCAAAGGGCAAAGGTCGTCTTTTTGCCAAAAATAGGCAGGACACCTGACCAAACGCCAAAGTTATACAGACCAATAAGTCTAACTTCATTCCTGCTTAAAACACTGGAAAAACTTGTCGATCTGCTAAATCTACCTCCATCACATATCCTCATACAGGGGAACGTAAGAATGGTACAATACCGGCTCAAGAAAGACAACAAGCCCATCATTGAATGGGAAAGGCCCATAAGCTGGAAACTAGAGGACAGCGAGGAGATCAAGTATCTCTTCGAAATACCATCAGACGAAACAACCCCCTCCTATGGGTTTGATAGACCCTTCTCAGTAGCAATTGTAGGCAGAGAAGAATGGGTGAGGGGCCTCCTATAAAAGCAGACCAAGCATGGAATACTGATGACTCTAAGACTAGTAAAGGGGTGGAAGCCGGGGTCTATGAACCAAGGTCAAATGTCTCCATAAACATAGACAGTCAGTCAAGACACAGTGTTCCAAACAGAGGTCGCGGCAATTCAACACTGCGCCATGGATATAGAGAAACTGAACATATACTCCGACAGTCAGGCCACCTTAAAAGCAGTTAGTGCACACAAGGTCAGATCTAGACTAATCAAAGACTGCATAAGTGCCCTTGAACAAGTCGGTCATAACAATAAGCTCACCACTGCGTGGGTTCCGGGACATGAAGGCCATCAAGGCAACGAAGAAGCCGACAAACTTGCAAAACGGGGCGCAAGTATCGTTACGTTGAGACCTGAGGCCTACTGCGGGATAGCAAGAAGAGTCTTCAAAACAGCAGTTAAAACCTGGATAGAATGAATGTAGAATGAACAGACACATGGAAGAGATCGACCTGGCAGATAATAGCCGCTGCAGGTTCTGTCAGGAGGAGGAGCAAAACACATGTGGTGCGAGTGTGAGGCTCTCTGCAGGCTCAAGTATGCAAGGCTGGGAGAGACCTAACCCGGACTTGCAAGTTACATGGAGGAGCCGGTACTTCATTTGTGGAGTCTGATTAGGAAGACCGGACTGGATGAGGTCCTCTAAGCATGGTTCGGAGTGCTACAATAAACCTGCATAGGTTGCAGGGGCCGAGGTGGGTACCAGCGCCACTCCCTTCAATTTGAATCTAATCTAATTTCTTGAAGAAAAAAGTGACTCAATCAATCCACCATGAAAAAACAGGAAGGAAAGAGACGGGTATCGATGATGCTACAAAAATCGCCCGTTATTAATCACACATATTGATAGTTGGAGAGAAAAAAGATATTATCCGATGGCTTTCTTAAAAAGGAATACCATATGAAGAAGATATGATTAAAAAGGAGTTATTTGAAATTGTTAATTTAAATAAGCCTCATTACACAAAATATATGTTTGTTGAAATAACTCTTACCACTGTGAACTGAATACCATATAATTAACTTGAGCTGAACTTTAAGGTTTTGTGGCAAGGCATAACACTACTTTTAAAATAAAAGACGTTGAAACTATTTTAAAATAAGTCGATTCCTAAAAGCGGAGTAAATGTCTAGAGCATGTAACTAAGGAAAGAATGTGGGAACTGGATGGTATGCTAGATGAGACTATAGAGCCAATAATTAGTTCTCTGGATATCTATGACAACAGTTCATCCGACTACTCAGAAGACGACTTTTCACTTCTTTTAAATCGGTTCAAATGTTTGGTTTCTTATTAATTTAAATAACTTGCCTATGGACACGCCACTGGTATGTCGATTTCCTTCAGAAATAATGAAATGTATTGTATGTAGAGGAAATTCGCCTATTATGGGGTATGCTCCTAATATGGGGTCGCCACCAAAATAGGAACATCTATGTTTCAATAGCCAAAGCACACCTATCAGGCTTTTATGGATTCCTAATTCCTACTTAATATTAAAGCCAGTTGTGTCATTTTCGCTTATAAGTTTTAGCGGTGATATAAGTGCTG
>MU183058.1:0-22080 GCA_016904865.1 Pissodes strobi | reverse complement strand
TTTGTGCGCTATTCTATACTAAAATATATTGGATGTTTACTTACTTAATGTTTTTCAAACATGTTTAGATAAGAAGCATAATAATTATCTTCTTCAAAGATCAAGTACCAAGTTCAAACTTTAGAGTCAGTGTTATTTGTATAATCACCAGTTTACATTACAGTTGTGATAAATGTGGTAAATCATTTAGTTGCAGTCATGCATTTCCTGAGAACAGGTCTCATGGGAAATAAAATTATGCCTCCCTGTAGAATCTTCATACATTTATTATCCTTGTCTACCTTAAAGATACAGGCATAAGTCATTAGTATTCCATTATTTTATAATTTAACCTTGTTAAATTTCGCCGCGCCTCCGGGGGGGGGGGGGTCCCTCTCATGACCAAATGAGGAATTACTCTTATCATTAAATAAGGAGTTACTCCTCCTCTGATATTAAAACAAGTAATTCGTCAGAATTTCTCATGTATACCTTGTGTTATATAGTCTTTCAACCGACCCTCATTTTCCCCTTTCCTCTTAAATATGTTTACTAAAACTAGCAACTGTGCATTTATTTCTTCAATTTCAAGTTTAGTATTCTATTCCAACAAATATCATTCAAACGTATGCCCCCACAGCAGATAAAAGCGAAGAAGAAATAGAGAACTTTTACGACGAGGTATTAAACACATACAAAAAAACTTCTCAAACATCACATAACAATAATAATGGGCCATTTTAATGCGAAAATAGGCCAAGGACGTGTAGAAGAATGCATTGGTCCATACGGACTGCGTGAAAGATACGAACGAGGGGATCGCTTAAATGCATTTGCAGTTGAAGAACAACTGATAGAATCAATAGATAAAATTGAAGAAAATCAAGAAGAAAGTAAATAATAACGACAAATATTATAAAAAAGCTAAAAGATCCAATTATTGCGACATAAGTTGAGGTAACCCGCCTATTTAAAATATTATTTAGAACCTATACATTCAGTTTTGGGACACCCTATATATATGTAAAGAAGGAAAAAGAGAAAAACAAGTCATAAATTGAAGTCGGGTTTTGCAAGGTTTTTTGGAAAAGATCCGAAAGCGTATCGCTCGAAAACGAGGATAGATAGTCAAAAGCCGACGCAGTGTACGGTTGGTTTTCGTGAATGGTTTTTGCTTTTGTGCTTTAACATGTTATTATAGGCCAGTAAGATTTATAATAGTGTTATTAATATAATTTGGACAAGTATTTCTTTTATTCTCATGGATAATTCCTATTTGATGGCATAACATGTGAACATATTTAATGAAATCGTTTTATGCTGTGAACAACACTGCTTTAAATGGAAACAGAACATGTATTATTTGCTGTCTTTTCGTGCTAGGATTTTAATTTTAGTATGACTGAAAGTGTACGCAAGGGCCTTGATGAATCTACTAACCATTTCCTAGCCTGACGGGAGAATATCCTAGTTATAAATGTAATATGATCATTCTAGAGATATTGGCCCAAATTGCAACTAGCTAGCTGGGTAGCCTCCGTGATCCAGGACCTCAGTACCTTCCAGCAGCGTCTGGCTAGCTAACAACCCCTCGGTTTTAAATGTATTGTTACAAGTGTGGAACTACGAATTGTGGCACGGGAGACAGTAATTTAGTATTTATTATACTAATAAATGTTATACAGCATAATTCGGTTAGGAACTTAGATCGAGGGTTTCTCTGCCGTACTCTTTCCCTTCGTAAATTCCAGGCTGAGTCCGGCACGTTTTTCTCAAAAATTTGGCACTTTTTCCCTAATAAATTAGGTGTGTTAGGAATCTGTTTTAATTTACATGGCGCACCTTTCCCTCAAGTTTCCCTAATTTTGTCATCGTCGAACGCATTTCGAATAAGTAAAATTGTGCAATAGGTAATAATAATACAACGTAGGTATTGGTTTTCTTTTTAATCTATTTTTTAAAAAATCTATTATGACGCTGATTGGTCAAATAAAGACAAAGCACATACTACAGATTTTGGCGCCGCGTGACCAGGATTGCGTTTATTCGACAGACAATGTGGAAATTTGAGTGAGAAGGTGTTTCATTTTCGACATAAAACAGAAGAGCCCATGATTAAAAGAACAATCCGTTTCTAATTATATATTATTTGCCCAGATGTAAATGTGATATTTGATTTTAATTTACAAAAGCAATTGAAAAGTAATATCAGTACGGATCCTATTTAATTATTGTTTAGGGGCGATATCACGAGATCTAAATAAATGATATTTTTGCTGGGATGTTTGGACATTGTAAGTGCGCTTATATAGAAAATGCATAACTGCTGATATTAACTTATGTTTATTTGGCTACGTTTACACCCAGATATATTAACGTGACAAAACAAATGCAAACAGTGGATGCCACCGATGGAATAGACCTTGCGAGAAACGACTAGCGAGAAATATCTAAAACCAGAAAAAGATATAAAAAGAAAACAATGGATAATGAACGAGATTCTTCAGATGATGGAAGAAAGTAGACGTCTGAAAAACAAAATACACCTGGCTATTTACAAGTTCACAAACAAGTACAAAAGAAGCTAAAAACCGGAAGATAGAGGAATTTTGTAGAGAATTAGAAGTATTACAGGAAAAATATGATTTAATGTTTAATGTACCTACATAAGAAAGTTAAAGAAGCAGCCGGTATCTTTAAACTTAGAATAGCAAACAGAATGATGAACGCTACAGGTAATGTTATCCTAGAGAAAACAAGAAAAGGTCAATGTTTGGAAAAACTGGAACATTAGAGAACTTGTTGAGTCTTGCGAATGTCTTGGGTAGACCGCGTGACCAACGAAGAAGTTCTTCGTGTAATGAAGAAAACCACAGAAATAATAACCACAATAAAAACTCGTAAATTAGAATACTTTGGCTATTTAGTACGTAACGAGAAGAGATATGGTTTATTACAACAAATAATTATTACAAGGCAAAATCCCAAGCAAACCTCAGAACATGTTTGTCCTCAACAACTACTGCACTTTTTAGAGCAGCATTAAATGAAATCACAATAGCCAGAATGATCGCCAACATCCGGACCGGATAGGCATCGAGAGAAGAAGAAGATTCTATGGAAGAACTCAAATTAAGAAATCGAGTACTCAAAATAGTCCATTCGGAAATTGTTAGTTTAGAAATAGTCTGGAAAAAAAAATAAGAGTGAAGTACAGTTCAAAGAAGAATGCCCTATTTTCTTCAATACATTGCCAACAATAAACAAATTGCGAACCAAATTCTTTCATTCACAAATTTTCTTTAGATTGCTTAACACATAAAAAGAATCATTTTTGTCCATTGTGTAGAAGTTATTATAAGTTCATTATAAAATATACTAAGCAAAAAATAAATATTGTGAAGGAAAGTAAATCATTCAGGGATATTTTGGGGCATATTCTATATGATTATAATATTAATAAAGAAGATGATGATGATGAAATTTATATCATCCCACATGACATTATGTTATGTGTCACCATGGAATTGATGAATGATCCCCCCAGGTTCCATATACGCATGTCATCAGCCAGATTGGATCATTTTATTGAATACACAAAGCCAACAGCAAAAGATCCCGTTCTCCTTATTTTGGACGGGCATTATTCGCATACTAAGAATTTGGAGGTACTGCATATTGCAAGAGACCATTATCATTCTCTAACAACTTGCTTATCATCCCATTCTATTCACAAGATACATACCATTAGGCACGCGATGGTAATATGTCAGATTTTAGTTCCGGATTCCGGATATGTCTGACTTGTCAGATGTAGAAGGTGTTCAAGCTTAACTATCTTATTGTTTTGTATATTTCTTGTTTAGATTTAGACATTAATTTCAGTTCGAAATAAATATCTTAGAAATGTTCTTTTATTGCTGAAGTAGAGTAATTTTATGCCCTCAGCCTTCTTCCAGCTGATGAGCGCCGTTCTGTATGTCGTCTCTATTTTGCATAATACTAGTTTTACTCTTGTAATCAATACGCTACGGCTCGGTCATTCTCTATCATTTCAAGGCAAAATATGCGATAATTTTATTGTATTTTTCCATAAATATTAGTCCAAGCTAATTACTACCCCTAAGAATAACCTTGTTGCCCTTTTTTTGTGTAAAATGTACTATGGCGTGAGGTTAATTTGCATAATTTTAGATTTATTACCTATTCGCCTTCGAACCCGCTAAATACACAAAATGACAATTTAAAATAAATATTAATTTTTTGGCAAAAATATTTGTATAAAATTTAAAAATATAGTTTAGTTAAGTGACTGCAGTAATTGAATAATACCTTGCATGTGTTGTGTAAAAAAAAACAAGCGCAAACTCTACAGTACAATCGAATCGATTCGTTCGAGTTTAATTATAGACATGCATAATAATATGTAAATTATGTTTCGTATTTGGTTTCCTGTTTGGTTTGGTTAGTTAAAATAAAACTCCTATTGTTGGACCTTGTTTATGGGCGTCCTCATTTTGATACTATATATAATGCGTAAGGATATTCTTATAAGTACTACTGATATGATGTTTTGTTTCGAGTATTTTAGTATCGATACCAACCCAAAGACATTTAATATGTCTTTGGGTTGGTATGTAATTTACAGGTATCGAATACCAGACCACAGAAAGAATCGATACTAGACTAGATAATATCATTTAAACAATGCTAATATGAATTAGATTCACTTGGACACGAAATTGATCAATTTCTGTATTATAGCATTTTATAAGTCTGAGCTGGGCTTCAATCAATAATAATAAACTAGAGAAGGATGGTTACCATATATAAATATATAAGGACGAAATGGTTACTTCCCATAAGAAGTTCACTTACTATGGCCCCGTGCCCCGCGGTCCCCTCACCCACATCATCGTCGCTGGGAGGATGCTGCGCGCACATATATTATTCTTAAGGATCATGACGGGTCCTGGGATGCACGCGCATCATAATGTTTACGTCTACATTTGTATTTTTTTTTCACTTCATGCAATGCGCTCCGCTCGCTCCGGAGCGCAACCAAACAAATGTAACCCAAACTAACCCAAGGCATGACCAAAATCAAGAAAAAAATCGTTTTACAAACATAACCTTAAAAAAAAGCATGTCTTGCCACTGGAATCGAACTTGGGCCGCCGCGCCGTATCAGAAACACAGCATCTAACCACTGTGCCGCGAGGCCCACTGAAAGCATTCCCCTGGACCATAAATACATCTGTTTGTCAGAATAGTGTATGTAATTATTGTGATGTGCGCGCAGCCTAGAACTCGCCAGACGGTAGGACTCGTTATGATCCTTAAGAATAAAATATATTGTCACATATACGCTCCTACCGCTTGTTGCCTATGGACCTGACTTCGTTGCAGTAGTTGCGCTGTGCTCTTTCAGAAGACGGAGCTCAGATATAGGTAGTTGGGAGAGATGGATAGAAACACTCGGTGTAAAAAAGGCTTGGTTTATTAACTTCAGGTTGAGTATAGAAGGTTGTAAGTATTACCAAAATATTCGGGAATGCATATCTCGTAAGTCCCCTGGGATATTCCTCGCGAAAATGTTAACCACGAACAGCAGCGAGAGAGAGGGAGAGCTGGCCTGAAGGGCTGTTACAATTAGATTGACGGGCGGATAGATTATTTGGTCTGGCTGAATATTTAGTTACGTAGTTTACTTTTTATATTAAATAGCACTTTGCCTTATGGCGTTATTAATTTTCACTGATTCACTTTTAAGGCGTGCCTGATCAGAGAGGCTTTTCCCTTTCGGTAATTCGCACTGATAGGTCTTTTTTAACCGTGCCTGATCAGAGGGGCTTTTCCCTTTCGGTAATTCGCACTGGAGATCAAAGTCTCACTTTTAAAAAAGACCTATCAGTGCGAATTACCGAAAGGGAAAAGCCCCTCTGATCAGGCACGGTTAAAAAAGACCTATCAGTGCGAATTACCGAAAGGGAAAAGCCTCTCTGATCAGGCACGCCTTAAAAGTGAATCAGTGAAAATTAATAACGCCATAAGGCAAAGTGCTATTTAATATAAAAAGTAAACTACGTAACTAAATATTCAGCCAGACCAAATAATCTATCCGCCCGTCAATCTAATTGTAACAGCCCTTCAGGCCAGCTCTCCCTCTCTCTCGCTGCTGTTCGTGGTTAACATTTTCGCGAGGAATATCCCAGGGGACTTACGAGATACGCATTCCCGAATATTTTGGTAATACTTACAACCTTCTATACTCAACCTGAAGTTAATAAACCAAGCCTTTTTTACACCGAGTGTTTCTATCCATCTCTCCCAACTACCTATATCTGAGCTCCGTCTTCTGAAAGAGCACAGCGCAACTACTGCAACGAAGTCAGGTCCATAGGCAACAAGCGGTAGGAGCGTATATGTGACAATATGCTTGCTGCACGGCACGGCCAGTGTTGCCAATTTGGTGGATTTCCCGTCATATCCAACTGATTTTGGTGAAGAGGAGCGAAAAAAAAACAGTTTCAACGGATGACGGATTTTTTAACATAATTCTAAATTAAGTTCGGTAAATATATTAAACTGGTTGTTTACCGAGTCAAGCTATCTTTGGTCAGTAGCTGTCATATTGCACTATGTCACTTGGTTCCGCATGATTGGCACCACTGACTACCGCGCGACCGGGATTTTCCCGATCCCCGCGAATCCTGTCAACAAAACAATAATTATTGGATCATTGGATTGCATTGTGTATGTGGCACTGGCGAACCTATACAGTGTGGCCCAAATTGGGTATACATGTATGGGTATCTTGGAAACTATAAGAGATAGAAAATCGGTTAAATGGGGAAAGTTTTAGTTCATTCAATTCCCAATTCAATGCCATTTTGATAACGATTTGATCTTTTTTCGTTTTTGAGATATTTTGAAAAAATCAAAAAGTTGTATTTTCGAAAAAGCGCTGTACTTTTTTTATTTAAAGATATTTTTAAAATCTGTAAAAACATTGTTAGGACAACTTTTTATGCTCGATGCACCCATGTATTCAGTTTTTAGTTCTGACGTTTTGGTTATGAGAAACCAGCATCAACTTCTTTTTTTCTTATGGCGGCCATTTTGTTTTTTAGCACATTTTAAAAGAACTTTTTTTTCCCTTTCTTGTGATGTATAACACTTCATAAAAATATTTTATTTTTATGTCAGAAAACGACAAATTTAATTTTTAGCTGGGTTGGCCATGACTGCGGAGGCCATTTGCGGTACAAAACAAATATTGCTAGTCTTTCATAGTTATTTTACTGAAAAATATACGAAACATTGATCAGACAAACCTCGAATTTAACTTTTCATTTTTAGTAATTTTTGTTTTTATTAATATTTGTTAAAAGGTAAGTTTAATATTAGCTGCCCTGCCAAACATCATTAAAAAAATATCAATATGTTAAGAATGTTATATTAAATGCAATAGTGTAGCACCGCCAGTTATTTGGAACTCAATCCTGACAGTCAACACTCAAGACTCAAGCCTTAAGACAAGTATGTTATGGACCTATGAAATTATAGAAGCCTTGGGAAGCCATGTGACCAAAGGACAAAATAATATTGAAACAATATTGAGTTGGCTTTAGCAACAGTTGCTACGGAGGGCGGTTGCCGTACAAATCAATATTTGCTATTAATTTCCAAACTATCGTTCTAAATATAAGTATCGGTTTCTGTTCATAACTGCTTACTTTACAACTTACTACTATTAACATACCCAAACTAACTAATCTAACCACGCGAAACCGGCTAGACCTCACCACCTCGTTCCGCTCGAGGACCCAGCCACCGCCGATGCATACGCATACACAGTTGTTCATGGTATTTGACGGTACAAAGTACAAAGTTTACAGAATATGCATGTATCTGCCGCACGCTTGTTATCTCATTGTATTAAAGTTTCGACAGTGAGCGAGGCAACTTATATTTATTCTGTAAACTTTGCCCAAAGATTACACCGAGGGGTGTAATATCCGGGGACCCAGCTGGTCAATTTACAGGACCCCGGTTTGATATAACATTATTTAATTGTAAATGAATGGTCCTATAAGTTGATTATCTAAAAACAAATTATACTATTTGACTTTGTAAATATTTTGCGGACTGTGTAGACTTACCGTACACACCACACCAGACATTAAAGCCAAATCTTACTTGTGGCCTACGTTCTGCCACTTGGTGAGGATTATAAGTGGCCCAAAAATGGATATTCACAATAATGAATGCTCCGCAGTTGCTGAAAAACGTTTCGTCGGTCCAAATAATCTTCATTAAAATTGAAATTGGGGTTTTATTGACCTTGGTTTACAAACCAGTTTGAAAATCATAATCGCCTTGGGTCTGTTTCCTTTAAAACTTGAACAATAGTTAGTTTGTTTTCCTTAAGGACTGTTTGGATAGTAGTTCTTGGTATAAGTATTTCCCTCGCACGTACTCTCGTCGACGTCGAATAGTCTTGGCTGTTGCCTCTCAGGATACAGGTCCAAATAGTCGGCGGTGGCAAGATTTGTATTTCTATTACATTTAATATAACATTCTAATATGTCATATTTTTCTTCACTGGCATATCGCGTGGCGATATTTAGAAATCAAAATTTATGAACATTTAAACAAAAACTACCAAATAGCGTTCTGACTGAATAATGTCACTTTTAAGTAAAATGACTTAAATGCCGCCGAATCACCATAGCAACACTATCATTTATTACGGCAAATGGCCTCCGCCGTCATGGCCAACTCAGTTAAAAATTAACTTTGTCGTTTTTTGACATAAAAACAAAATATTTTTATAAAGTGTTATACATCATAAGAAAGGAAAAAATATGTTCTTTTTAAATGTGCTAAAAAACAAAATGACCGCCATAAGAAAAAACGAAGTTGATGATGGTTTCTCAGAACCGAAACGTCAGAACTAAAAACTGATTACATGGGTGCATCGAGCGTAAAAAGTTGTCCTAACAATGTTTTTACAGATTTTAAAAATATGTTTAAATAAAAAAAGTACAGCGCTTCTTCGAAAATACAACTTTTTGATTTTTTCAAAATATCTCAAAAACGAAAAGAGAGAAAATCGTTATCAAAATGGCGTTGAATTGGGAATTGAATGGCCTACAACTTTCGCCATTTAACCATTTTTCTATCGCATATAGTTTAGAAGTTACCCATACATGTATACCCAATTTGGGCCACACTGTATACAGCTTGATTTTAGTGAGTTGAATAATTTTAGTCTCAGCGGGTTGTGCAATTAATCTCACACACACAGTGACAGTGCAATGTTGCCTTTTCAAAGCTGTTTTTGCCATACTCCAATGCAGAGGTAGGACGGGTTTTTTAGTGTTATGAATATTGTCGCAATAAAATGAAGGAAAGTATGCTAAATACAATTTTAAACACAAGATCAGAGCTAAAGAGGAACGATAAAACCTGTGTCAGTGCCGACAGATGTTTTTATTTTTTGAAGGTTATGTTTGTTCCTTTTTACCTATCCAAAATACTTCATAAAAATAAGCCATATTCAAAATTTTAAATTAATCCGTTAAGTGGTTCTTGAAATATAAGAGTTTAAATACGCAGAATTCGAAGGGCGGGACGTCTCGATCGGGGATGTGACGTAATGAAATAGGATTACGTTCTGTTGTTATGCCGTGACCCGCGCCCCCGCGCCGCGAGAGTGGTGGCGTTTCTCATTCTGTCACTGTCAGATAAATATATATCCCAACGCGACCTTCATATCTTATGACTTCATGCCTTTACAACGTTCCAGCGGTACTTTCTTATTTATTTCCACCGATTTAGACTTCTCAGAAAAATCTGATTTTTGATATATCAACTTAATATGTCAAGGTCTTTTGAATAAAATTATTTTTGAAAAATTGAAAATGAGCCTTGGGTTGGTTTTGTTTGATTGCGCCCGGGACGAGCAAAGCGAGCGGAGGGCCATGCTTAAAGTGAAATAATATACAACGTTTGATAGAAATCATATCACGTGAAGTGTCGCAATATTGTCACGATTTGTATTTTTTAACTGTGACGCCACGCCTTATTTAGCATATAGGAGAGTAGCTCAGATTTAGGAACGCACTACGTCAAGTTGAGAAGAGATAATAAAGGAGATACATCGATAAAAATAATAACAAATTTATTTACAAACAAACTTAACAACGGTTAGACTGTATACTAATAAAGGCGTGTTTAAGTTTATAGATGAATTAAGAGTTTACACTATACCCAATTAATATTAAATGCATGTCTTCTCGAGGGAGGCTTAGTTCAAAGTTTTTCTAGCAAGCGACATCACTTTTATTAATAAAGTTTATGTGAGCGGAGTTGTTTTTATTTATGTATTCGTTCTGATATTTATAAGGTAAGTCTTTCTGGTTTAAGTTTATCACAAATTGCTAAGGCACATTCCCTACTTTTTAAAAATCCCCAAAAACTATCCCTTTACTGGAAATTCTGATACTTCACTCGTAAATTCGACTCTCTCTATACTTTTAGTAGCCCCCTAATGCCGTATACTTGTGCATACGTTCATCCAGGTTAGGTAAGGACCTGATCGTCCTATGCCTGTGCATAGGTGTTCACAGATATGGGGGTTGTGGGATAGAGCAACTAGAAGTGGACGTACCTGTGTACTACCCCGCAACTAGATTGAGCGGAATTGAGAGTCCCGAAAGCCTGATGAACTTGGCGTTTGCCTGCGTATTTATATGTTACAAAATGCTGATGGCTGCATCATTAAGGATTAAAATCGCTCCCGTCGACCGCTCAAGTTATTTATAATTAACAGTGAATGTTTATATAACATTTGTCAAGTTCAAGTTCAAACTTACGACAGGGTGATATTTAGTTAATGCTTTTAAGTAGTTCACAATATCTCAATGAATAATGAAATCCATTCCGGTGTACCTAGACTCTTGGTAATTTTCCAGTTCCGTGTTTCGTATCGTAACGTTATTTGCATTGAGTTTATTGTAGATATCTATGGTTCAATCGTGGGGTACGTGACACTGGATTACGGTTTAATTCTCACTACCAGCAATTCTTAACCTCAAAATTACATATGTAGGATGGTATTCACTACAAATGCCTAATGTCACAAAAATATTATTCAACTTGCGTTCCGTTCGGTGATGTCATCTTTTTCCTTGATATGCTCTGAAAATTTAACGCTCACGTGACCCGTCTATTTAAATGCCAAAATCAAATCACGTGCCTGTCAAAACATCAGAGCAAATCGAGGAAAAAGGTGGCCGAACGCCGCTTTGGACAGAAAATTAGAGCACGTTCCAATTTTTTGGCAAATAAATTGTGACAAAAAAATTACCTAAATTAAATTCAGATGTTTACACGCGAAAATAAATTGTAGGTTAACTTTTACAAGTTCTTTTCGAATCCGCCCATGTGATATGTACTAACTTTTTCACGTAATTTATTTTAAGATGTTCTTTCTTTTTAGATGTTTATTTAAGTTTATTTTATAAATGCTTTTTAATTCTGGAAGTATCGGTAAAAATAATGTTTTGAAGGGTCGATATTTTGAAGTATCGACATTTATATTTTGATCCTTGCGATACCCGAGTATCGATATTTCACAGTATCGCGTCTATATAGAACGACTTAGGTGTTGTAGCGCCGTGAAGTTGGGCAACATTAAGCGGACTTCGCAACAAAAATAATTGAAAAATATCTTCAGTTCGTAGATATATGATAATGGGCGATACCTGCTATATTATTCTCAGAGTACAAATATATATATAAAATATTTCCCTAGAAAAACCTATCCTTGACGCGTATTAGTACTTCCTACTATGTGACAGCACGGTCATTGTGCTGAAGCGTAGTAGCAAAACTGAATATCATAGCCATCTTGTGGGGTTCTAAACTATGCGCGAATTTGAATTATGTGTTGAAGTCCAGGAGGAATTTATAAGCATTTGATTATGAATTCATACTGCGCTGCAACACAGGAGTAATTAGATGTCTTCGCGATGCAATCAATTTGCAGCAAGAGCCCTCGTGGTGTAGAGGTCTAGATGGTTAGGTCTCATATCGGCGGCTTTCGGTGACCCGGGTTCAAACCCCGTTGCTTTTTTTTCATTGTTTTAAGGTTAAGTTTCTAAACAGTTTTTGTTTCATTTTGGGCATGTTTTGGGTTAGTTTGGGTTAGTTTCCATTTCTGTTTTTTTCTTGAGTTTGGGTATGTCTTGGGTTAGTTTGGATTAGTTTCCTTTCCTAGAGTCCCCGAAGCGAGCGAAGCGAGCGGAGGGCCATGCGTAAAGTGAAATATTTTGCGTTCCTGTATTTTAACACAAGTGTTGCAGCGCAGTATGAATTCATAATACGCGTTCATAAATCCTTACGTGATTTCTGTGCTGGCGCACAGTAGGATTTTTAAACTATCTTGACAAAAATGGTTCATTTAATTCCTCCTGTATTTTAACACATTGGAGTGTTGGAGCGCGGTATGAATTCATAATACGCATCCTTGACACCATAAACTCTTGGATTAGTCACAAGGATTATCGCATACTAATAACGAGAGATAATCTAATGTAAAGTAAATATATTTTAGTATTACCATAACCGCGTCGCCAAAAAAATAAGATAAGTAACTGGCTATATGGTAAAATAAATAGCTAAAAATCTCTTTGTCAATGAGTATGAATTATTTACTAGATCTTTAAAAATAAACAGAAACCACTGATTATAAATGTTAAAGGTTCCATAAAAACGGATTAACCAAAGCTCACAAGAAATAATTAACAATTGCGTCATCAGTATAATAACTTTAACGTGAAACGTTCAATTAGTCAGATTATTTTCCAGTGATTTAAATGATGACATCATTGTCTTAACTTATATTGCAGTGAACGTAAATAGTTATAATTAGACTTTAGATATAAAAGGAGTTAAACATGTCATACAGGCTAAAATTCATCGGTTATTTTTATTTATTAAGAAAAAAATTTATATAACAACGAGCTAACAATGCCAATGGTAAAAATGAACTGGCAAGAAACAATAGGAATAACAACACACACGAATCAATACCAAACCAAAATAGCAAATTTATATCAAATAATTCCTCCTTCCATAAAAATAAGTAAATGTTCAAAATCAGCTCCGTTTTCAGGTAGTGAAAGTGTTTATTCGTGTTTGTACAAAATAGTTTACACACGTCAATAAATGCTAAAGCAAAGGTAAAAGTAGGTATACAACAAAAGATACAGTAAAAATAGTAAAATAAGTATACAAGTACACAATAAGAAGTACCTACAGTAACTAGCAGAATACTAAATTTGAAGGTCTCCGAAAAAAACTCTTTCATATTCGTGCTTCAAAAATTATCTTCAGACAATGATGTTTTTTACAATAATAAATACGGGCGAAATTTCAAAAATTCGTGCACAAATTCCAGACTGTACCGTCGACTCTTTTGAAAAACTTGACTTACCTAGTGACGGTTTAAACCTTGAAAACTGGGAGTATTATGGAAGAAACTTTAATAAACGGTCACATGTAATACAGGTACAACTTCTTTTGTAGATCTTTGATCAACTTCGAAAGCATCAACATTGCAGTGCAGAAGTTAGTACGGCAGAAGAGGTGAAGCAAAGAATTGTAGAGAAAAATCCAAAAAGGCGATTAAAAAGAAAAAGAACCTAACACATAAAAAACTTCTGCTTTGTATACAATAGTTGGTTCTTCCAAGAATATTAAGAAAAATTAATACAAAAAGGAATCCAAGGTCAAAGTAATGAGTGGCGTAAACTTCGACGATTCGTGTTCAGATCAAAGACATATAAAAAACAATAGACAATAATTACCAAATGCTTACATGCCAACATTAAAAATATTAGCGTGAAGAATGGATAAAGTAATGAATGAAAATAATGAAGATGGCGGCCGAAGCGCGTCAAACATTTCATTCATGTACGGCCACAACGACGCGTCTGCGTCATGTTTCTCCCGGAGGCGCACCATAGGCGTAACATTTTAGGGGACACTTGTTTAAACTCAGGTAACATTGAAATAAACCTGCAAACAAGCAGAAAATAATAAAGCATTGCAAAAATGAAAATTACTATACACAAAAGAATAATTTATTAATATTGAAATATGCACATAACTAAAAAAATAAATTTTAAGTTACAGTTCGGGAAAAATTTATTTACGTTTAATTGATAATTGATTAGAGGATTGATTACAGACTGAGTACAGGGTGTCGCTAGCCGCCGCGCCATGCCAAACAGCCGACGCGAATGAATGATATTCTATTTTGAAGAACATGACGGTCAGTTTCAGTCTTAGTCTTATTAACCCCCTTGAAAGGGGATGAAATGGCGCTGCTACGAGGCAATTTGCCAGCACGCCCCTCTTTCGGCGCTTAGTTAGAGACCCCCTTGCATAATTTACACGTAGTTTCAGTGTGAGGGGACTATTTGGTAGGAACCTCCAGTAGGACTGGCCTGTGCCCCGTGGAAATTCCCGAATTTTGCACAAATATAAGCTAATGAACTGCACGACTGAGTTCTTATGCAAGGAGGTTTCGCACACTGTAGGTACAACCACTTTCTGTCAGAGACTCCAAATTCCCGCAGGATATACCCCCGACCGCCCTCAGGCCACGCTACCACATACGGAAATAAAACCTGAGGTCCTAGTAGGAATCACACCCCACTACGCGATCACCCCTTCCAGTCGGCACGACTTTCCAGATTCCCCCCGAAGGATTAGAACACTTTTTCTAAGCAAAAAGGTTCCACTAGCCGTGCCGAATTCTGTAATCCGTTTCCAACGTGTTCGTCCCTCGACGGCAGGACCGAAAGTCCCCATGGCTCATCGGTCAGTTCCTTCTAGATGAGTGCCGGCTACGCGACGTTTTCGGCGTGCGCGGTAAGAGAGAGTAGCCCTGATTTCGTGAATAATGTGAAGTGGTGAAGTAGTGACATAGGGCCCAGTTTACATAAACACTTCGTATTTTTTTATGTTTCCATTTTAATTCAAGTTTCATATTATAAATGTTTATATGTTAGTATAATAATCTACACGGTATACTTTAAAGCGAAAAAATTATATTTTGACATGATCTATTTTCTAATAAGTGTAGTTTTTCTGGCACGTCATTAAAAACAAACTGCCGCTTTTCCATGATACAGACATACCCTGCGGTGTAATTGGCAACATCGCCGCAGTAGCGGTAAGTAATAGTACAGCTTGCGTGCTATTTTATAAGATGGGAAAGAAGAAGGGGAACAATGTTGACATTTTCATATTTAGTAAACAAAACTCTCTATTTTTTATGTTTTTGGTCGGCTTTTTGGTCGGTGGGTTAGTTGTGCTTAGTTTGGGTTAGCTGTCATTAATGTGCGTCAGCTGTGGTTAGTTTGGGCTATTTCTGAAATAAAAATCTGCTTTATTGTATATCAATATCGAGATCAATATATCAAAATTAAAAAAAAAAAGTAGAGCTTTCCTTATCTCAACCAGATCCAGGTCGTGCGATAATTCTTTCTGAAGATTTCTCATCGATTTATTTTTCCTAAAAACTTCCTTTATTAACAATTCAATCATAGACTATAGTTTCATTTGATTCTCGAATCAGTACTTGATAGCTCTCTTCGAGAACACCTACAATTTATATATAAGTATTTCGATTTCTGATATTTTCTGTTATAAAGCTTTATTGCTTGTACAAAATACTTAGGTCTATATTTGTTCTGTTACATCTATAAGTGTTATTAACTATATAAATTTAATTTGCTCAAGTTCCAGAAGTTTTGAGAGTGTTGGAATACTCAGTTCTTGGTACAAAGTTTCTCTACTGGTCAGCCCTTCATTATTAAATAACACATTTTATGGATTTGGTTCAAGTCAAAATTAGTACTACCACAAGTTCCCAATATCGGAAGACAGTAAATACATTTAATCTAGTTCTATTCGTTAGAAAAGCTTGACATCTGTACAGGGTGATCCCCTATAATATCGCCCCCCTATAACTTTTTTATTTTAAGTGTCCCAAAAAAAATAAAAGTATGGTTATGTAGGTACTGAAAAATACTCTTTTTCTGCGTATGAAAAATATTGGAAAAATGATCAGTATACAGGGAAAAACAAAAAGTTATTTTTTTTCAATGGAACACCCTATATATGAATTTATTTTTCGATTCCTTGTAAAATTCTAAGCATATTTTATGTATGATGTTATACCTCTAAAGTTAGTATTTTCACAGCTATAAACAGTTGAAAATCGGTACTGTGGCTACTTTTCATCTTGGTAGCAAGAAGATCATTAGAGATGGAGTAAAATAAATTTCACATTCCTATCTTAACTTTTCAAGAGCTATCTGACGGTATTAACTGGCAGGCGGTACCATGGGTACCAAATCTGGTACCTCGGTAGGTACCATAAGTTAGCACCATCAGATAGCCCTTGGAAAGTTAAGATAGGAATGTGAAATTCATTTTACTCCATCTCTAATGATCTCCTCGCTACCAAGGTGAAAAGTAGCCAAAGTACCGATATTCAACTGTTTATAGCTGTGAAACTACTAACTCTAGAGGTATAACATCATACATAAAAAATGCTTAGAATTTTACGAGGAATTGAAAAATAAATTCATATATAGGGTGTTCCATTGAAAAAAAATTAACTTTTTGTTTTTCCCTGTATACTGATCATTTTTCCAATATTTTCTATACGCAGAAAAAAAGTATTTTTCAGTACCTACATAATCATACTTTTAATTTTTTTGAGACTCTTAAAATAAAAAAGTTAAAGGGGGGCGACATTATAGGGGATCACCCTGTACACTATCGACAGAGATAAAGCAAGAAGTCTTTGTCTCTCCTATTATAGATATCATATTTTATTCGTTATGTATTTTACATGGTTCGTCCAATTTAATTTATTATTGACCAATATAATATTAGCTACTTTATATTCAGAACTGCCTCAACACTTGAATTACCAATTCTGATATCAAGGTTACCCACATTTATTTTATCATGCGTGAGTAATATAAATTTGGTTTCGTCAACATTTATTTTTAATATCTTACAAATATCCCTATGCACCATTTCGCTCAATGACGTCTTCTCTTCACCCGCATATACCAAATCAATATCATCAGCACACATAAAATATCTTGCACATTTCAATTTCAATACATAGAAGAATGAGTACCAATAGTGTTCTCCCAGGACTGAATCCTGGAGCCCACGTACAGTGTCACAGTTGCCTCCAAAGTTGGCGCTGATCACTAGGTTTTTTTATTAGTGTTCCTACGATGTGCTTATAACTGAGATTGGCCAATAATTAGTAATTAGTTATATTATGAAAATGTCTAATACTCTTCTGGCAAGGAGATAACAGATGGGTTTGCCTGTTTCTTCTCATCAATATACTGTGATAATCATATTGATAATGGTTTGTATAATCTATCGACTAATAATATTAATGTTTCACACTGTGGTATAGCTATTTCAAGCAATTATAACAAGTTGTCTGGTTTGGATATTAATAAAGGCCCAAGGCCAGATGCATTGCTTAAATTCTGCAGTTTTATTTTCTGACGTCCACTTTTCCATATTTTCAATGAATCTTAAAACACCGCAACATTTCCTGACTGTTGGAAGTTAAGCTATATCGCTCCAATCCATAAATCTGGCGATAGAAGTAATATTATGAATTCTATACGTATAAGCATTATTTGTACTATCCCCAAAGTTTTTGAAAGCATAATCTGCGACTTTTTGTCATCTAAATTAGATGGCGACCTTATTGACCAACAGTTTGGATTTAGTTCTGGGAAATCAACTGAGCTAAACTTAATATTATATGAAGAATTTCTGTCGGATTCAATGGAGAGAGGATACAAGGTGCATTCCATATATACAGATTTTGAAAAGGCGTTTGATAGAATTAATCATGGGGTTTTGTCTGGGAAATTGTGTGAGCTTGGAATCAGTGGTAGTCTGTTGGATTGGTTAATAGGTTATCTTTTTGGGCGTAAACAAGTTGTTAGGATTAATGATTTTAAGTCTGCGGAAATAAAGGTTGTATCTGGTGTGCCTCAGGGTTCTCACCTGGGCCCTTTGCTGTTTAATATTTTTATTAATGATATAAAAAATTGTTTTCATCATAGTAAGTTTCTATTATTCGACACGCCGATGATCTTAAGTTTTTCAATAAGATTCAATCCATTAATGATTGTTGCAAGCTGCAATCTGACCTGAATCGATTGAGTGACTGGTGTTCTAAAAATGGGATGCAACTAAATGCTGCCAAGTGCCATTTTATGCCATTTTGACGACTTAGTAACTCTATTGCATTCAACTATACTCTAAATAGTACAGTGTTACGTTATGTGACTGAAATTAGGGACCATGGTGTTCATTTTGATGATACCCTCAGTTTTGAACATCATATTCAACAGCCTGGTAAAACCGTATTTGGAGTATGCCACAACCGTCTGGTCCCCATGTTATAGAATATAGATAAATAAAATAAGATAGAGCAAGTCAAACATAAATTCCTAATTCGGGATCTGATTGTAATTATAATGAATTGTTGAGTGAACTCAATTTGAATACATCACTTGTAAGGCGTAAGCTTAAGGATCTAAAATTGTTCTTTAAAATCACAAATTCTAATGTGAATTGCTCTGCATTGCTTGAATGTATTGGTTTTCACGTTCGTGCTAGGGTAACACGGTCAAATACAGTGTTCTATGTGCCTCTACATCGCACGAACTATGCTATGAACAATATGAACTCTTACATTTGTCGTTCAACCAGGCTAGCTAACGATCTCTCTGACAGTATTTACTTTTCTGCAACTTCTTGATTTCTCAAATCAACTTCTGAATCTGTTATAGATTTATTATAGGTTGTATTTGTTTACAGGTTGTTATTTAGTATGTAATTATCTGTTTTTATTGTTGTAATATCTTTTTTCTATGTCAAAAATGGGGGAAACCCCGTAAATATATAAATAAAAATATAAATAATTTATGTTTATTCCCTGATTTAAAAATAGGATTAATCTAACTTAGTTTTAGTTCTTCTGGAAATACTTGCACACTAAATTGATACCTCCCAAATGAGTTTCATCATTCAGGACTACAATTGTTGTTTCTACTTCTACAAATTACTTATTTAATTCATTTACAATATCATTGCTCTCTATTTTTAAACAATTTATATGTGTTTCCTTTTGTTTGTGTGAGTGCTTTATGGCCTTAAAATTCTGCATCAATATTTTCATACATAAGAAAATGAGAGTTAGAACACGCTATGCGATGAAGAAGAAGAATATTCGTTAGTTGGTGGCTTCTCAGGCCTCTTTTAGACGATACGGATTTTAGCCGGTCCGGTTTTATTGGTTTTAACGTGAGTGGTGCATTAAAACCTTGTGACAATTAGTTTAATGCACTCCTGGACTACAATAAACCGGACCGGCTAAAATCCGTATCGTCTGAAAGAGGCGTCAAACATCACAGTTTTTCCGTAGAAAAGATTTTGCGCGAATCGGCAACATCGCCTGTTGTTGTTGATTTTCTAACATAAACAAAGTCGAAATTTATCGTGATTTTCGGAAAAATAATTCGCGAAAAGTGGTTCGGCGTCTTGTTGAAAGTCCAAGGCATAAATGGAAACAAAGTTTCTTCCTAAAACACAAGAATTCTAAACTATTTCTCTCAAATACCGCGTTACGGTTCGGAAATAGAAACATTGTTGCCACTTCTATCGGCCGGATTTCCTGACGATTTAATCCTTTACAAAACATACTGCAAATAAATCAGCAAATATGGCAAATGTTTGCTTTAAGTGTAAAGTGAACTGTGTTATGAAGGAATCAAAAACTGATATATTTGGATATCCTTGTGACTGCTGCAGAAAAATCATTTGCAAAAATTGCTCCAATACCCAGTGCTACAGAAATAAGGGCCCTCATAATGACAACAAGGACATTACTCTTCTTCTGTGAAGATTGTAAAGATTCCATTAAGCAAGTACCAACTTTAAAAGATGATATGGAGGATATTAAGAAGAATTTTGGAGAATTTAAAGATGGCATGTAAGCGGCAGTACCTAGTTATGCAGATGTGGCCAAAACTTTCGAACAAAAGACTCAATCACTTACTCAAGAATTCAAGGAACTGGAAAACAAGTTAAAAGAGAAATCCAATCAGCAAACTACAGATTTTCAATCATCATTGGATGCCCTCAAACAGGACATCAAAAACCTGGAAAATAAAGGCATAGCTAAACCAATTGGGAGCAATTCGAACCTTGAACCAACACTGTATGGACTGCAAGAACGAGAAATAAGGGCACAAAATGTGCTCCTCTTTGGTGTGTTGGAAGTTTCAGAATACTCTACCAGGGAGGATAGAATAGAGAAGGATAAAAATAAGGTTCATCAAATTTTAAAGGAGGTAAATTCAAATATAAATATAAATAATCTAAAGGTAATGAGAATAGGAAAATATGAAGAACACAAAGTGAGACCCGTTAAAATAATATTTCCAAATAAAGAAGAAGCATTAAATATATTAAAGCAAAAGAGCAAACTGTCATCGGCATTGACAAACACAACTTATATTAAAGGGGATCAAACTGAAGCCCAAAGAAAGTATATGAAAGAGTTGATACAAGTACTGGAAACACGAACAAATCAAGGAGAACGCCTAGGATTGTTTCTATTAAACCAAATTCACCCACTACAGTTGAAGTAACCTATTGGTATTCAAACCTGTGTTCTATAAAAAATAAAATTGATGAATGGAAAGCAAATATACGAAGAAGTAACCCCACTTTTATCTGCATAACTGAAACTTGGCTCGATGAAAACATTCCTGACGGTTTAATCAATTTGCCTGGATATCGTATATTCTAATAAAAATAAAACCATAACTTTTGGTGACTTTAACTATCGAGAGATAAACTGAGATAGTCTTCAAACAGCTAAACAGGACGCACAAGCAGAAGAGTTCCTAAATGGGTTTAAAGAAACAAATGCCTACCAAATGGTAAATTTTAACACAAGAATAAGAGGAACTCAGCAGTCTCTACTTGATCTCCTACTCGTAAGTGAAAAAAACTTAACACCTATATGACTTAAAAAGTTCTTCTCCAATTGGTACATCTCAAATAAAGGCAAAAGGCAAGGAAACATTTAAAATGAAACACGAAACTTTTGGAAGGCATATTATAATGCCATCAACAACTACATAAGCGAATAAAACTTCGATAACACAAATACCAACTTCACAAAATATGAATTGTGTGAGAAAATCATCAAGAAAACCATCGACACTTTTATCCCACTCCAATCCATAAGGAAAAATCCGCAGAAACCATGGATACCTGCAACTATCTTCAAAGACAAAAAACGCAGGCTTTGGGATATGTATAGACATAACACTACAGACGAGAACCGAGAAACGAGAACTATCAGGCATATAGACTCCAGAACAAACTAAAAAACACAATTTCTAATGCAAGAATATGTCACGAACAAAACATAGTTCAATGAAAATCAAACAAAAAATTCTATAAGTATGTAAGCAAAAGTCTAAATTCCAAAGTTACAAAAATTACCCTAAAGGATAATAAAACTAACTCCATAGTAGAAAATAATTTGGACACTGCACAAATGTTCGCAGACCAATTTAAGAACATGTACACCAAAGAAAACAATGAGATTCCTATTCTTCCCAATAGCTACAGGAATATAAGCTCACTGCATACTATAAACTTCACTCCAGAGAAAGTCAAAGAAGCAATATCATACCTTAAAACCGACTCAAGTCCTGGACCTGATGAAATTCCATCTATATTTTTAAACAAGTGTGTGGAGAGTCTAAAAACACCTCTAAGTCTTGCAATGAATGAATCAATTACCCTTGGAACTATACCAACCAGTTGGAAGAAAGCCATTATTACACCGATCTATAAAAAGGGGGACAGATTTAAACCTGAAAACTACAGGCCAGTAAGCTTAACAAGTTCAGTCAGTAAACTGATGGAAAAAATTATAGT
>MU183057.1:204921-237090 GCA_016904865.1 Pissodes strobi | reverse complement strand
TAATTGATTTGTGCTATTTGGGTAAGTTACTCTAAAATCGAGTATCTTGAGAAGTATATAGGGCGATGTGAGATAAAGCCATGGCGAATTTCTCCTAAAAACATGCGAGCTCGTCTGTACAAGGCGATCAGTTATATGTGGACCTACCCAAAAACTTTTTTGCTAGTCGGCTTAAAAAGTTGTAAAATAGTTTTTGAGGGGTACATATAACTTATCGCCCTGTACAGATAAACTCGCATGCTTTTAGGAGAAATTCGACGTGGCTTCTTGTTGCAAATTCGCAATACTTTTGTCGCAAATTCGAAGTGATTTTGTAGCAAACTCGCAGTGTTTTTTAGCAAATTTTTAATACTTTTGTTGCAAATTCGCAGTGCTTTTGTCGCAAATTCGCAGTGCTTTATTAAAAAATCATAATGGACTTTGAAGACAGAGTTGAAACTTTGGCATAAAATCATACAAATTGCTGTGCTTTTATGACAAGAACATACCCTCTTGGAACAAGGAATTTTAGGCGTTTAGCCCAAATGTGTCCTGAATTTGCATCAATTGAGCCATGCATTTGGCATATATCAAATGCATGGCGCAATTGATTCAAGTGCGTACGCATTTGAGCCAATCAAATTGTTTTTTCAGGAAACGTCAATTCCATTACTAACTCACTAACTAATAAAAAATAGAAGGGAAAAATCGCAAATTTGAACACTCTCTATAGTCAACTGACACTGGCGTAACTATTAACTTGACGTAATTTAATAATTTTTGAATATGATGGATACTAGATAAGTATCCTTAAAATGGACCCTTTGAAACACATTTGGCTTATTTAGTTCGTCAGGGACGGACCAGCTTTATCACAATACCCCTATTTAGTTTAGTCCGAGATTTGTTTAGTACAAATTTTTGCGTTAACGCCAGTTTCCTTTGGTTTATTATTGAAGTGACTTCTTAAGCGTGGGTAAAGTCAGAAAAAGTTAAACGCTTATCAAATTGAAACGCTTTTCAAAGTGAAACGCCCCTTTAATTAAGCATGTTCCAGTATAGCTAGAGGGCTGAAATTTTTAGGACATGTAGCCGGGGTAAAATGACGATCCTGGATGAAAACTGGACCCCCGTACACCACCCCCCCCCTCCCGTCCGGCCAGGAGAGGGGGGAGAAGAAAAAAACAAAAATAATTAATTTGGGGGGGGGGGGGGGGCTACCTTTGACCAGTATACAAATAATATCGAGTAGATTCACACAGCAAAAATCGTTTCATGTTTTTGGATCAAACGCAAAAGACGCAGCACGGTAAAAAATTAGTTTTTTCTCTACCTGCAGCAGCGAGCAGTCTGTGAGGGGAGATTCAAAAAGTATTAGCTGATGCAAAATTATTTCCTCGGTTACATGATATTTCAAAGAGGAATTAAGGTAATTTTTAATACGTGATTCAAATGAATAAAACTATGTAATAAAGTTATACAAAATAGTAACGTATACTAAATTCAAAAACATTATAAATAAAGGTAATACCAATTAAAACAATTTATTTGACAGTTTGTAACTTGATTTATCTATTAAAACATGTATAAAGCAGAAGGTTGAAAGTACCTGACAAATATTGTGGGAATTTAAATATAAAAAAAGACATATTAAGCTAGTAAACAAAATGTATAGCTTCTTAAAAGTCTTAACACTTCATTACTCGCGCTACGAGTATTTCTCTCACATTTTCTGCGAAATCGTCAGTTTTCGGAGATGGCTTTGCGAGCGGAGCTGTCCTCCACTCTAGCTGACTTATTTGGCGTCCTATTTAACTTGGCCAATTAACCGGGTGCATTTCTCAAGTGATTGGCTGCATTTGTAAGAATTTCTCTCATCGCGCTACATCTGCCGTAGTACTTTTAACATTGAAAATGTTTCTGTTTTCCTGTTATGGGGCATCAAATTGCGAAAAAGTGCATGCTACATTTGCCACACATGATGTCATATGCGTGATGAACTACTAACCCAAACTAACCAAAAGTAATCAAAAGCACAAAAAGAACTAAAATGTATCGGAACAGATTAAAAAAATTAAAGTAAGTACTTGTAATAAGTATACTTGTAAAGTAACATTAAAATTGGTTATAACGTATCGGATCCGGTTCAAATTACTAAAATAAATTGGAACTAACTGAAACTAACCGAAAGCTGATTGAACAGCTAACCAAAAGCACCAAAAAGGGCTAAACCGTATCGGGCAAATTAAAAATATTAAAGTAAGTTAAAATTAACTTAAATGAACCGAATTTTGGCGACTAACCAAAACTAACCGAAAACATTAAATTTGATTGTAACGTATCGGAGTCGGTTCAAGTGACTAAAATAAATTAAAACTAACTGAAATTAACTGAAAGTTTATTAAGCGACTAACCAAAACTAGCCAAAAGCACTAAAAAGAGCTACAGCGTATCGGAATAGTTTAAAACATTGAGGTAAGTTAAAACTAACCCAAATTAACCGAATTTTGGCGACTAACCAAAATTAACCAAAAACGTAAAAATTGGTTATAACGTACCTACCGGCATCGGCACCGGTTCAAATGACTAAAATAGGCCAATTGAAATTAACCGAAAGTTGATTGAACGACTAACCAAAATTAACCAAAAGTAACAAAAAGCACCAAAAAGTGCTAAAACGTATCGGAACAGATTAAAAATATTAAAGTAAGTTAAAAATTAACCAAATTAACTGAATATTAGCGACTAACCAAAAACATTAAAATTGGTTACACGTATCGGAACCGGTTCAAACGACTAAAATAAATTTAAACTAACTGAAACTAACCGACAGTTGATTGAGTGACCAAACAAAACTAACTAAAAGTAACCAAAAGCACCAGAATGTGCTAAAATAGGTTACACAAATTAAAGTAAGTTAAAACAAACCGAATTTACGCGGCTAATCAAAACTAATCAAAAGCATTAAATTTTATTATAACGTGTCGGAGCCCGTTCAAATGAATACTTTTGTGGTTTCATGAGAGTGATTTTTCAAGGTCGCGTCACGACACGGAAATTTTTCCTGAACGTCACGAGACGGTTTATGAAAAATTGATTATAACGTATCGGACCCGGCTCAAACAAATAAAATAAGTTAAGACTAAGCGAAACTAACAGAAAGTGATTGGACGACTAACCAAATCTATTAAAATTGATTATAACGTTTCGGAACCGGCTCAAATGAATAAAATAAGTGAAACTAACCGAAAGTTGATTGAACGACTAACCAAAACTCACCCAATCCATTACCATTGATTATAACGTATCGGAACCGGTTCAAATGACTTAAGTAAGTTGATACTAAGTGAAACTAACCGCGCTAGATCGAGGATTAAGAGACGGATCGAATTATTTTTTTTTTGTAAAAACTAGTCGAGTTGCATACCGTTAGATCGGGGAATGAGAGACGAATCAAATGCAAATGTTATTTTGCTTTTTACAGCCACACTTAACGTTATAAACTGTAGAAAAGAAAGAACCTTGAAGTAATATGCATGTATGTGATATATTTTGGTAAACTAAACTTACGTAATCTAATCTGATCTAACCCAAACTAACCCAAACTTATATCAACTATTAACTTTCAACACAATTATGAATTTTCTCAGATCTCAAATTTAACAAGCGTTGCATTCTGCTGGTTAATTTTAGTTAGTCGCCGAAATTCGGCTAATTTAAGTGAGTTACAACTTACTTTAATATTTTTAATCTGTTTTGATTTATGTTTTCGCTTTTTTGGTTAATTTTGGTTAGTTTTGTTTAGTCGTTCAATCAACTTTCGGTTAATTTCAGTTAGTTTCAATTTATTATAGTCATTTGAACCGGTTCCAATACGTTATTACCAATTTTACTGTTTTTGGTTAGTTTAGGTTAGTCGCCAAACTTCGGTTAATTTGGGTTAATTTTAGCTTACTCCAATATTTTTAATCTATTACGATACGTTTTAGCCGGTTTCGGTGCTTTTAGTTACTTTTGGTTAGTCATTCAATCAGCTTTCGGTTACTTTCAGTTAGCTCCAATTTATTTTACTCATTTGAAGCGGTTCCGATACATTATAACCAATTTAAATGTTTTTGGTTAAATTATGTCAGTCGCCAAAATTAGGTTAATTTAGGCTAGTTTCAACTAACTTTAATATTTTTAATCTGTTCAGATAGGTTTAAGCCCTTAGTGCTTTTGGTTACTTTGGCTAGTTTTGATTAGTCGTGCAATCAACTTTCTGTTAATTACAGTTAGTTTCAATTTATATTAGTCATTTGAACCGGTTCCGATACTTCATAACCAATTTTAATGTGTTTGGTTAGTCGCCAAAATTCGGTTACTTTTGGTTAGTTTCAACTTACTTTAATATTTTTAATCTGTTCTGATACGTTTTAGCCCTTTTTGATGCTTTTAGTTACTTTTGGTTAGTTTTTCAATCAACTTTCGGTTACTTTCAGTTAGTTCCAATTTATTTTAGTCATTTGAATCGGTTCCGATACGTTATAATCAAATTTAATGTTTTTGGTTAGTTTTGGTTAGTCATTAATTCCGTTCGTTTTGGTTAGTTTTAACTTAATTTAATTTTTGTAACCTGTACCGGTACGTTTAAGCCCGTATTGGTTACTTTTGGCGTTTTGGTTAGTCATTCAATCAACTTTCGGTTAGTTTCAGTTAGTTCCAATTTATTTTAGTCATTTTAATCGATTCCGATACCTTATAAATCAAATTTAAGTTTAAGTAAATAAACTAACACGATCTCTCACGCGTATGATGTCATGTCTCAAATGTAGCATGCACTTTTTCACGATTTGAGGCCCTATACCTACTAGGATAATAGAAACATTTTCAATGTTAAAATAAATAAAAGTAAAAAAAATAAAAAACAAGCTTTTATTCAAATGCACTAAAAAGAAGAAAATAAAATTTGAAGTAAATCAAACCCATTATTTTGTTACATTAAACATTTTTATATGATATAAAAGCTTGTCGCGAGATTTACCTGTTTAAATTTGACATATGCCATTTTTTTTTAAATAATATGTCTAAATTATTCATTAAATATATATTATTATGACGATCTTCTTAAATTAACCCATTGTTTTATGCTAACTGTTTGTGTAAATGTGAATATGCTTATCAATTGTATAGTATTACGCTATATTTTATATGATAACAACCATATTTGAACTTGACACATGAAAACAATGAAAAAATGTTATAAAAGAACACGATATATGCTTCAGATATATTTTCATTTATCGATAGAACAATGACAGTTGGAATAAATTGGTTTGTGCAGAAAAATATGTTTTGAATTTCTCTACAATATATCTTAATACTTTTTTCGATAGGACCTTTAATGACAAAGTTATTTCGAATAAATCGTAAATGAATCAAACTTTTTCGGTTTCCTATTGTATTTCATTAATTTTTTCTCAGAATTCGAACCTTTTTCAAAAATGTTATGAGAGAGCGGCGCAGACGCATGTCTGCATCCGTTACGTCAAAGATTTAGTGAATGTTTGAGCCCAACGAAGGTATGGTATTTTTAAGTGAAATATATCAATATGGTGATCATCCACCTTCTTTACTTGTTTTAGTTTCGGACCCTATTGCATTGCATTCTTTAATGATTAAAAATATATGTCAAGATATAATACTTAAATGTGTCAAAATGTTAATAATGTATTTTGACATATGTCAGATTAAAATTAACGAATTTAGCAGCTGTAACTATCAAATGTGACAGTTGCACATGTCATATTTTATTCCCAAACGATAGAGCATCGAAAAATACAAATCTTTTGTTAAACAATTTTTTCGATATCTGTTATATTAAGGGAAATATTGACGAATATATTCATCTGTCACATTTGACATTTTCTAAAAACGTTTAATAAGGAATGCATTTACAATATTCTAATATACATTTTGACATATTACAATGACATTACAACGATCATGAAATATACATCATAATTTATTTCTTTTGACATATGTTAATAGTACGTGTAACTGATTCACTTTTGGTTAGTTTGGGTTACTCGTCCTATCAACTTTCGGTTAGTTTCACTTAGTCTCAACTTAATTTAGTCATTTGAACCGGTTCCGATACGTTATAATCAATTTTGATAGATTTGGTTAGTTTGGGTTAGTATTCCAATCAACTTTCGGTTAGTTTCACTTATTCTCAACTTATTTTAGTCATTTGAAGCGGTTCCGACACGTACTAATCAATTTTAATAGAGTTGGTTAGTTTGGGTTAGTCATCGATTCAACTTTCGGTTAGTTTCAATTAGTCTCATCTTACGTATCGGGACCGGTTCAAATGATTAAAAATTTTAGCCGGTCCCGATACGTTATAATCAATTTTCATAGATTTGGTTAGTTTGGGTTAGTCGTCCAATCAACTTTCGGTTAGTTTCACTTAGTCTCAACTTATTTTAGTCATTTAAAGCGGTTCCGATACGTTATAATCAATTTTAATAGATTTAGTTAGTTTGGGTTAGTCGTCGATTCAACTTTCGGTTAGTTTCACTTATTCTCAACTTATTTTAGTCATTTGAAGCGACTCCGATACCTTATAATCAATTTTAATAGATATGGTTAGATTGGGCTAGCCGTCGAATCAACTTTGGGTTAGTTTCACTTAGTCTCAACTTATTTTATTTATTTGAGCAGGTTCCGATACGCTATAAACAATTTTAATAGATTTGGTTAGTTTGGATTAATCGTCCAATCAACGATACGAAAATTTCGTAACGCGAGACGAAAACATAAACCATCTCGTGATGCGACCCTGAAAAATCACTCTCATGAAACCAAAAAAGTATTCACTTCAAAAAGGTTAGAACGCGACAAATCAGTAAACTCTGAGTTAAACCGTTAAATCCTAAAAGATAACTTATTCATAATACATTTCTAATAAAGTAAATAATAAACATGTAATTAATTACATGTTTTATCGGTGTATAGCATTTCTTTTCCCTTCATTACATTTATCTCAGTGTATTAAACCGGCCATCTGTCACATATGACAGATTGAACTTGGCTCTCCAACTTCAAAGGTGCCGACGGGTTTTGTCGCTTCTCTGCGGTTGTTATTCTCGGGTTCATACCATATCACTGTTTTTTAAAATTAAGTTGATCCACCTACTCAAGGTTTGAGTTATTGCGTGGTGATGTGGTTTTTTGAGAGTTAAGAATAGGGATGTATAATTGAAACGAATGCGCAGGGTGACGTTAATGTACTGTTTTATAGAATTGGCGACACATAATAGGTAATTCTGGTTTTTGAAAATACGGCTTTTATTCGCTATGTGCGTTACACGACGCGACATCTGGTGGTACAAAATGTGGCGAATTTCTTAGATACGCAAGTACATCGGAAACGATTTAAAATTCAAGAAAAATTGTTGATTTTAGTGCGATATAATTAGTTCTGCAGATAATACGTTGTCATATGAGAATATTTATTGTATTCAGCATAATACGAAAACTTTGTAGGTTATGAAAGCGTAAACATGAGAATATCATAATAATAAAAATAGCATTGTGAAATTGATACGATTAAAAATTCGATTCATGAAGTTTTACTGAAATTACTTTAGAATGAATGAAGACGATTTAGAATAATTTATTTTTTCAATCTGGAAATTGATAGACAAACTGAAATTAAGTTATTAAATATATTTTTCGAGATTATTAGTGCTGTCCATTGCACTAATCATAAGAACCGGCTTCGAAAATATATCACACAGGTTATGATACTTACCCTTGTTGGTTCTGGTGTCATATGAGCACCGTCGATTTTGAAGCATTTTTTGGGTTCTATGGAAAGGATACATCAAATGGGACACATTAACGCAAAAAAATTTGCGGATGAAGCACATTTTCTCAAAATAAATTGAAAATTAAAATTTAAATTTAACGTACATATTTTCCTAATAAACACAATTCCAGTACACTTTGTCCTAAGGTATGATCGCAGAAGGTTAATAATAACATAATATAAAGCTTCTTTTCATACAAATTGCAAATAAACTGTTTTTTGCACTTTAAAACCGTAATATGATAAACGTCAACATGACTATTTCTTAAAACATTATTATATAGGTTGGCTTAGCACGGCTCAGCTGGCTGTTGTATGGGTAGATGTTGCCAAGTGTAATTTCTATTTGGTTCTAAAATATAACACCCTCGTGTTGAATATGTTTCAAAAGTACTGTGGGACGAAAACTTCTTATAAATAATGATTCTTAATGGCTTTGTTTAATAAAATAACAATAACTCGAATATATATGATTTACTAGAATTAGATGTTACGCTAGAAGGAGGTCACTTTTAATAATAAGTCATATAAACTAATTCATTTAGTTTATTGAAATAGATACTAATTTAAAAGATCATTTGGATTAGTTTAAGAGAGTATCACGCGTAGTGCGGTTGTTTTGTTACTTTGAATTAATTTTGATTTTGTTATGGGCGGGGGTGGTCAAGCGCGTAGCGCGCTCGCCTCTATGCGCTTCTTTGGCTAATTAAAGTTAGTTTCGATTATTTTTGCTTAATCTGGAATACGTTAATTAGTGTTAGTTTTGGTTAGTATGGATTAGTTTTGGTTGGTCTGGGTTGGTTTTGCTTAGTTTATGATAGCGAAGAGAAAAGGTCGCGTAGCGTGCTATTCTTTTTATTTTGGTTAATTAGAATTAGTTTTGGTTAGTCTGGGTTAGCTTGCGTTGGTTTTGGTTAGTTCGGGTTAGTTTTGGTTATTATGGGTTAGTTTTGATTAGTCTGGGTTGGTTTTGTTGGTCTGGTAAAAATTGTTCAGTCATACCTCAGCAATAGAAAAATTGTCGCCCCAAATAACAACATGTTTGAAATGACTTGTGGAGTCCCTCAAGGCTCCATTCTAGGACCAATACTATGGAATATTCTATACAACCAGGTGCTTTGTTTGAAAACAGAAAACGGAGTGAACCTGGTGGCATATGCAGACGATTTGGCCATAGTCGTAACGGCCAAAACTACCTCTAGTCTAGAGGACAAAGCTGAATACGCTGTGAAACAAGTAGTCGAACACCTAGAAGACATGGGCATAACAGTGGCAAAGGAAAAAACTGAGACAATCTTATTATTAAGCAAGAGAAGAATAAGCCACTTACAAATAAACATCCAAGAAACAATGGTAACAACGTCGCAGTGGGTGAAGTATCTGGGAGTCACCTTGGACAAAAACCTACGCATGACAACGCACATAAAAAAGATAGTCGATAAGGGGTGCCAGATGATGAATCTCCTATTAAGATTAATGCCAAGAACAGGGGGACCAAAGACAAGGAAAAGAAGGATAATCGCCTGCACTGTGACATCAGCGATCCTGTATGCCGCACCAGCATGGAGCCACGCACTTAAATTCAAACACTATCGAGACCTCTTGAGCAGAGTCAATAGGAAATTATCAATAGGCATAACTACAGCATACAGAACAGTAAGCACAACTGCAGCGGAGGTCCTGGCTGGATTACCTCCAATTGACCTCTTGGTCAAAGAGAGAGAAAAAATACACCAAAACGGGAAAGAATACAGGGCTGAAGCAAGAACAGAACTAATGAATGAATGGCAGGAAAGATGGCAAATGTATAATGGCTGGGCAAAGACGTTCATAAAAGACGTCGAACAGTGGACCACAAGAAAATATGGGGAGCTGGATTATTACACAACACAGGCTTTAACAGGACATGGAACTTTTGGCATATTTCTAAAGGACATAAAGAAGCAGGAAAACGATGAGTGTTGGTATTGCCAAGACAGGGACACACCTGGTCATACAATATTCTACTGTCATAAGTTCGAGGGAATTAGAGATACGGCCGCAGAAGCATGCGGAGTAAGGTTGAACGAAGAAAACATCGCTGAATTACTGCTAACCAACGAAAAGCACTGGGGATCGATTATGGAAATGCTGAAGAGTATAATGAAGGAGAAGGGTGAGGAAGAGAAAAGACGAGAGAGAGAAGAGGAAAATAGGGAACAGTACTAAGCGCAGACACAAATTGGACATTTTGGTTAGCTTGGGTACTTTGCATTAGTCTGAATTAGTTTTGGTTAGTTTGGGTTAGTTAACAGACAAATGAGGGCTTATTTGGTTAGTCGGAGGCATATAAGGCACAAGCGCGCGGTGTGCGCATGTTTAGTTACTTTCACAAGTTGTTATTCTACTTTATGAAACATGCTCCTGGACTTGGCAATTTGCTTACTTGAAAATCAAGAAGGTTAGCCAAGTCTGACAACATTACAAGTAAATTGTCATCATTTCGCATTTAAATGTCACTAAACAGCCTTATTTCTGAAATTCCTTTTTCAATTTTTGGCGTCAAAAGTGCTTCATCCGCAATTTTTTTTTGCATTAATGTGTTCCATTTCATGTAATCTTTCCATTGACCCCAACAAAATCTTAAAAATCGACAGTGCTTATATGACACCAGACCCTTTTCGATGTATTCCACGTGTATATTTGTATAGTAGCTGAATAAAGTTCCAAATTCCTCCGACTCGCGCGCACGATCGTTCGTCATTTCTCCCACTTTCCTAACGCACAGAGCGAATAGGGAGCTGAAGTTTCAATTTTTTCCGAAATCTTTACTTCAATTTTGACTATAGAATCTCTATTATATTGTCGATCGTAATTTTGCTTAATGTTTGGATCCGATGTGCTGAACTTAGTGCCATAAGTGTTACCGTTTTTTTGTTAGTTTATCAAGTGATAGAGTTTGTAAAGGGTAAAGTGTTCATAAATAGAGTAATACAGGTTCAACGTTCCATGTAAAATCGTATTTAGGTTTAGGTGGCTTTAACTTGTAGCTTCCCTTCAAAAATCTTTTTATTATATTTTAATCCCTATTAGGCGGTGAAACATAAAGTTAAGAGCTGATCTATAGGTAACTATCAAGACGTAAGAACCTCCTTTGTTTACTTCGCAAACTAAAAAGTCCAGATAAATGTTTAAATTATAAGTAAAGACATCGAAATTTTGCTGTTATAGAAACTAAAATACTTATTAAAACAAGCATTGTATGTTAAATATTAATTAACAATTTGTTTTGACAAAAATATTTATAGGTACGCCTATGTTATCACTATTAAGTTAGCAGCAGTTTAGACAGTAGGATAACGTTGAGAGTTGTTGTTAGATAGATTTTATATATAGTTGCATTATTATATATACATAGGTAAAGTAAAAATACTAAAAGCCGATGTTTTATCAACACAAGAACAAGTAAACATTGTAGTGTTTCCAAGTTCCTTCTGAGATGGATGCAACCATTATTGGGATGGCGTGACCGGAAATGCTTCTTTGAAGAAATGCTTCTCAGACAGTTTCCTTGCCCTCAGAAAAATTTTCCTGTATACGAGATGAGAGTCTCTATAGAGAGCAGCCAATTTTTACTCGATTTAAAAGTCAACGGTTTCATAACTAATAAACTAACAAACAAGGGATACCAGGGTTGTAATGGCCACGCAGATACTATCAATACTCCGGTGGCTTCATCCTGTATAATTTTATCTAAAGCATTAAATATCATAGAAAACGAGGGAAAAGCGTAAAAATACTCATCATGCCAATAAATTGTAAATGCATCGACTGCTATGAAGGTTGGATCCGAAAACCAGGAAATATATTTGTTGCATTTTGCATTAAAATAAGTTGCAAATAAATCTAACCCCTTAGTATTTTCTGATATACCTGCTTGTTTAGTTCGTATTCTGTTTCAACGGAAGTTTGTCTTGTTGCCTTATCGGCTTCCTTTTTTCTTTTGAAGCGATATAAGATGCGAAGAGTGTTATACGTTTTGTTCACACCAGTCTAAAATTTGAATGGTTATATTGGTTAAGTTGCGATATTTTACGCTTCCCCCACGATTAATGCAGGATATTGCCATCTTATTATCGATTCTAAGTAAGGCTCTAATATTTCCATTTGATTTAGTAAATAATTGTAAGCCATGACAAGCAGCTTTAATTTGAAGGTAATTAATATGCTTTGACTTGTCGGCTTCTTCCCAAAACTCGTGACATTTTTGGCCGTTACAATAGGCACCCCAGCCTGTGGGAGACGCAGACGCATATTACAGTATATTCTAGATTGTCTATCCACCAGCTAATAATTTGCTTTGTATCTTTTGAAATTAATATTCTGTCATTGTACGACTTTCCTTTTAAGGCTTTAAATTTTGCGCGCCCTTGTCTTTTGATACGATGGCGACACTGAGGAACGGCAGGAGTTGCTGCTACCAAAACACCAATAATTTCCGCAAAATCTCGAATTGTAGTACCTGACTTGTTAATATATTTTTTAATAGCCTCTTTTATTGCATTCATTTTCTTAAGAGGTAAAGAAACGGTCCTCTGAATTAAGTCATAAGTAAATCCTAGGTAAGTTATTTTTTCTCCGATTGACGGCAAATATTAATTTTGCAGACACATATCAATCAGCAAAGTATTACTTTTCCTGCCTTGGCAGCAATGTGAGTACTTTGCTGCATAGGCAGCAAAATGATTAGTCTCCATGGGAATAAAACGTTTGACATAAGTTGTGAAACTATAACTATTATGGACATATGCATTTCCATAGCAACCAACCGTTCCAACAATTGCGATTTCTATCAAATTTTGATTTAATTTATCACTACAGGAAAAATAAAAAGATTGTGGGAATTGTAATAATTATGCAAATATAGGTACATTATAAACAATCGGAGAAAAAACTATATGTTCAACTCGGCAGCAAGGTAGATTGACTGCCTTAGCTGAATTCTTGAACCTTTGCAAATAATTAAATTTGCACACAATGCGGAAGATATTTAGTCAAAACAACTAACACCCTGTAAAGTATACAGCTATTTTGCAGACAATTGCAATCTTAATTAAATAGATCCACGACCATATTAAAATATATACTGTTGGCTCACAGCCTTTTAATCGCTCAAATGATGATAGAATTTACTGAATAGCCCACGGCTATCCGTCAGAAAGTATGGCCCACGGCCTTAATGCCAAATATGTTTTACCATAACACCCTGTAAAGTATGCAGCTATTTTGCAGACAATGGTCTGCGAGTGATATTTTAGTCAAAACAGCTAACACCCTGTAAAATATACAGCTATTTTGCAGATAATAAGCAGTCAGTCCATAATTACAATTTTAATTAAATAGGTCCACGACCATATTAAAAATATATACTGTTGTTTGTCCCTATTGCAATTGATTATTGCTGCATAAACAGGGGAAATATTATACACACAAAGTGTATCTGATTATCATTTGGCGGTGACAAATTTGGAGTTGTCATAATAAACGATCACTTCTTAGTAACTCTGTAGCCAACTTTTAGTGGAGGAGTCGAATAGTTAGGTTCTCGACACTAGGCTTAATCAATTAATAATTTATAATAAAAATAATATTAAGAATTTTTTTGTATTGCGAAGCCCTCGGCCCAAACCTATTCTTTTTCTATGCCCTCGGCAACAATTTTTTCGATTGAGTGCTATTTGTATCCAAATTATAAGGCCCTCGGCCTAGGCACTATCTAACTCAATCTAACCAACTCTTTGTGGGAAAGTCGAATAGTTAGGTCCTCGACCCTATGCCTAATCAATTAATAATTTATAATAAAGAAAATATTAAGAATTTTTTGTATTGCGAAGCCCTCGGCCTAAACCTATTCTTTTTCTATCCGTATTGTGCCTTACTGAGAACCTGCATGAATATGAACTTAATAAGCCCTCGGCTTTGATGCAAGGTTTTTTTAATTATTCTAATTATTTAAAATAGCTTAGTTGTAATTAATGAGCTTAACGTAAACAAACCTCAATACAACTTATCAACTCTACATTGTATCATTGTACGTCGATATTTGGCCCTCGGCCTACTATATAGAAAATTGATAACCTAAACAGCATAAACAAACCCCAAAACAACTTATCAACGACCATTTATTGCTCGTAAGTATTAGGCCATCGCCCTAGTCCTATATAGATAATTTATTAACACTTACTTGAGGAACTGGACAATATATTTTCCCTTCTTTTCGACATTTTATTTCGCGAACACAAAAACACAGCACGATTTTTGAACGTATTCGATAGATACGAAAAACAGAATGAGTAAGCACCGAAGTGCGAGAGCGAGAGATGCTTAAAAAACGTATCGATGGTTATGGTGATTCAGAAACTACGATGTAATCATATCGGAACACAAAAGATGGAAAATAATATTTTTGGAGAGCTTAAACCTGAAACTGTAGAGGCATTGTGGAGGGTCAAACAATATTTAATTCTTAGAGCTAGGGAATGCATCAGATTAGAAGGAGGTCATGTTTAATTATTTAATAAAAACTAAATTAAACAAAAATACTTTTTAATCGAAAACAGTTCAATTTATCGACATCGATAAAGAGGGTTTAAACTCTCTAAAAATATTATTGACGTGCCTTTATCATGCAGTAGTGATTTTAATGTGTATGCATTTCTTAACTGTCAAAGAAATTTTCAGTGTTATTTCGCCTAAGGGTTAACTTACCTTCTAAAATTCTTTGACAGAAACGCATATAACAGGGGATTTACTCCGGAATTGAAATAAGTACATAAAACCGTAAGAGGTGTAAAAACTGCACTGAAATTTGAGTTTCCGTGGTAATTCGATGACCAGTACTGCCACATCTTTCGAGCATGAAATGGTAGATTGCAAAACGCAAATGCCACAACCTAGAATGGAATAGCATATTACAGAACAAGTGTTGACATTATCAGTTTTCAAACGAGGAAGGTATTTAGCACGAGGCGTTAGCCGAGTGCGAAAATAATCCGTGGTTGAAAACGTACTATTTTTCCTACGATCACCTATGAAAATAGCACAAAAAGATCCCTTCAGATTCTTAAGAAAACGATTACTAATTGAAATCCACTCTTCAATACGTATGTGGAAAAGTACTCGTCGCGTCATCCACATCTGTCAAGTGAAAATGTCAAATCAAAGATGCTTTCAAATTGTTAGCCACCGCCAATAATTGAAATAGAGTGTTGAAATTACTTTTTCATAATACCTCTCTGAAAACTATCATTTTCGACGTCTCTGTAGTGCAAAGAAAGTAAGTCTTTCCGGTGCGCCTGCACGGGAAGAGTTTTCCGGTGCGGGCGCACGGGAAAGGTTTTCCCGTTCCCTAATTTCAATTGCTTAATTTGCAGTTATTTAGTTACAAAATAAGCATAAAGTATAATAAATTGGGTTAAAATTATACAGCGATGCAGTCTACAAAATTAATCTAGTACATTTTAGCGTCTATAGTCTAATTTTAAGTAAAATTATTTTATTTATTCTGACCTTACTTCTCACAAATACATCAAAACTAGCTGCCTATCCAATTACAACGAAGCATACAAACACATTTCCATAGCAATGTTTGATAAATATTATATACCTGTGTCTTGTTTGTCTTGCAAGTTTGACGTTTGCTTACATTATTTTAATTCAAAATGCATTATGACATGATTTTGGATACCTACATAAAATTATATTAATTTTATGTTTTGATTTCAGAGAAGTATTATGAAAAATATCGTTCATTACACGTCCAGAAACAGCTTTTCCCGTGCTTGCACGAATTCCAGTGTTCGGCTACGCCTCACACCAGAAAGTGTCGTGCGCGCACCGGAAAAGCATAGTTTCCGGACTGGTAACGAAATATACTATTCAGCACGTGTGTTGAAAAATTTTTCAACCACGCGTGTGATATTAGATATTTTCTAGCTAGCTTAACTGTGTTCTTTCCTCATTTTCATAGGGAGTCGTAGGAAAAAAGGATTTGCTAAGTGTTACATCTAAAATGTTTTTTCTATTTTGCGGAGGAGGGTCGAAAAGAACTTCTTTTCGACACTACTTTTATTGACTGATCGCTATGATATTAACAAAATTGTTCAATGTCAAGGTCAGTAGCAAAAATTTCGACACTGCTTTGAATGGGATTCCTACTAATACAGACGTCAAAAGTGACAAGATGACCGCCCAACTTTTGATCGCGACTAAAATAAAATAATGTTTTTCATTAAAAAACCTGCAAAATAGAAAAAATAGTATAAAATACACGTTTTAAAAGACATTTAGCGCACTCGCACGTTAGGAAACTCGCCGCAAGCGGGTCGTTTCCTAATTTCGTGTTCATGCGAAAAAATATAATCTTTTAAAATTAGTGTCTTAATATACTATTTTATACTCTTATACTTTAATTGATTTATTATATATTTACTACCGGCATTTTAATGATATTCATTAAGATATAAGCCGAGAAGACTTAGCATATTTTTAAGGCTGAATATTTACTATTCATTATTATGACTAGCCGTAGAAAAAAATAGTGCATGCAAGTCATATTTAATGGCTATTAAGACACTCGTATTCATTACGACACTCTTAATATGTATCATTAAAAATGTTCATTGCCTAATATACTGTTTTAATTACTTCCTAATTATTTTCAAAATAATCTAAAACAATCAATGGTGATAGAGCTTTAGTAACACGAAGCGATTCTATTTAGCAGAATTGCCAAAAAAAAAGTTCTAATGCTGAGGATCAACTGAAAAGTCCTTATATTAGATGCAAATATTAGTCCTCGCAGATATTTCGAAAGGAAACTAACTTTGGATGCAAGACTTGTCTCGACACACCTCTTCTATGTGTTAAGCCATGTTTTGGTAAAATGTATTATATTACTTTGTTTTTATAAATAAATGATATATTTAATTTAAATAAGAATGGTTGAATTTGTCCAAGACCCAAAAGATATCGAAACCTTCAACGCTATATACCACTATTGATCCAATAAGTATAGTACTGTCACAGCTTATAATAACATCTATAAGCTGTGGTACTGTGACAGTGGGTCTGAGGTAATATCCTCCTTTGAAATCATCGATTATGCGATTTCTATGTTGTCGAATACTACTCAAAGTTTCTCAAAATTGAAAAGGCATCTTATTATCTCACCTAAATATTAAAAAACCGAATGTCATAAATGGAAGATCATTGGCCTGCAATTGGCAGAGTAGCCACTGAACGGGTCGCTTAAATTCGCGCCAATAAATTTTACAGGCATGGCTACATTCATAGATTTATCAGAAGAGCAATTTAAAAATTAATGTTTTGATGTTAACTTCAATTAAACTAAACTAACCCAAACCACCGAACATTAACTATATGATAAGAAGAACGCTACAAAGGAATCGTAGTTTTTTTGGCATGGTTGATTGGTAACGGTTGGCGGACTCTCGCCGCACACTGGTCAAATTTCAATAAAAGCTGGCCAGAAACGATATTTTGGTTTGCGGTATTTTTAGTCAAATATATGACGAAATAATTTATAACTCCCTAGCACTCTAGTTGGCTTTGGAAAAAATCAATTGATATCTTTTGATTTGTTTGTAGTACCCTGTCAGACTTACGTTATAGTTTTTTATTAGCGTTATTGTTTTCACCAAATAAATATTTTGATAAAGTTTGTATTCAACTCGCTATTTCAAAAATCTATTAACGTTTTTTTTTTATTTACTTATTTACTCTTACAAACACAATGGTAATTACAAGTAAGATATAGAGTGCCCTAAAACTAAAAATAATAAAAACAAAAACTTAATACTAAAATTCAAACAGAAAACAGAGATCATTTAAGACTAACTTTCTTAAGAGGAACTAAAAAAGAATAATGATTTCATATACCTAATACCACAACTGAAAAGATCTATATTGCACTTTTCGATGAGTATACTGCATTGTTGTAACATTTTATTCATAGGAGAACAATCATGTGGATTGTCATAAAATAATACTCTACTATTCATTCTTAAGTTAACCTTATAGGTACTAATAATTTTATAAAGTTGATTAGATATGAATCTTTTAATCTTGTTAATTATATGAAAAATAAATGATACAGCCTGAAGAGAACGTCTTTGTTCCAAAGTCACCATCTTAAAACTATCCAACATACTCCTGTACGAAATCAAATAGGGATATGCATTGTGTTTACGTACATATAAAAAGCGCAAAAATCTCTTTGGCACTTTTTCAATCAAATTTATATCTACATCAGTTTGAGGAGACCAAATTATCGCAGCATATTCAAGGTGAGGTCTTACTAAAGCATTATATAATTTAATAATAGTCAATACTTTCAAAAAACTTCGTATTTCTAATGACAAAACCAAGAATTTTATAAGCTCTATTGACAATAGTGTTATAATGATTATTAAATTTCAAGTTAGACTGCAGGTACACTCCCAGATCTCTACACTCATCCATTCTATTTAGCTCGGAGCCGTTTATTGATTACTTATCATTAATAAAGTTACGTTTACGTGTGTAAGATATTACTGCACACTTATCAAAATTTAGAGTCATTCTATTTTCATCAAACCACTTAGAAACAGAATTGATATCATTCTGTAAAAGAAAACAGTCTAGAGTTTCAGCAATGGGTCTAAATATCTTAAAGTCATCCGCAAACAAAAGACTTGACGAATGCTTGATACAGCCAGGCAAATCATTTATAAAGAAAGTAAAGAGTAATGGTCCCAGGTTCCCAGGTTGCTCCCCTGGGGTACACCCGAACTTGCTAGGAAAGGTTCAGATAGGCTTTATCCAATTTTGACTTGTTGATATCTAGAAGTTAAATAGGACCTTATAAACATTAAAGCATTCCCCGAGAAATTAGCTTTACCTAGCTTCTAGCTTATCCAAAAGAATACCGTGATCCACCTTATAGAAGGCCTTTGCATAGTCAGTCATAATTACATCTAATTGAATTTTGCTATTTATTGTCTCCGTAGCATGGCTTGTAAATATACCTAAATTTGTTGTGGTGGATCTGTCAGGTAAGAAATTCACAAATAAAATAGTGATTAAAATTTTTAAAAATGTCTTCATATAAAACAGATTCAAATATCTTTGCTAGTGAGTTTAAAATGGTAATTGGCCGATAGTTTTCAATTCCTTCCTTATTTTTGCTTTTAAAAATCGGAGTAATTACAGACTGTTTCAATCTTTCTGAAAAAATATTGTCCATTAGGGCTAGGTTAAAAGTAAAAAGCAGCGGTGTGATAAATGAGTCAACACATTCCTTGTAAATATAAGCAGGAATATTATCTTTCCCATTAGCCTTTTTTGGCTTCAATTTTTTAATTGATTTTCTAATCATTTCGTCAGTTACTAGTGAAAATTCAAAATTACCTTGAGAGTATGAGAGTCATTAATATCAGTAGTCGAGGAACATTCAAATAATGACTGAAAGTACTGTGCAAATGCATTCGCTACATCACCAGTTTCTACAAGAACCTTGTTTTTAAAATGCATCTCCAAAGGTATACCCCTGGAGACATTCCTGTTTCTTACGAACATCCAGAAGCTGTTGGGGTCAAAGTTCGTATTCCTTTCAATTATCTCCTGGTAAGTTTTGAACTCTTGTTTTGTTTGCCCTTTAATATTTTTCCTAAGTTCTCGATATTGAAATTGTTGTTCTACAGATGCCTTACCTCTACTAATTTGCCGATGTAATCAATTTTTCTCTTTTATTTTTTTAATAAGCTCTGCTAAGAAATAATTAGGATATTTACATTTGCTTTTAAGATTATTTATCTTTTTCTTTGGTACTGCCCTATCAATACATAGACAATTTTGTTATAAAAAATATCCAAAGCACAATCCACATCACCAGCTTCCTCAGCTGGTGGCCTGAATAAGGTTATACAGTAGTACAAAGTCACCCTTAGCATAATTATAAACGTATATAGGCTGAACCCCTTTATCCTCCACAAAATTGCCAATTATTTTAATTGTAAAATTTAAAGCCGGATGATATGGATCTTCACTTACCAGAGGTTGGTCACATCTGCTAAAATTAAACATATTCATGTTGCTTAAGACTAAATCTAATTTCCTACTCATATAATTCATTATGGTATTACGCTGATTAAGATTACAGATATTAAGGAATTGGTTCATATGCAGACTTCTGTCACAGCCATTTGATACAAAACTAGGAATATTAAAATCTCCTAAAATTAAAATTTCATCATTTTCGAATACTACTTCCTCCATATAGTCAAAAAGCTTTGTATAGCCATCATTTTTAGTATTAGGAGGAGTGTAAACACATACAACATAAAAATATATTTATTTTAAACTTCAAGCACTCTATCTCGCTATCACAGTTAAAGTCTTTTTTTCCATTGTAATTCTTTGTTTAGCTGCTATGAGTAATCCACCTCCTCTTGTTTTTTCATTGCGTCTATCCAATCTGACTATGTTGTACCTATCATCCAACAGTTCAGCATTACTAAAACCATCCGTTAACCATGTCTCTGAAAGGGCAATGATGTCATAATCCTCAGACAGTACACCAGTATATATCTCATGCACCTTGATTCGGAGCGCACGCACGTTTTGATAATAGCACTGCAAATGAGGAGGACTCTATTGAAGCATTCCCAGTTAGCCTTCTACTTGAGGATCCGTTATTGCTGACGGCACCCTCTTCCGAGATACTAGCGCTCCACTTAGCCATACCTCCCTCCTTTATGCCTGCCTAAAGTCCTCCTGCCTGATTGTAACTTTCATTGAAGCATAATAGTTAGGATGTTTCGATGAATGTTCCTCACATGAGACATTGGGAAAGTTGGGCTCAAGAAACTTTTGCAGATCTGCCTTTTCTGTGTCAGGGGCGAGGCGTGTTACATCCAAATATACTTACCTGGGCACGGTACGGAATGCCCCATCATTCTCATTTTTTCCTACTACAAATCTTCTGCGACGCCTTACTTGCAGCCAACCATTATTCTCATTGTTTTGAGTAGATTGGCCAAGATTAATAATCTCATTCATTTTGCTTACCATCTCAGCTTGCATACCCCCAGCATTAACCTGTCTTGTCGTTACAGAATTCATTTTATTTGAATTTGGTTCATAATTTTGCTCATGCTCATTTATTCTAGCATAACCTCTCTTTTGAATTTGATTTTCGTTTCTATCGGTAGTAGCAATGACAGACCCATCAACATTTCCACTGCCGCCAACGGGAGCGCTGAAAGGCTGGGTTCTGAGGCTTATATTGGTATCAATGATTCATGGTGTTATACTATTCTGATGTTGACCCTCTTGGCTGGTGACGTTTGCCCAAGTCAACACATTGTTGTCAGATTTTCCGGCTGCAGAAACGCTTACCTTGTATTTTCTTCCAATAATCTAATATTATCGTAAAGCGGGGCCTCTTTAGCCCTCAATTTAACTATTATTTCATACTTACTTTTTAAAATTTCCTCTTTGGCTTGCAAAAGTTCTGTCAATCATTTCCCGCACTAATCTCACACGACCTTGTACAGCATTTTACTTGATTATGTCTTCCTATCGCAATCAGGCCAGCTACCCTTAATGTACATGATGTATTAAACACTCCCTCACATATTACACACTTCGCAATGGAATTTATAACGTCTTTTTTACAATATTTATAATTTCCCGAGAGCACGCTTCCCCATTTATCATCACCTGTCATGTTGCCAGATGGATCAATTAATTATTGATAATAATACTCAAGGTATGTAATAACTGATATTTAAAATATTTTGATTTTTCTGCTTATTGCATAGCGCTGGTGACATAAAATGTAAAAGATTGATATATTTATCAAATCATAATTACAAATTCGTAATATATTTTTGTTAATGATTTCACCATAATTCCGACTACAAATATACTGTAATATGTACATTACGATTCTGACAAAAGAGATCAAGAAGAAAATTTTTCTCGAATTTACTCAATCTTTTTATATTTAATTAAAGTTTGGCGTTTTGGGTAAAATTGGTTAAAGGGTTCGTCCAATATTTTTATTGTATATTTATTAAAATTCTTATTTTATAATTGCATAAACTCCTATAAATTTCCGAAAAATTACCTAATTTACTTAAAAATAATTTTTTTGTTTCTTTAACACGATAGTCCAGAAGATTACAGTGATTTTTAATTAATAATGTATATTTAATTTATGAAAAAAACCTGTTCTAGTCATACAAGAACAATTGTTTGAAATACTTCAAAGCTTTCCCGACCAAAAATAATAATGCAAAATTTCTTAAATTGTAATTAAAAATATCTGAATTAACAGGATATCAAGACTTTCCCCAATGAGTTAAGGTCGACTTGCAATACTTTTTACTATAAATATATTTTCAAGTGGAATCAATCAAGTAGGATCAAAGAGAGGTTTTTAGAAAAAAATTTAAATTGGCTTAGAACTGTTGTAAAATAAAAAAAAAATGTAGAAGGGCGCAAAACAGTAGCGTTCAGTGAGTTTAGTGAGCAGTCCAAAAGATGGAAAAGAAAACCACTCCGAGAAAATTCAACACCACAGGAGTTAATTTATGCTGCTCAAACGAGCTACAGATCATGGTGGTAACTTATCCGCATCGAAAGTCCTCAAAGCTATTAGTAAGAAACCCAAGCAAGCCAAAAATTTTGAAAACAAAAACAATCAACATAATTTACATTTATAGTTAAATGCTGATGAAGTGTTAGCTCTAATAATTCTAGAAGCTAATTTGTCTAAGCATCAGTATAAACTTAACAAAACACAAGCTGGGCAAAAAAATTGCAACTTATATCCTTCGTGCGACAAAGTTTTGGAGGCTAAAAAAAGTTATCCCAATTAGGGCTGGTCGATTATTAAAAGTAATAATCGATGTTCGATTGTTTGTAATAATCGATTAATCGATATAGTCAGTTAATCGAAAGAATCGATTAATCGATATTATCGATTTATCGATATTATCGATTAATCAAAATAATCGATATATCCCCCTATCCAATAATATTGTAATAAGTGAAACTGAAGCTGAAATTTTGGTAGAATCATTATTGCACCATACTGGTGCAAGACTGATGTTATTACAAAAAGAGGTCATAAATACTTTGCCTAAATCAGCAGATAAAATTTATAATATAGTTTTAATTTGTAAATATGGCTTTGATGGTATCTCGGGACAGTCAGAATATAAGCAAGAGTTTTTGAACAACAGCTGCACTGATGCTTCTATATTTTTACTACTTTGGTGCTTATTAGATTAATTTTTAAAAATAGCGATAACTCTGATTGTATGGTAAAATTGTAAGCACTCATCAACGCGTTTCTGTAGTCCAATTAACATTAATTTTGCTCGTAAGACTCCTGAATTAACCCTGTCAAAAAAACAAAGTTTGGATTATCAAATTAATTTTATAATTTCTCAGTTCTGTTAGATTTTGCTAGAAATTTCTTTTTTTTTAAATGTCACGCGCCAGCGCGGGATTGGCACTGAAGCAAAATTTCGTGGCTAATGGCCACATCCCCCACGAGCCCGTGGTGGAAGAAATTGTAGAAAAATACATAAAACTTTGTTTAAATATAATGCTTATTACAAAAAATGCAAGTAACTTAAAAGGGATCAAAATAAACCAGTAACTAACAAAAAAAGCTATTCAGCAAATAAGAAAAACACACACAATATTGAAAAGACAAAACGGAACAAAACAAAAACCTCAAAAGGATCTAGTAAACAAGATAAAATATATGTAAAGTAACAAGTAGTATCAGGTTATACATGAGTAATATTTGCAGAGTCTAGACAATAGCCTATATTTCCAGGGCAGAAGGAACACACATAGACAGTGTCTTTTCTTCTTTTTTGTAGATAGCAACTTTTACATTGCTTTCTCACTTCTTTTCCTGCTTTACTGTCCTCTCGTATTTTTAAGACGTTACTGAACACGTCTTAAAAATGCGATAGGGCAGAAAAACAGGAAAAGTAGTGAGAAAGCAATGTAAAAGTTGCTATCTACAAGCGTCGTCGCTTCCAGAATCAAAATCGCTATCTACATTGTCTGATAATTCTTCTTCCAAAATCTGCAATAATTGTGCTTCTGTTAGAGGCCTATTTTCGTCATTCTTTCGTCGGTTGGGGCGTGAGGGCCCTGGTAATTCGCTATGTCCATCGGCCATGATTAATACGTTAGTACTATTCAACGAAAAAATATTTTCTTAAACCGCGCACGTAAAAAAGTCACTTATGATGTTCAGAAAATGCCGCTACAACGGCACGGACACGCTGCTAATGCCGAACTTAAATCAGCGTATTCATTTACTACTGTACACATACCTGCGGTATGTGCTACTGTACCCATCCCGCGCTAGTGCGAGATCGGCACCTGACGACAGAGCCGCATCACGCGCTGGCGCGGGATCGGCAGCGAACGTGTTAAACGTGTAATACTTAATAACTTTTATGTCTTATTTCTGGTAAACCTTATTATGTCCAGCTTTGCTAGAAATTCGTCCAGTGTGCGCCGTGTCAAAGGTCGCCTGCCAATATCCTTCTAGTTTTCGCGCGGAGAAAGAGACACACCGTTGACGTGCCGCCGCGGAGAGTGAACTTTCTTATCGTATAGTTAATGTTCGGTGACAACAGTATATTAAGTATGGCATAAATATTAGTAAACTAAAAAGCTCCCACCCCTAAAGTGTGTGCTTCATCCCTTACAACATTGTTTCCACCACAATTTTAATGTCTTTCAGAATATCTACGAAACAGGGCATGGCAGGTAAAATTCTTATATACGAAGTTGTTCCTCATAAAATCCTCTACAAAAAAGGTTCTATAACAATATCCCCTAAAATGTCTAATTGTTTGATAACAAAGCGCAAACGAAATCAGGGCGGGGATTATAATTCGTTAAATATATGTATGGCTTATTATCCAATGCATCCAAAATGGTCTTATCTAAAAAAGTAAAGATGTAAATCGATAACCACTATTTCACACTCGACAGTGTAACAAGATTTATTTTCTCCCACTACACCTACTGTGATGACTCAAGGTTACTATGATGATGGATCCCTCTTAGGGCAGGGGGCAAATGTAAATGCGGGCTGTTGGCACTGTCTGCTAGAAGTGAAACTTCTTCCTTAACAAACATGTTTTGCCACCAACGGGAATCTAACGTGGGCGTCCCGTATCACAATCACAGGGCCTGACCACTGCACCATCAGACCTGTTGAAAGATAATCACTGGACCGTAAAAGCATGGGAAATTCTGATACGCGGTAAAAAATGCAACACCCCCTGACATTCAGAACATCAATCGCAGCATCGCATTACTACTATACCGTTTAGGTAGGGTCCGTGAATATGCCTTCCGGTCGTTCCCACTAACACATACCTAGATGCTATATACACAGCGCTACGCATCTTCATCTATTTCCTCTCCTGCCGGCCGTTTCCCATTCAGCGCGTTTGCGTGTTCCCACTCGTGTCGCTGCTGACGCACTCGTCGAACTCCCCTGACGCGATATAAATTTTCGTAACGCTCGAAAATTGACAAGCGTCTAGCTGCACGAGAATGGATTTCGATTATTGAGAAGTTTCGTGCATGATGAAACGTTGACTATTTCACTTCACGCATGGCTCTCCGCTCGCTTCGCTCGCTACAAAGGCGCAACCGACAAAAAATAACCAAACTAACCCAACGCATGCCCATTTTTTTTACAAACATAACCTTATAAGAAAAAACATCTCTCGCCACTGACGGGAATCGAACCCGGGCCGTCGTATCACAAGCACAGAGTACTAGCTACTGCGCCGCCAGGCTTGCTGAAAGCAATTTATCATACATTGAAATCCTTTTGCCAAATGTGTATCAAAAACTGGGCATGCGCGAAGCTTCGCAATCGAAATCCATTCTGGTGCAGCTACACACTTGTGAAAATTGTCGCCCCGTCAGTAAAGAAGTTTCACTTCAAGTGAACCTTTGGGGTGGTGTGGAATCAAGTACGATCCATACAATATCTCTTCTTTAAAAGTCGAGAGGTTTTATAGGATTAACAGGGTGGAAGTGGTAAATTTATTTTAATTTTAAGTGAGACCAGTAGCCTACTGCCAACTTTTTGGCGTTCAGCATTGGACTTTATATTATACAAGTATTATATATTAGATTGCACTTACTGTTTTAGCCGGAAGTAACCCTTATGTATAATACGCCTTATTTCCCACATTATTATTAATTTTAGGAAAAAATGTGTAGGAATATTTTTTATAGAAAATTTTATAAGGAATCTTTTTCTATATAGGTTTCTTTTTATCAAAAAGTGCACCGTTCTCGAGATAGTCTAGAAAACTTGAAAAAGTGGGCAAAAACGACGTTAGGGGATGAAGCACACTATTTGGGGGTGGAAACTATTCAGTTTAGTATTTCTTATGTCATCCCTAACATTTCTACCAATTTCCAAAACTTTCTGAATTTTATCCGATATAAATCGTATATTACTGAATTAATAGTTAAGGTTCGGTGCCCAAACCATACCAAACTATCCGATCCTTGACTTTAGAAATTGATTTTTTTCGGGACTACGCTCACATTAACGATTCACCAGGATTTACTTTCTATTTGCTACCGAAGAAAAATAGGCCGAACATCTTGGGTTATTTCCATGAGAGCTTGGCTTTGAAACGATTCCGACGAGTCAGGTTTCTGTTGAAGACGTCAACCTCCTTTTGTGCCTGTGAAAGGAAAGAGTGTTGGATAGCGGACAAATTAATCATCTGGAAGGACACTGCTCATCTCAATTATTACTCATTAACTGGCGTTCTTTCTGCGAGATTCGACATTCCCATGGGAAAGAACGCTGGTGTATGGATATCAATGTTGTCGGGCTTGAACGTCGGTATATCGTGACATGAAAGATGGTATGCGGATCTATCATCTTATTACTCATTAACTGGCGTTCTATCCCGCGAGATTCTACATTCCCGCAGGAAAGAATGCTGGTCTATGGGTAGCTAATATCTTGCAAACTACCGATGTCCCATCTGAGATACTGTCCAAAGTTATTACTACACAGGCAGCCTTTCGGGGCAGTCTAAACTTTTTGGAGTTATGTTTAAAAATTAAGACTATTAGTGGATCACTAGTATCAGAACTTAGTCGAGATGAACTACATGTGAACAGCCCTTAAGCACTATATGAAAAAAGAAGACTAAATATTTTTTTGAGTTACAGTCTCCAATTAGGCCATTTCAGGATTTTTATTATGCGTTCCACCCTTATCATACTCTAACAAATTGTATACTTGCCACTATAATAAGCATCCTTATAACTCCCATTCTAGCTCTTAGGACATTTTCACTATATGATGGACTTCCTCCGGTACTAGTCTGGAACGAGCTTCCTGATGTCCGAATTTGAAGCTGGAGTTTGGAAGACGAAGATACTGGGGTAGTAAAAGGAGTCGCTCCATTTGAGGTAAACGCCTAGAATAAATAGGTGCAAGCTTTACTACTTAACATGTTTTATATTACCTAAAAACATACCTAATATGCAATTCATATTTTAGGCCGCTTTGCTTTAAATTCGTAATATTTTTAAAAGTTTTACATGGTATACCTGATTCCTTAGACAAACTATATACATGTAGATAATTACGAAAAAGTTAATTTATTCGCAATTTGCATATTATATATTCACGCCGATGAAAAGTAGGATTTTCGATCAGAAAGAGCAATTAGTTAGATTAAGATATGCAATATATATGAATATAGCATGCGACTTTGGAAAAATCGATCGAGCGGAAAATTGCCCTGGGAAAATGCTTCACGTTAGCGAATTGCTTAGCTATGAAATAGTTATTTGTATATTTAGAGCGCAAAGTAACGGATTGCGGCTTGAGAAAGAATGTTACTCTTTCGAAAACGGCAACCCGGGCAACCTTACTTTGCGCTCGAAAAACACACAGAACTTTTTCTACAGCGGCATTTTTTAAAATTAAATGCATATTTTTCTCTATACTTATTCTGAAATTTGCAAATGACTGTCAGTTTCGACATATCATATTCGGGCTTCGGGCATATTTAGAACAGGAGTGCCAGCAACAAACTGTAATAAACGCACGACTGTCATTTATTTATCTTCGGTTTCCATGACCATTCATAGCACACTCGACGGAAAAAGTGAGAATTTTCTTTTCCATGTTCGCGCTAGAGCGCAAAATAAGGATCCACGGCATTCGTCGATTTTGCGATTTCATTTGAATTTAGTAATTAGGTATTTTGCGCGCGGCTGTAGAAAAAATAATTTTTCTGATGGATTCCCATCGATCGATGCTAGGAGGTATCTAAATAATAAAAAAGCTAATTGTATACTTTTTGCTAAGTCTTTTTGATGATGGTACACGCGGCATATACTAACACATTCTTTAATACTCCGAATTATACTTTCGATTCATACAGGACATTTTCAGATTTACCGAATTCGAATCTATGTATGAGGATCTCGAAAACCGTAAGAGATACAGTGTCGGTCAAATAAGGGCAAAATTGCGCATTTAAGTGCGTGACAATATGCCGTTTAGAAAGTTCTGAAATTTCGAGTATTTACGGAGATATCCGGAAAGAAACCGAAATTCTGTATTGTCACTTTTTCCGCTCTCTCCACTGATGGTATCCAGTTTGGAATCTGATATTTGTTCTTCAAGAGGTCATCATCAACTTTCTTTTTTAAAATACGATCTTTAATTTTTTATCGTTTTTCAGATGATATTGGCTTTATTACTTTTTTAATTCTTTTATTTTTTTTTATTATTTTTTTAGTTATTTATTTTGTGTTGGCGTAATTTTGAATAGTTTATTAAATTTAATGAAAGTTCGCATTTAAAATAAAAAGTTGATAGGGTGTTTGGAATCCGACATTTCGTCATCAACTTTTTTTAAATACGAAATTTAATTAAATCTAATTCACCTAAACTATTCAAAATTATGCCAAATTAAATAGTTAAAAAAAAGATTATAAAAAACTAAGAATACATTTTCATACTAATAACGCCAATACCACCTGAAAAATGACATAAAAAAATTAAAGTTCGTATTTAATAACAGAAGGATGATGATGACCCCTTTAACTCGAGACGTCATCGGATTCCAAACTCACTACCACCACGGATAGAGCTGAAAAAGTGGCAATGCAAAAGTGCGATTAAATTTGAAATCCGTTTTTAAATAAGCTCAGGAAAAAAAATAAAACGATTTTTCAAAATTTCGTTTTTTTCCTGATATCTCCAAAAATAGTCGGAATTTTAAAACTTTCTAAACGGTTGTTAGGCACTTAAATGCAGAATTTTGCTCTAATTTGACCGACACCATAACTCTTACGGTTTTCGAGATCCCCATGCATAGACTCGAATTAGAGCCACCCTACAGGGTGATCTATCGAGGACGGAACAAGCTAATGTTTTGGCAATACCTCTATATAAAAAAAAAACAAAATACCCAAGTAACAAAACAAGCTTTAATATGGTTTTCAAGACGTTGTTACAGCCAAATGAATAAGACTCACTTAAAATCTTCTGCTCTAGACAAACTCTTGAAGGCAAGATAAAGGCTCTCATACAGCCAAAGGGCCCACTCCTATGAGGGTCTCAAGACCAAATCTTAAAACTTGTTTAAAACCAACTTGCATTGAAATCGATTCTCTTATCATTGCCTTCAAGGCAATCATAAAACTTTTAGCAAGTGTTGTCTAAAACCATAAGATTTATAGTGATCTAACATTAGGATGAGTTTCAGAACTCTAAGATTTATAATATCTTTAGATAAAATTATCATAATCTGTAAACCAGTTACATCAAACAAATGTCCGTCATGTGATGTCGTCTAGTCGGTGATGCATTCCAACTCCTAAGAATAAACATGGAGGAAATGCAATACCAAAATCTGGTAAATCCGCCGAAATGGGAGACAAAAATTATAACGCAGTCGACTTTTTCAATGAAATATGGAAAGATACCTTCTAAAAATTAAAGCGCCTTAAATCTACTGCTTTTTTAAATAATTAAATTATTATTGACTAATTCTAAACAAGGTTTAATTATTATAAACAAACTTAAAAATATTTGCTTGTAATCTTATATTGTATTACTGTTAAAATCCTCGTATTTTTTAAGGTAGGAACTGCGAAATTTGGATAAAATTATTGAATACTATTACCTCCCTAAAATATTTCCAATATGTAGGCTTGTGCTGTTTGTAAAAATATGGCTTCTTATCATTTAAAACCTCAAGGTTTCTTAGAAATAAGGCATAAATCCTATTAGTTTTGTCATAACCTTTTATTTACTGTAATTAATCTGTTTACTCCTAACTGTTCCTTAGAGTAAAGCTTCTTAGTCTTGTCCAAGGTTGCTCGGCCTGCTCATAAAACTACTTGGCCTTATCACGGTGTCGCATAAGTCTTCTAGCGCTGCGATCAAGTTTTCCGCACCCAATTAAATCACCATAACCTCAAATTTTATCCAGTTTTATGTTGATCTACATTTTCATTTATTATCTTTAAAGATTGCAACTTTACTTTTTTTAACTACCATTTCTTGTAACTTGTTAGTATTTATGTGAAATATTTCCCATCTTTAAGGAAATTATATTGAACACCGCTACTAAATCACTACAGCTAGTCAGAATGACAAGATAGCCGCTTTAAAAGAGCTCTAGGCGGTAGGAGTTAAAGTAGATTATATGACCTTAATGAAGCAATATATTTTCCCAGTAATCCTAATACAGTCTTTTGAGTAGCCAATCTAAGACTTGAGCTTTATTGGTCTCAAGTCCATGGACACTTAATATTATTGTTGCCAAGGCTGCTTTAAAACTTATTTTTAAGAATAAATGGACTTTAAGATCTGTTAGCATGTTTGAAGGAGTTCATAAAACCTCAGTACTTCTCCCGACCATTTTAAAACCATTTTAAACTGATATAAATTTAACTAGTATTTAAATTGTTACTTGGGTAGCAATCTGGCATAATTTTTTTCGTAGAATCTGAAAATGGCAAGTGAAAAACAACTGAATATCAAATAAACACGACTTAATTTGACATTTTTTCAAACGAGATGCTACCTTTTTGACATGATTTCTCGACTCCTTTTATATTTTTTAATAAATCTGCCAATTAAAAAAAAAATCCTTTTACCAAGAAAAACTTTAAATATTTCAAATAGGTGATATATGAGATTACCTATTATCTTAATTTTGTCAAATTATGTTACTTTCATTATGTAACTCTCTAGGTCCCATCATTAGTTGCCAAGAGTTGTTTTAAAAGTTTATTTTTCAATTGGAGCAATGATACATTCTTTATACATGCTGATTGCAAATAATAAAAACATGTTATCAATGCGAAGGAAACGTCAAGAAACCAGAAGCAGATATCTGCGTCAATATGGAAGAAATGTATCAGTGAATGCCATTTTACGGATAAACATCTTATTTGAGCAACCAAGTCATTAGAATACCGAAAAAGGAATACTCGGAGGAAAATAAACCGAGATAATTGAATAATAAATTATTTTAGACAAAATTCTAAAAGATCAATCAGGGACGTAGTCCGAGATATTCCACGGTATCCAGTGCAACGTCTAGGTTATGGAACTGTCTAAATAACACTAAAACGGAGTTTTATCCACAATACCGAAACAGAATTATTGCACTCGACGCGCGTTTCGCTAACCATATTAGCATCATCAGGAGATGATGATGATGATGAGATGAGTTTTAATCATCTCCTGATGATGCTAACATGGTTAGCGGAACGCGCGTGGAGTGCAATAATTCTGTTTCGGTATTGTGGATAAAACTCCATTTTAGTGCATTTTGCCGAAGGTTCCAAACGCCAACATAGGTGTCCAAAGAACATTAAAATGCATTAAGTACCATATACATTTTGTTCAGCACCTGACAGCTCAACAAAAAGAAGCTCGTTTTCAGTTCGTTTCACAAATAATAAGTCGATGACAAGATAATGACTCGAAAATTTTTAAAAAGATGTGGACTGATTTTTAAAAAGATGTGGACGAAATTGCAATATATCCAAATTACAAAATATCGAAAGTGCAAAAAATATCGAAAGCAAAAAATGACGAATAAAGAAAATACCCAAATTATAGAAAATATCGAATCCAAGCATTTTAAAGCGTTTTGTTCTTTATTATCATTTGATGGAAAAGCTAAATATTGAAATTAAAAAAACATCGAATTAGAGTAAAATCG
>MU183057.1:113973-162463 GCA_016904865.1 Pissodes strobi | reverse complement strand
ATTTATCGAGTAATATAACCGCTCTGAATTTTCCTTTTTATAATATAAATCAAGCATTGATTGATGGCTTTAAGACAGTTTCAATAATTTTATTATTTTCATTCATTTATTGGGTCCATTGATTTAGTGATTGTGTCCATTTAACATTACCTATTTATTGTTCCCTGTATAATTGGTGCAGCAACCAGCGCACGCATAAATATTTGTAAAGCTTAAGTAAAATCAAAGTGATCACTTCGGATTGTAGAAGTTAGTGCATTTAGTTGTAAGGCATACAGTACCGAGTGTTAACAGCAGAATTGGTCTCCGTACAATCTCCATATTGTACTCCTATTACTCTAAAGGGCACATGTAATTTTTCGGCCATTTTCATATGTTAACAAAAATTTAGTTCTTTTACGTCAACGAATCGAAATACCTAAAAAGGGTACATGTCAAAGTTTGCGACATGATAAAACCAATACGATATTTACACGCCGTTATGCATAAAGGGAACATGTCAAAGTTCGCTACATGATACTATTCTTCTATGACCTACCACCAATTGTCAAGATAAAGAAGAAGACGAGGGAAACCTTGAAACATGTTTTCTTGCTTTTCATTTAAAATAAAATAATATTTGGATTATTAAATTTGTTTTTGTTTTGCATAAAAGGCACATGTCACTTTTTTAAAAATGGTCTGTACCGGGTGTTTCACTATAACTTTCTCAATTGACGTTTTAGATTTAACCAGAGGTTAAATTTAACCGGGATTTGTTAACCTCTGGTTAAATAAAAAAATTAGTGTCAAACGATAGCTTATGAAAAACCTAGATAGGAAAGTACAAACCATTTTGCTCTATCTTTAGCCGTTTAGATTTTACAGGCTGCCAAACTTGGTAAATGGTCGATTTTCAACTGTCAATATTTGAAAAACAGTAACAGATAGGTATAGGACATTATTTATGAAATATGTCTAGAATTCTCCGCAAAATCCAAATATGCAATAATATATAGGGTGTTCCATTTAAAAAAATATAACTTTGTTTAATCCCGCATTTATGGGACACCCTGTATACAACAGTGATATGCCATAAAAACTTCACTTTATCCCTTTATTTTTTGTATTGAACGTTTTTTTCTAAAATGTCAGTTGAGAAAGTTAAAGGGGGGTCCATTTATAGTGAAACACCCGGTACATGTTAAAAATACATTTACAAACCTAATTATACAATAAAAATATTGGTAGTTATCTTGTGCAATAAATCAAGTAAGTTAAAATGAATAATTAAAGCTTGCTATGTCAAAAAACAGTTATTTTCCATTTCCCAAAAATGTGTTTTTTTGACATGTGCCCTTTCTGCATATATGGATTCAATTACATTAATAGTCATTTGACATTCCTTTGCTTTTAAATAGTCAAAAGTTTTACTGTAGTATTGTTGCAGTGTTTTAATAAAGAAAAGACTTAGTAGCAAATAGATTGTTCCTTAAATTATAGATTGTGTTTTCTTGTTAAGTTAAGGTTGAGTTATTTGATTTAATAAGCGGTCCTAGCCACCCTGCACAACACCAGCGGAGCTTTTTCAGTTTAGTTGGACAGAACTGGTGGCGCTCTAACGACCCCACTACCGGGGCAGGGCATTTGCAATACGACTCTCCGGGGCTAGGTTTTCTTTTAATTAAAAATCTTTACTTTTAACTTAAATAAGAAAAAAAAGGTGTTGCAAGATCTACCCTTACTTTTGTCTGGTTGTAAAAAGTAATCACCTCAAGCTTCTATTATCTTATTTGCAAATCAACCTTGACACCCATGAGATGTAGAAATGATATAACCAAAACTCATTTATTTTATTTCAGGACAATATGACACGATTGAAAAATCTTTCACAACATCAGAAGGAGAAAAACTGATCTCTCTATCTTTACTTGTCAAAAATTATTTTGGAGTTTCAGCTTTATTTTTACGGAGTATGTTTTTCTTTGAGTAAAGTTTGCACAAACGGGATGATGGAAAATTAATTGTTTTCGGTGGCTTTACTAGTCTGAAGACAATTTTCTTAGCCGAATTTTTAACGCAACATGGTCCAGTGGGTTGTTTTCCACAGTAAACATCAATGTTTTAAGTCTAACAACGCAATTATTTTTATGCCGTATTTGGCTGGTATATATTGTTTGAATGCGCAATGTCCTATAAGCGCCAATATCTGCTCGTTTACTGTTACATATTCACGAGACGCATAGTATTTTTGGACATTAATTACAAACAACATTAATATTTGCCTTATCGGGGTTAATTTATCTATTAGTTAACTGTGCTCTCTATCACGAAAATCATCCATACGTAAACAACGCAATAGAAATCGGAATCTATGTGCGCTCGTTGACAACTAACCGGATTCTAATCCATTACCTTTTAAATTATCCTAAAGGCGCAAAATGTTTTCCCTGCTCGCAAATAAGATTCCAATTAGGGCTGGAAATTCGATGCCGTGTGTTAGTCGTACATACCGGTCTCGCGTGTATTTGCTTTGAGTGTATTTTGTAAGTAGATTGATGATGTTATAACACATAAATAATTTCAAACATTCTATCTCTATAATTGCTTGAAATTCAGCTCTTCTAGAACCTGGCAGATGGACAGATGTTGTGTGCCCGTGTTTGCACATTACATGCCGGCTTTTCTTTTCTCCATATTGTTTTTTCATCACGTCCTGCGTAATAATTGCCACATGTGATATTACTATCTGCAGTATCTTCCACATCGCTTTGTCCCTTTTATTCCGAGCTGAAATCATGCTCACAATCAGTATCATCTATTTCGGCCGCGGAATCTGATTCAGACTTTGCAGGCTGAAAACGAATTCCTGTTTCGGTCAACAGGTCATTAATAGGTATAGATGAGAAACAGAGTTGGTGAAAGTATTCTGTCTTGAGGTACGCCTGCATTAATCGTGAATGTGTTTGCGATATGTCAATCAACTGCAACGTGCAAAGATCGGTTCTTAAGGAAATTGGCAAGCCAGCTGCAGAGAGATGCCGGCAGTCCGAAGGACGGCAGTTTGTTGAGCAACCGTTATGCCAAACTTTGTTTAAGGCTGAGTCCACATGGATACGTGATCACGGATATCCGTATACGTGAAACGAACACATTGAATTTTACCCATCCACATGGAACTTCTGAGGTACGCATCCGTATGTGTTTTGTCATGCGCATCGAGTTTTTTTTTTATTTATTTTTATTTACATATATACGTTTTTTTGCTAGTTGCTGCTGCTAGTTTGGTCAATTTTTTAAAGTAGGTACCTTAAAAATTAATTCAGAAACCTCTCTTTTACTTACGAGTATTATCTGTAAGAATTAAAAGAGAAAAACTGTGTGTGAAATATTCAGTTACAGAAAGAAAATTAAATTGGTGTATGAACCATATTAAACAACAAAACCAAAAGAAGAAAACCCCTTATAAGCAGGATAATATAGACAATTAATAAAGTATCTCTCTCTGCCACTCAGCCGGAACCATCACATTCAAACGGATACGTATATATCGAAAATGTTAAAATCAACCAACTTTCGTCTGTTTTGACCTTGACGGAGAGTCAAGTCACTCTCCTCATACGCAATTGGATGTTGATGGTCACGTAGATACAACGGATCCAGTATCACGTATACATGCGGACTCAGGCTTAAGCCTTCGATATATCCAACGCAATCGCTTGAGATTCTCCCTAGTTATCCAGTATCCTACTCATACATGCAGGACATAGGCCAGTATATCTCCTATCGGTCTCTCCTTGCGAAAGCCATATTCGTTATCGTTAATTATTCTGTTGGCATCGAGGTACTTGAGTAGTTGCTGGTTGATTACACGTTCCATGACTTTGGAGATTTTTAGAAGCAAGGCAATTAGGCGATAGTTTGAGGGCGTGACTTTCTTGCCATTTTGGAATAGGTTGCACTCGAGCGACTTTTTAAGGAGATGGGTAAATCCCTTTTCGGTAACACAGAGAAAAAATGCTGAAAAAAAAATGGATCTTAGTTCATTGGGGCAATTAGTACGATGGCACGTATTCCGTCCGGTCCTGATGTCTTTTGCGTATGTAGCTCTTTGAGGATTTTACGAATGTCACGATGAAACTTGACTTCTGCCATGGCAGTGTTGACGTTGAATATGGTGGGAAACAGTCTTCCCTTGAGGACGTTTAAGCTAGAGTGCGATGAAAGCATTTCGGCGCTGGTTTGCTTTTTTCTTAGTTGTAGTCGCGGTCAGCAGCAGTCTGATTTTGCCACCAGTACTTGGAGGCTTGCTGTTTCCTACCTATTGCTCTTTTGCATATCTTCTTCCGAACCAGGGCTCTCCTTTTAACGGTAACTTGGTGGAATTTGGGAAGTATGCTTTCATTCCACAACGCACTGACGATGACGGGTCGTCAGTGCCAAAGCAGACTTGCATGATATTGTAAGTAAAACAGAAGCCACTACTAAACATTTTTCCGGCTCTACTAAAGGTTTTGTTAGAGAAATATGCAGAAATCAGATTTTCAAAAAATATTAATAATAATAAAAGCTCTCGACCTGGAAAATGAAAAAGTATCATCAATATATTACAGGAGAAAGATGATTTCTAGCTGACACGCAGGAAGGTAATAAGGTTATTGGATAAAATCGAATATTTTCAAAGAGTTGATAATTTAATCAATTCTAGTTCTTATAACAAAATCGCAAGGAATCCATTAGCTAAGATGGTAACACAAGTTAAAAACACTCTGAAGAAATGTAGCAACCTTATTTATGATCAAATTAAATACAAATTATCTGTGAACAATCCTGCTATGCCGACACTATATTGTCTTCCCAAGTTTCATAAACTTGGAAGTGCAAAGCCCATACTCTCTGCACTATCAGTCCCAACTTATAATATATCTAAATGGCTAGCAAACCAGTTTGAGAATTTAACTATAAACCAGCATAATTCAGGAGTACTAAATTCCTTAGATCTGTGAGAGTGTTCCCGTGTACCAATCCGACAGACTTCGCAATAGCTTGGTGAATTACTTGAGAAGAATAGTTTTGATAACTAAATCACACTGGAATATTTGACTTTAACCAAACTTTGCATGGATAAAAATTATTTTCAATATAAAAATAACTATTACCAACAACTTGAAAGCATGACAATGGGTAACTGTTTGTCACCATTCTTAGATAACATTTCATGGGTAAATTTGAAAATGAAACCAGTTAGGAATGAGACATACAAAATATGTTTCAATACCATGTAATAATCAGTATACTAGAGGACCCCAAAGAGTTTTAAATAACGTAGGTAATCACTATTGGATTAGGTCGTTTATGCATCAAACAGAAGTTCTAGCCTCAAACAGCAAATATTTAATAATAGTTCCAAAAGAACAAAAACGAATCAATTATTCTAGCTTTCCCTGGCAAATATAAGTACCATACAGCTAAATATAATGAATGCAACGTGTAAAAAAATATAAAGTGTGTTTGGTAAAAAGTAAAAAAAGGAAACATTTTGCATTTTAACATAAAAGCTATAGATTAATTACTTACTGACATTACTCCTAAGGGCACTACATAAAACAGCACAAAATGAAACATGTCGAACCATTTGGAGTTGTAGAGTTGTCGGTTCAATACACAGACGGTTTCATTTCCGATCGTCACGGTGTTACCCCAATAAAATTTCGGAGAACTGTAGAGTATGCAAACTGACCAGACACCGCAGATTATCATCTAGAAAAATCGAAACTTGAAGTAACATTATTAAAGTTATATAATAAAAATATACTTATTTAATATAAAATTTATATAAATGGGTGAACGCATGTATTATTAATACATGAAACACCCTTTGTATTCCATGCAAAATTTTTAATCCAAGAGGATTTCTTAAAGTAGTAAGATGTATTATTGTTAGGAAGTTGAAAAATTTTGGAGTTTTTTTCAACTAGTAGCAGCTCATCTCTTACGTAATTCAGACGCTATTACAGTCATTCTTAGTTGCAAAATGGCGTCCAGTAGTTATTTCAGATAGTATTTTTGAAGTTTGAAAGTTTGACTTTTTTTGGTAAAACCGTACACGATGCATGAAAACCTAAACTAACTATTCCAAAAATATAATTAAAAAAGCCAGGCTAAAATCACCCGATACTTGCACAAAAATATAAATGGAAGATATTACATAAAGACACAGAAAAATGGACGTTCAAATATAAATAAGTAGGTAGTTCATTTAGTTAGTCTCCATTCATAGTTTTAATCCAAATATATGCAAAAAGACATTTCGTGTTTCAGTACCAGATGTTAATTCATTCACATTCAGGGCTTCGGAAGAAAATTCCTCCATAGAAATAGGGAAAACGGTATATTAACAGGGATCTATAAATTCTCTGTTTTTAAATGTTTAAATATTCAAAGAAAATTTAGAATAGAGAAAATTAATAGCGTCAGAACAAACATAGCTTCATTAGTATTTTAAATATTAAAAAATTACTATGAAATGAAAAGATATTAAATGGTACCTACATGCCCGTTTACACTCTTAGAATCCACGTAAAATGTTTGATTATTTTCAGCCATTTTGAAATTATTCACAAAAGTGTAGAAAAAAAAACTAGGAGCTTGTATCTCGAAAACGAAGAAATTGTAGACCCTAATAAATAGTTATTTTCCTAACTAGTGCGGAAAGTAGTTCTTTTTCGCACATGACTGCTGTTTGTCGAACTATGCGTAGCACAGTTCAGCACGCAGTCTAGTACGAAAAAAATTCACAGTCTTCCGCAAAGATGCAACCGGGAGGACATTGAAAATGATGAATAAAAATGCAAAAGTGTGATTTGTGTTGAAATTCAAATAGTTTCTAAACTCAGAGTTTAAAAAAGTAAAAATACAAACACGAGTGTTTATAATATATTTAATTAAAGAGATGCATTTAACAATAATATTAAACATTATCATAATTAACACAAAAATAAATTAAAAAGGTGCAGCTATGAAGACCTAAAAAGTTACCATTCACTCTTAGATAGGAAAATCGATGAATATACAGGGTGTTTCACCTGTAACGGCACGGACGATACAAGCTATGTGCTGCATATTTTCAAAAATCTAGCGGCCGAATGGCATACAGAGCTCTAATGACCACAATTTAAAATTATTTTCGATTATACAGGGTGCTCCAGAAGGTCGTGACACATCAAAGTTATACATTTTTAAATGGAACACCCTACATTTTGTGGCATACTCGGATTCTATATATAAATTAAACCCAAGTTTGTGTTATATTGCTTATACCTAAATCTTACCGTTTTCGAAATAATTGCGATTAATTGAAAATGCAGGGTCCATTTTGTCAACCAATACCCTGTACTATAATTAAAATTAAAAATACCTATCTACCACTCAAACTAGCCAACATGATGAACTATCGAATTCAGTATCCCAGATAGAATTAAAATGTACAGGGTGTTCAGAAAATGCTTGCGATTCCTATACTCATTTAAACGTAATTTTTCTGACTATTTCAAATGGAACACCCTGTATATTTGTATATCCTCGTATGCAGAATAACATGCTCTTTCAATTAATACTAAGTGTTCCTAAACTCAAACCCAATAGTTTTTTAGATATTCGCATTTAACTGATAAATATTCGTCTGAATTCAAAAACTATGATAGTTGACCAGCCAATACACAATGTCATTATAACGTAAACGAAAGAAAAAATTAGAAAAACGATAATAAATGCGTAAAACCTTATCTTTCATGTTTTAATAAATGTTCGAAGTGTCTTCCGTCTTCGATGATACATAAACACACTCTTTTTTCAAAGTTTCTGCTCACGTTAATTGACATTTCTGGAGTTATCGTGGCGAAAGCACCTCGAATTCTTCTTTTCATGTCTTCGCTGGTAGTTGGTGAAGTAGCATAAACAACATCCTTGACGAAACCCCATAAAAAGTAGTCGGGATACGTCAAATCAGGCGACCTGGCCGGCCAATTTTGCGGTCCACCTCTACCAATCAACTTATCGGGAATTTCATCATTTAAATAATTCCTTACGAAATGACCGAAATGCGCAGGCGCGCCATCCAACTAAAGCCACATAAGACGTATTATATTCAGAGGAACATCTTCCAATAGTTGTGGAAGTTCCCTCTCCAGGAATTCTGAAACTTTTGGGCATTCAGATGGCCGTCACAGAAGTAAGGTCCAATCACATAGTTGCCAATAGTTCCGCCCCAAACATTTATCGATCATCTATGCTGCCTATCTACAGTGCGAAATGCGTGTAGATTCTCCGGACTGTAGTAGTGAAAATTGTGACGGTTTACCAGGCCATTCTTATGGAACGTCGCTTCATCTGAGAATAAAACATAGTCAAAGAATTCTTCATCTTCACCATTCTTATCCATCACCCATAAACAAAAGTCAATTCGTCTTAAAACATTCCTTTAATCCAAATGCTGGTGCATTGGAATGTGATATGAATGGTAATTATGTCTTTTTATTATCCTATGAATGTTCGTTCTGCTTATTCCCGTTTGTTCATGGATTTTGGTTAAACTGGCGTTTGGATTCTCGATAACGGATTCCAGTACTAAAGATTGATTTTCTTCGTTGCTAGTAACTGGCTTTTCTTTGTTAATTTTCTCATAAGCAACGCTATCAGTATTTCGAAATCTCCGAAGCAACGTTTCGAAAACAGTTTTTTAGGATGGTCACGGTCCAGATAGTTTTGCGTATAGGTGCACTCTCGTAGCCAAGAGAGTTTTCTTCACATTCGCCGATAACCAAAATCATGTCGACTCTTTCTTGAATTGAATAAGTTTTCATTTTAGTTTTAAAACTGAATTTTACTAACTAAAAATAACGCAAAATAAACTGAAGATATAACGAGCAAAATTCCCAATGACATGTAACTGACAGGCTGATCACAATATTGGCCTCCAAATAATATATAATACGCTGCTTTTTGTTACAATGCACACCATTGGTTTGTATAGGAGTGGATAAGCAATAGCCGCCTGTTGCACTATTCAAACGTGGCAACCTATGGGCGAAAAAACGGGTTTCTGCGCATGACAAAATCGACGCAAAATCGAAAGACGTAAACAAAAAAGATCCCGTTTCGTCATGCGCACTAAAACACTTGCCGTCTCAGCAGGCGTCGATCAGGACCGAACTTGGCTTTTGTCTTTGACGTGTTGACGGCGCGACGTTTTGTGTTGATAATTCGAATACTTTACTTTTTATTGACTTTCTTTGGACCTAGTGTTTGTAATTGCTTAATTAGTTTTAGTTTAGTGGTTCACATTATTTGTGCTTTGTGCGTACCCTATTTTGATTTTCGTTTTAATTGAACAATACGGACATAAACAATGGGCGATGCTACCAAAATAGAATCCCGAAAGTGTATGGTTGTGTTTTGTAGCAGTAGAGGCAAAATACCCGGGATTTCCTATTTCAAATAAGTATAATTATTATAAATATTACTTATTTATACCTTATTGTTTATTTCACTATGCTAACTGGCCCATTTCACAATCGGCAAGACTACTCTACCGAATATTTGGTGAAATAATTACTTTCTTCATAATCAAAAGAGTACAAGTTCAAATTTTGGAGTCCGGGCCTGCCTAATGACTTTCACACTGCAGCAGATGGCGCCCACTAATTCGCTAATGCGCAAGGCAATATAGGAATCGTTTTGTTTTCATTTCGCGGTCGTAAATTTGCCATGTTTGGTCTATTTATTGCTTATCCACTCCTATACAAATCAATGATGCACACGAATATTTCATTTAAATGCGAATATCTAAAAAACCATTGGGTTTGAGTCTAGGAACACCTAGGACCAATTGAAAGAGCTTGTTATTCTGCATCTGAGAGTATACAAATATACAGGGTGTTCCATTTGAAATAGTCACAGTAATTACATTTAAATGAGGATAGGAAACGCAAGCATTTTCTGAACACCCTGTACATTTACATTCCATCTAGAATACTAAATTCAATGGTACATCATGTTGGCTAGTTCGAGTGGTAGACAGGTATTTTTAATTTTAATTGTAGTAGAGGGTATTGGTTGACAAAATGGACCCTGAATTTTCAATTAATCGCAATTATTTCGAAAACGGTAAGTTTTAGGTATAGGCAATATAACACAAACTTGGGTTTAATTTATACATAGAATCCGAATATGCAACAAAATATAGGGTGTTCCATTTAAAAAAGTATAACTTTGTAATGTCACGACTTTCTGGAGCACCCTGTATAATCAAAAATAATTTTAAATTATGGTCATTAGAGCTCTGCATGCCATACCGTTGCTAGATTTTTGAAAATATGCAGCATATAGCTTGTATCGTCCGTGCCGTTACAGGTGAAACACCCTGTATAATTAACCATAACGTTACTACAATATTTTAAACCTGTTCCGATTCGTTTTAGCCCGTTGCGGTGCTCTTGGTTATTTTTAGTTACTTTTGGTTAGTCGTTCAAACAACTTTCCGTTAGTTTCAGTTAGTTCCAATATATTTTAGTCATTCGAACCAACTCCTATACGTTATAATCAAATTTAATCTTTTTGGTTAGTTTTGGTTAGTCATTCAATCAGCTTTCGGTTAGCTTTAGTTAGGTTTAAATTATTTTAGTAATTTGAACCGGTTCCAATACCTTATAACCAATTTTAATGTTTTTGGTTAATTTTAGTTAGTCGGAAAAATTCGGTTAATTTAAGTTTGTTTCATCATACCTTAATATTTTTAATCTGTTCCGATATGTTTTAGCCCATTTTGGTGTTTGGTTACTTTTGATTAGCCGTTCACTCAACTTTCGGCAAATTTCAGTTAGTTTTAATTAATTTTAGTCATTTGAACCGGTTTCCATACGTTATAACCGGTTTTATTGCTTTTGGTTAGTCGCCAAAATAAGGTTAATATGAATTAGTTTCAACTAACTTCAATATTTTGTATCTATTTCGATAAGTTTTAGCCCGTTTTGATGCTTTTAGTTACTTTTGGTTAGTTATTCGTTCAATTTTCGGTTACTTTCAGTAAGTTCCAATTTATTTGAGCATTTAAAACGGTTCCGATACGTTATACCCAATTTAAACTTTTTGGTTAATTTTAGTTAGTCGCCAAAATTCGGTTAATTTGGGTTAGTTACTTATTTTAATATTCTTAATCTGTTCCGATACGTTTTAGACCTTTTTGGTGGTTTTGGTTACATTTGATTAGTTTTTGAAACATTCAATCAGCTTTTGTTAATGTTTAGTTACTTTTAATAATTTATTTTATTCAATTTGATCCGATACGTTTGTAACGTTCAGATTTGGATCATAATATTTGTCGTCAAGTTTGGGTCAGCCCCGGTAGTACCCGCGTTTCAGTACATGGTACGATCGTGGGTTTGGGTATTTACGCCGGAGTTTTGGGAAGGTCTAAAAATCTTTGCGACGACTCGGGGGCTCGCGAAATCGTTTTAGCTGGAAACGCTTCTGGCTCTTGCTCTTTCCACTTTTAAAGGCCGGGTGAGGTAGTCGATGTGACTAAGTTTGTTCTCGCCAACGTAGTTTGGGCGGATTTGTTCGACTGACCTCTCATTGTATTGCCTGCAGTGTTTTAAAGTACGGAAGTCTCGTATAGAGGATTTATTTCTATTCGTAACGGCATTATATAGTGTGGAGACAGCCAGTTAGCTTGGCTTGTGTTTTTTTTTGTGCCCTCTGGGTTTTACAGAGGGCCGCACCCCCTGGGCCAAAGTTCTGGCTAGAAGTTAGCGCCTCAACACTTGAGAGAGCTCAACATTTAGGGGTGCCTGCCCGCTGTGTAGGGCCTAGTTCTTCCGGAGCAACCGGATTGTTTTGGCGTTAGGACAATAGCGAAGCAGTGCTAAGTTAAGTAACCAAATAGTATAGGGTTATCGGTGTTGTGTTGTTTCCTGATATTGTGGGAAAATGTGTATTGCGCTCCTTATTTTTATGATTAGTTTAGAGCGCGCTATTTGTTATCTTTAGCGGACGTGTGCTCACCATAGAGTCCTGTTAAGTTCGATCTCCCCCTCTTTGGGATCCAGTCGGAGCTAAGCTCGATCAGTTAGTTTTATTATTTGGCGGACTCAACCGCCTGTTTTTTTTCTTCCCCTTTTCCCCTATCAGTTTGTTCTTATTGTTTCAGGATTAAAGTGTTTAATTGATTTCGCCGTGTTTCATTTGGCTTAACATTTAGTGAGCGCATTGACATTCTTTTTCAGATAATTTAAGTTTTTTGGCGGAGTATCGAGCACTGGGGTTTTGTAGCAAATTCCGGGAACAACGCGGGGACTTCCGCTTCGGTCCGTGTCGAAGCTGGTGGCGCCCAAAGGACTTCACGAAGAGGCTGTGGCTAATTGCACGCACACCACACAATTTGCTGCAGGACTCTATGTCTTGATTTTCCCCGTGTCTATTCCAGTGAAGATCTGGTCGGATTCGGGTAGGTAGTTTTATTCTAATTCTTGGTGGAACTCATCATAGCTCCACAAGCTATTTAACAACGTACAATTTAATTCATAATTTCTTCTAACTTTTCAAAATAAAAAAAAAATAAGAAAACAGATTTTCTTTTTCGAAAGAAAAGCGCGTGGCACGTTATAACCAATTTTAATGTTTTTGGTTAACTTTAGTTAGTCGCCAAAATTCGGTTAATTTAAGTTAGTTTCAACTTACCTTACTATTTTTAATCTGTTCCGATATTATGTTTTAGCGCTTTTTGGTGCCTTTTGTTACGTTTGGTTAGTTTTGGTTAGTCGTTCAATCAACTTTCGGTTAATTTCAGTTAGATTTAATTTATTTTAATCATTTGAACCAGTTCCGATACGTTATTACCAATTTTATTGTTTTTGGTTATTCTCGGTTAGTCACCAAAATTCGGTTAAATTGGGTTAGTTTTAACTTACTTCAATATTTTGATTCTATTTCGATGCGCTTTAGTCCGTTTTGATGATTTTAGTTACTATTGGTTAGTTTTGGTTAGTCGTTCAATCAACTTTCGGTTAAGTTCAGTTAGTTCTAATATATTTTAGTCATTTGAACCGGTTCCGGCACGTTATAAGCAATTCTAATGTTTTTGGTTCCTTTTGGTTAGTCGCCAAAATTCGGTGAATCTGGGTTAGTTTTAACTTACTTCAATATTTTTTATTTATTCCGGTATGTTTTAGCCCATTTGGTGTTTTTAGTTACTTTTGGTTAGCTTTAGTTAGTCATTCAATCTACTTTCGGTTACTTTCAGTTAGTTCCATTTTATTTTAATCATTTCAACCGGTTCCGATACGTTATAAGCAATTTTAATGTTTTTGGTTAGTCACCAAAATTAGGTTAATTTGAGTTAGGTTGAGTTACTTCAATATTTAAATCTATTTCGATACGTTTTGGCCCGTTTTGGTGCTTTTAGTTACTTTTAGTTAGTCACTCAATCATCTTTCGGTTACTTTCAGTTAGTTCCAATTTATTTTAATTATTTGAACCGGTTCCGATAAGTTATAAGCAATTTGAATGTTTTTGATTAATTTTGGTGAGTCACCAAAACTCGGTTAATTTGTGTTAGTTTTAACTTACTTCAATATTTTTAATCTATTTCGATACGTTTTAGCCCGTTTTGGTGCTTTTGGTTAGTTTTGGTTAGTCGTTCAAAAAACTTTCGGTTAGTTTCAGTTAGTTCCAATTTATTTTAGTCATTTGAACCGATTCCGATACGTTATAATCAAATTTAAGTTTAAATAAACAAACTAACACGATCTCTCACGCGTATGACGTCATGTGTGGCAAATGTAGCACGTACTTTTTCACGATTTGAGGCCCTATACTAAGACAACAGAAACATTTTCAATGTTAAAAAAACACTTTCCCCAAGAGTTAAGAATATTTTTTCTACAAGCACATGCATAATTTTTAATTGGAAGGTATAAAGCTGGTATAGTTGTGTTGTTAAATCTGACACTTCTATTGATTTTTAGGATACCAAATAATATTAACAACAACTTTTGATCCAAAATCACAACTGTGTTAATTTAAGTTATGGACAGCCTAATTTTCAGAAACAACAAAAACTTGCTTATAGAATAGTTGAAGTTGGTAATGAGAATACAAAAAAGCGTTGACATTGGACGATTTGCAAATCTGTCAGTTTAATTTAAACGTCAGAATGATGGTTTTTGATCCAAAAAGTCAAAAATATTCAGCAAAGGTGATATTTTCGATTGCATTAATAGATCGCAAGCCCATCGAAGAGATTTTGGGATCGTATGATATACATCTTCAAATAGTATAATTTAAGTATAACTCGGGAATATTACAGTTAATCGGACAAAATTTATAAAGTTTTAAAAATTGGTACAAATATTAACAATAGCATAAATATTAGTAAAATAAAAAGTTTCCACTCTTAAAGTGTGTGCTTCATCCCTCACAACATTGTTTCCACTCCAATTTTTTTTCGGAATATCTACGAAACAGTCCATGGTAGGTAAAACTATTTATATACAAAAGTATGTCTCTTGAAATTCTCTACAAAAAAGGTTCTATAACAATTTCCCCTAAGATGTCTAATTGTTTGGTAAATAAAGCGCAAACGAAATCACGGCGGGATATATAATTCGTTAAATATATGTATGGCTTATTATCCAAAGCGCCCAAAGTGGTCTTACACAAAAAAAATTAAAAATATAAATCGATAACCACTATTTCACACTCGACAGTGTAACAAATTCTATTTCCTTCTAGTACACCCAACACCCACTGTAACGAATCAAGATACTACGGGCGCCAAATTTAAATTCGGGCGGTTGTCACTGTTTGCTAGAAGTGAAACTTCTTCCTTAACAAACATGTTTTGCCACCGACGCGACGCGACGGAAATCGAACGCGAGCCACCCGTATCACAAGCACAGGGTCTCACCCAAAGACATATAAAAAAAAAGTAGACAGATTTGTTTACTAAATATGAACACGCCAACATTGTTCCCCTTCTTGTTTCCCCTCTTATAAAATAGTACGCAAGCCGTAGTATGCCTTACCACTCCTGGGGCGCTGTTGCCGATCACACCTAAGAGTATGTCTGTACATTGGAAAATCTTGTTTTTAATAACGTAACAGAAAAATTACATTTATTAGAAAATAGATCATGTCAAATTATAAATGTTTCGCTTCAAAGTATACCCGGCAGATTATAATACTAGCATATAAACATTTAGAATACAAAACTTGAATCAAAATGGGAACACAAAAAAATACGAAGTGATACCTATTTTTGTTAATTTTTTAGCTTAACAACAATTGGCGTTTTGTAAAAACGTTTTCTTCTTCTTTATTTAGACACTTTTAAAAGACGTTTTTCACCCTTGAAATGTTGCGCAATTGTTTGGTTATCCCACAAAAAAGTCCCAAAGTTCGACTTTTGAGAAGCTGAAATGGTAAAAAATGGTTGTACACATGGCGCTCCGCTCGCTTCACTTGCTCCGGGGGCGCAACCAAATGAAACTATCCCAACGTAACCCAAGGCATTTCCAAAAGCAACAAAAAAAAACTTGTTTTTATTGCACTGTCAATTATGCAGGCGTTTAAAGAGCAGGTCAGTTGGTCGTTCATATTTAAAACGTCTGTTTTTTGTGACTTTCTAGGTATTTCTAGGTACTCCAAAAGGTTCAGCCTTTTGCTTTTTGTTTTCGTGTGTAAAAGTTTGACATTATTCGTATCTATAAACTGGTTATTTTCTATATAATGTTTTGCTATGCCAGAGTTTTTAATATTATGTAAAATCGATTTTTTGTGTTCTTTAATCCTAATATTTAAGTTTCGACCAGTTTCTCCTACGTATACAGCTTCACAGTTCACACAATTTATTTTGTAAACACCAGATTTAGATTGTTTGTCAATTTTGTCTTTATTGTTTATTAGTCTTCTCCCTAGATTATTCTTATTAACCTGAATTGTTTTACAGCCAAAATTATTTAATTTTTTTGAAACTTTATCTTTAATTTTCGGAATATAATTGATAAATTTAAACGGCTCCTTTTCTAATCCTCATGTAGGGTTATAAAATTGTTTAGTTAAAATGTTCTTCTGTTTTTTCTTTATTAATTTGTCAACCAAAGCGATCTTATAACCGTTATTAATTGCAATCTGTTTGATAATGGATGCTTCTTTATGGAAACTCGCCGAGTCTAGGGGAAAGCTGAAAAGTCTATGGATGAGACTATGAAAAGCGGAAAGTTTTACTTGCCAAGATTGGTTAGAGTCTTTATGATTTATTGCATCTGTTGTTGTTGGTTTCCTATATATATATATATCAAATTTAAGCGAATCTCTTGTCTTTGTAATTTTTATGTCCAAAAAGTTTAAAATGTTGCTAGATTCTTTTTCCATGGTAAATTAAATTCTATTGTTTAGGAAATTTAAAAATGTTAAAAACGTATCTAAGTTTCTGTTGGTTCCTGTAAAGATGCAAAATATGTCATCCACATATCTACCGGTAACATAAAAAATCGATTTTACATAATATTAAAAACTCTGGCATAGCAAAACATTGTATAGAAAATAACCATTTTATAGATGTCAAACTTTTACACACGCGGAAACAAAAAGCAAAAGGCTGAACCTTTTGGAGTACCTAGAAATTCAAAAGTCACAAAAAATAGACGTTTTAAATACGAACGACCAACTGACCTGATCTTTAAACACCTGCATAATAGACAGTGCAATAAAAACAAAATACCGTCAGGCGGTTTAGTAGGGTATCACAATTTTAGATTTTAGTATACAACTACTCTTGATAAAGGCCTCATCAGGCCGAAACATATGTAGAGAAAAATATCTCATTAGATTATTTTGAAACGTCTAAAAGCAGTGTACTAATTATCCCTAGTATTATTTTTTACATTAATTTGGGTTAGCTCGGGGTTAGCACTGAGCGTCAGATTCCAAACATGTCCTGATTCTTACATTTCAGCTCCTCAATAGTCGAACTTTGGGGCTTTTTGTGGGACCAACCAACAACGTGCGCAATATTTTAATGGTCAAAAATGTCTAACTTAAGAGGTTTTTTTACAAAAATCCAATTGTTGTTAAACTGAAAAATTACTATATTTTCCGCTAGAAACTTTATGTAAACTGAGCCCTGCCACTACTTCACATTGACCACGAAATTAGCGGTACTCCTTCTTGCCGCACACGCTGACAACGTCGCTTAGCCGCCACTCGTCTAGAAGTAACTAGCCGCCATGTTCATCGCATTTTTTCTGTATTGCTGTTTGTGGATTTAATTGCGTGTTATTTGGACGTTGGACATCTATCTTTTAATTCTACATTGAAGAATGGTTATGCAGTGCTTATTGTGTCGAAAGATAAACCATTTGAACCCAAATATACCAAGATAAACCATTTGAACCCAAATATTGCGTAAGTAAATAAACTTTTAATGGTATAGTATATACGAAGTAAATCCGAATAGCAGAAAAATTGGAACTCGGGTTATGAAGCATAGGCGTGCAACGCTAGGATTGGGAAAAATATTTTAAAGGTACATTCTGTACTTATACGCTCACCGTTTTTAATGATTTTTGGTAGTGAACTATATTTTGGAATGTTGATAACAACTTTCAACTCATTTTTTTTTCAGCGACATTTCGTTTCCCACCTATATATCATCAAACGTTTAAACTTTGTAAGTGTAAAATTTATAATATTGTTTTAGTTTTAATGCAAATTCAAAAATTGAATAGGTATCTATAAACGCGGTTAATGTAAAAATTAAAAAAAAAAACACGTTTGTTGTTATTATTTTAGCTTTGGCATAACTCTAAAGAAGCCGAACGGAAAATACATTTGGAATTTCCTTATGCAAATAAAGATCAAATACATTTTTTACACATTGCTGTAGAAAAATACAGGTGATGGTCGTCATATTAAAAGCATGTACCTATATGAGAAAATATACAGTGCGCGTCTTTAATGTCCCTCTCCCCTCTTACTAACTTTTAAACAGCTCATTTATTTATTACAAAATGCAGGCGTATCGAATAGCGAAGGTTAAAATGGAGGACGAGCGCCACCTTGGAACTTATAAATAGAAAGGTGTGTCTTGCGATATCTTATTTCAAACGTATCATTGAGTAATTTATGATTCCACCATATTAGACTGTTCTATTAGCATTCAAAACAACATGGATGCGTTTTTAAAACCGACAATTCTTCATCTTTGACATGCCATACGGTTAGATAATTATGGTTTGTACCTTCCCATCTAAGCCCACGCACTGAAATTTATGTCTAGGGGCTGCACTGTACCAAAGAAAATTCTATAGAATTTTCTTTGACTGTACCTATGTGCATTCAACTGTTTTCATGTACTTCGCGATACAATCAGTCGTCTGTATGTGTTCTGGTGGTCTAGAGGTCTGCATGGTTGGTCTTCATTTCGACGACTCGGGTTCAAACCCCGTCGGTTTTTTTTTATTTTTTTAAAGGTTATATTTCTAAACAGTTTTTTTCTTGATTTTGGGTATGTCTTGGGTTAGATTTGGGTTAGCACCTGATTCAGTTTCCTTTTCTTGAGCCCCCGTAGCAAGCGAAGGGAGCGGAGGGCCATGCGAAAAGTGAATTTAGGCAACCCACATTACTCTTCACAGAATTACGGTGCAGCCCCTAGACTCTTGTCGCACTGAAGGCCATATTTACATTTACTCATAAAGGACTGTGCTACGAACGTGTGGCAGTGACATTCAAACCGATTTGCGACGGTCGGAGGACGATCGTAACACAGCACGGCTCGTATGTGAGAATGATCTATAATCGTGCACTTGTCCCGAAAAGTATGTTTATGTCATCTATGCTCAGTTTGTAGTATAGTACGAAACTGGTAAAATGGGTGTAACTATTAACGAAGAAAGTTTAATAATACTCGTTCAAGCACAGCAGTTTTCATATAACTTAGCACATAGAGATTATGAACGTTTTTTGCGACGCTTTCTCATTATACTCGTTTTTCTTTTAAAATCTGTACGCACGTTGCTATTATTCTTAAATCGTCATTGGGAAACTGCAGAAATGGCATTGATTACAAAACGACATAGTCCAAGTATGATCATAGTTGTCAGTCCTAAATGTGAAAATGTACCTACATGACCAGCAGCGGCGCGGCGACCGCAGCATGGTAGCATTTTATAATAAAAGACTATTAAGATAATTCTTATGGACGAAATTCTCCAAACCTAAGTAACTCACAAAAACTCTGTTAGATGGCGAAAAGATATAGTTTCATTTAAAATATTCAGTTAAAATATTTTGCCCTCGGTTGACGACAATCTGCACTTGGTAAACACAGATTTCATTTTTAAAGGGGTGTGGTATGCTGTCGGCATAAATATATCGGGCAGTAACAAGGTTTATTGACCTTGGGGCAGGATTGCATCATTCAAACTAGCAAACGGGGAGTAAGGGACTGGTTAATACTTGTAGAATACTATTCTCCGATATTGGCAAGGTCATTTCTTTCTTAAGAATAAAATAGACTGGAAATTAGAGATTTGGGAGTATGTTATATATTTTAATTTACTTATTAATTAAGCGGGAACGTGAGCTCGACCCAGACCGAACACGAGACAGCTTGGATTTTGACGTGAAATTTGGTACTCGGACAGTAGGAGACCGTGGAACCTACCGAGTAGGTTCCAGAAATTTTTATTCGGTCAAAATCGATGACCGTCGTTGAAGCAGTTCGGAGCACTGCTGCTGAGCAATACATTTGTATTATTGATATTATTTTTTTAATGTTTTAAGCAACATTACAGCTTAAACTTAGGTTAAAAATTTTTGAAATTTCAAGAGGTTTTGTTTTGTTTACAGAAAAACCATTTAATTTTATTTCGTTTTCTTACTTTCCAAATATAAACACAACAAATGCAATGTATAATTAAATGTCTTCTATTTTTTTTCTTGTCACATGTCCCAGCCCACGCTATATGTTTAGGTTAAGACAAGTCACATTCCCAATTTAACGTATCAACTTACCAAACATTTTCTATAAAACAAAAAATCGAGCAAAAAATAAATATGTTTTACTTTAATGCTTACTCTACAGAAACACCTTTTGTCTGAACATTAGGCATCCTCGTATTCTTTCATATCTTCACTTCTTTCGTAAGCAGTTTCATTAGTTTATTAATTATACAAAACTTAAAAAAAAACTTTTTATTTTGTCGATCACAACTTTTGTTAGTAATGCATACCTTTTTCAGAAACATAATTTGTGTGAATATTTGCATCTACGAAAGCTTTTTAATATTTTCACTTCCTTGCCAAGCAGATTGTTACACAAAACTAAAAAAAATATTTTGCAGTTAATCGGTCGCAATGTCGCATCTATTCGAAACCGCACTAAACTTTTGAGAAAAAAAACTCATAGTCAATGTTTACTAATTTTCTGCTACCTAAATTATTAGTGCAAAATAAATTATAGTTTAAAAAACTAAAAAAACACGCTTTGATCGAAACCGATCTAAAAAATTATAAAATAGAATAAAGTGATTTAAAAATATGATTTTAAAAATCGTGGGGTGCTTAGGTGCCATAAGTTTATCACAAAAATCACTTTATCGCTTTGATTGACCAACAGTTTATATGTCAAATTTGATTAATTACTTTATTTGACTAGCAGACTATATGAAGTTAATTTATCATTTCAATTGGTCAACAATTTATGTGCAAAATTTTGTTCGAATTAACAAGAGTTCATCAACAAAACTCAATGACCAATAATTTATACGTAAATTAGATTTACTCTCCCAATTGACCTGCAGTTTATATGAAAATTTTATTTAGGGATCGTTTCAATTGATTGTAAGAAACACTAGATTTATAGTTTCAATTGACTATCAGTTTATAAGGAAAATCAATTCATCGTTTTAACTTACCAACAGTTTATATTTTATTGATTACTACAATTGACCAGCAGATTATATAGAAAGTTAATTTATCGTTTCAATTGGCCAACAATTTATATGTAAAGTTTCGTTTGAATTAACAAGAGTTTATCAGCAAAAATCAATTAATGACCAATAATTTATACGTAAATTAGATTTGCTCTCTCAATTGCCCTGCAGTTTATAAGACAATTTTGTTGGCAATTTGTAAGAAACATTAGATTTATCGTTTCAATTGACTATCAGTCTTAGAGAAAAATCAATTGGTCGTTTTCATTTACTAACAGATTATATGCCAAATTTCATTGATTACGTCAATTGACCAGCAGATTATATAAAAAGTTAATTTATTGTTTCAATTGGCCAGCAATTTATATTAAAAATTTCGTTTGAATTAACAAGAGTTTATCGGCAAAAGTCAATTCATCATTTTAGATGACCAATAATTTATATGTACATTAGATTTAACTTCTCAAATGACCTGCAGTTTATATACATATTTTATTTAAGTACCGTTTCAATTGACTGGCGGTTTGTAAGAAGCACTAGATTTATCGTTTCAATCGACTGTCAGTTTATGAGAAGAATCAATTGTTCCTTTTGATTTACCAACAGTTTATATGCCAAATTTCATTGATTACTTCAGTTGACCAGCAGATTATATGAAAGGTTAATTTATCGTTTCAATTGGGCAGCAGTTTATATGCAAAATTTCGTTTGAATTAACAAGAGTTTATCAGCAAAACAACGATTCCAGATGAGACCAATAATTTATAGGTAAGTTAGATTTACCTTCTCAATTCACCTGCAGTTTATATGAAAATTTAATTTAAGCGTCGTTTCAATTGACTGGCGGTTTGTAAGAATCAATAGATTTATCTTCTCAATTGAATACCAGTTTATGAGAAAAATCAATTGGTAATTTTGATTTAGCAACAGTTTATATGCCAAATTTCATTGATTACTCCAATTAACCAGAAAATTATATGAAAAGTTAATTTATCATTTCAATAGGCCAGCAAATTACTTGCAAAATTTCCTTTGAATTAACAAGAGTTTATCAGCAAAATTCAATTAATCATTCCAGATGACCAATTATGTATACGTAAATTAGGTTTACCTTCTCAATTGACCTGCAGTTTATAATAAAATTTTAGCAACTGACTGGCGGTTTGTAAGAAACACTAGATTAAAATTTATCGTTTTATTAAAAAATTATAATATCATAACTACAATCGCAAACGAAATCCGGACAAGTGGTCAAGGTCAACCTGTTTCGTAACAAGTGGCCGCTGGCAGCTTGAAAAATATCATCCCTCTGTTAGTTTTTGAAAGTACTACGGTCATCCAGAGCCCTCTGCTGATATTCATGTTAACTTTGTTAATATCGATTATTTATTTGCATTTTTCAGGATAATTTAGTATCCGTCTCGCTTCGTAGGTGGAGACGTTCATGCGGAGATTTTAAGCGACGGAGAAATTTTAGCATTGCAATTATCTTAATAGTCTTTTATTATAAAATGATGGTAGACACACAGTCGGTGCACAGACCCAAATATGAAAATCAACCTTTAAGCGCTCCTTAACGACCAGGCTTGCCGTTGCGTCAATACTACAAGTATAAGAGCCATAGATGCTGGAAATCATAGAGAAATCGTTTGAAAACAAAAACAAACATCAAATAAAATCTTGCCATTATCAGAAGCAAGCAACTTGATAATAATGTTGAAGATGCTCATTCAGTTTCTTCGATGGGAGATAATAACAAAGAAAGAAGAGGTCTCAGTTTGTCATTTACATAGGACCTTTCAGCATCGGCAATAAATTTACAAAATACATTCTATATTTATTTTTAACATAAAAATTGTATATAATACGTAATTATGTACAATCACGTTATTTGTTATTGTTTATATGTATTATCAAAATATTAAAAATATTTATATTATTATAGTTTAGTTTCATTTTGAATTGGGAGGTATAAAGCAGGCAAAAGTGTTATTTTTTCCCACGCAAATACTTTCCGCACGCGCAACAATGCGGAAAGTATTCGCATTCGGGAAAGTGCCACTTTCCGCACGCATTACAGTGCGGAGATTAACAACATTCCGCAGGCTTGTAGGAAATATATATTTGGTTCTGAACCTGAATTAATTAACATCCCGAGCAACCTGCGTATACAAATGGTATCTTTGATGACGGTTGTGAAGCAAAATATCTGAGCACGAGGGAGAGAAACATGAAATAAATTTTTTCTACAGCCGCGCGCAAAATAACTAAATACTAAATTCAAATGAAATCGCAAAATCGACTAATGCCGTGGATCCTTATTTTGCGCTCTAGCGCGAACATGGAAAAGAAAATTCTCACTTTTTCCGTCTAGTGTGCTGAATGGTCATGGAAACCGAAGATAAATAAATGACAGTCGTGCGTTTGTTACAGTTTGTTGCTGGCAATCCTGTTCTAAATATGCCCGAAGCCCGAACATAATATGTCAAAAGTGACAGTAATTCGCAAATTTCAGAATAACTATAGAGAAAAATGTGCATTTAATTTTAAAAAATGCGGCTGTAGAAAAAGTTCTGTGTGTTTTTCGAGCGCAAAGTAAGATTGCCGTTTTCGAAAGATTACTGCGCTCCGCTGCGCGTCGCGCAGTAACATTCTTTCTCAAGCGGCAATCCGTTACTTTGCGCTCTAAATACACAAATAACTATTCCTAAAGTGTATTCAGAAATATTAGAAATCAACAAGAAATGTTGGATAGGTATAAATTTACGGGACAGGATAATGACACTTATCCGCACAGGCCCGCATTACTTTGCAAATTCAGGTAGAATTTTAGATATTACATTTGAAATTAACCTAAATTGACAGTTTAAAGTGTGTCTTTAGTCATAGTATTTTACATGTGTTTATTTGGCATTTCATTTGCTGCCGTATATAATAATAGTTATTTAGAAATGTGGCGTCCATGGAGCTCTAGTGAGATTTGTGAAAGTGAAACAAATCGAAAAGTGCATCTATCAACAGATGCTAAAGAAATTATTAGCAACGTGTTCCTAACGGTAATGGAGCGCGGTAAGTTGTGCCTTAAAACAGCTGTAGCGGAAGGAAACGCCTTTACTTACAAGGACACCGCTTTCAACGGTGTGGGAAATTACGCAAAAGCTCATTTTAAAACGCAAAAAAAGAAATGATGCTGGAGTTGTCAGAAAGTTTAATCTTGGTGTCGAGGAAAAATTTATAAAATGTTTGAAGACCAATATGTTCCAAATTTAGACAGTTTAATGAAAATACTTGAAAGAGATGAAACCGAAATTAAGTGCCTAAGAACGATTATGTGGAAGTATATCCAAGAATGGGATTTAAATTCAAAAAGATTAATAAAAGGCAAATTCTAATGGAATCAAGGCTTTATCAAGAATGGCGGGAGAAATATTTGAGAGAAATAAGTGACTACAGAACACAAAGAAGACAAATAATTTATGACACGTGCGACGTCAAACCGCGATAAAAGAATAACAATTTCACATGCTGGATCTGAAACGGGTTGGCGACGAATGCTTAGTCTCTCTCATCCAAAAACATTAGAGACTCTACTTATGTTCTTTGAAAAAGAAACTAACTTTTTAAAAACAATTATATTTCTAAATAGGTCTTTACAGTACAAGCTTTAAGCAAAGAATGAATGTTTTAACAATTATTTAAAAACGACTTGATATTATATAATAGCAAAGCAGATAGAACAGTTTCTGGGAAGCTTCTGGTGTCGTCAGCAACTTCTGTACACATAACTCCTCTCTCCTTAGGATGAAAAAACAACGGATGTTGGTTTTGAAGGGTCGGAAGGGTCCAAATTGATATCTTCTATTTCTTCCTTTTGGGGGCTTTCTCTTCTTCCCTGGTATCGGTTTAGGAATGCCAAAATTAGTTTTTTCCGTTGCCGAAGTAATACGAGGAGCCGGATGATGGCCAAACATAGCAGGATGACTCCATAGGCAATTGGGAATCCATCGATTGGTCCATCGAACGTTTCTTTTATAGGTGATAGGTGATTGACTAGGTCCTTCAGGTGGTATATTTCTTCGATATTTAATTGTGTTAAATTCGGTGTTATTTCAGTCTTCAAACTTTCAATTTGGGATAGCAGGTAGGATAAGCGGGTTCCCTTGTGTGATTTGGAGGTCGTTGGTAAACTTTTTGTTTTTAATCCTTACTTCACAAGTTTTTGGGATTTTTATCAATGTGGGCAGGGGAATTTCAATATATTGATCGAACTTACATTTGGAAAATACTCTTTCCTTTGTGGCTGGAAGAACCAATATTTCTTCTTGCGTTATTTGTTCAGATATCGTTTCTTGTGTTTTGAGCTGGACAATTGGCCAATTAGCAATTAGAGAGCCTTGTATCAGCTGAAGAGTACATGGGTCTTGTGGGTGGAAATCTTCCGTGCAATGGTAGGTTTCTTCGAGTAAAGGACAAATTTGTTCAGCAAACTGTGTTTTTTCGTCTGTCTGAGCCAAATACGGGTATTTTGGGATAAATACTCTTTGGTTTTTTATGATAGGAAAAAGGTGATATAGGTTCAGATTTTCAGGTCTAAGGATAGGTATGTGAATAGCGAATATCAACCTAGTACCAGAAAAAGTTAATTGAGTACCTAACAATGGGTAATATGAGAGTATATTTTTAAAATTAGGAATTTCATTCGTATTATACATTTCGCTTAGAAATTTTAGCATTTTTTGTAATTCGAGACTTGATATTATCGAATTGTGCAATGCATTTAATTTGGAAAACATAATAGCATCCTCTAAGTTGTCTATAAATGTTATTAAGTTTTGGCAATTCAAATTTATCTGGTAAATTATACCGTGAAAGCTAATGTAGTTACTCAGATTTGTAATAGTATTCTGAATAACTTCTTGAAAAATATTTAGACCCTATATTTAAGTTTCTGGTTATTTTGTAAAACGAAAATAATCTTGTTATAATTATTAATTAAGTTTTTTGAGAGTGAATTTTGGGAATTCAACTCACTTATAATGTTTTCTGATTTCGTTCCAAAGTCATAATGGCTTTATTATATCGTTTTTCGTCTTCAGCATCTAAGGTGCCAAATAACCATTTATTAGCTTTACCTACTATATTTATTAAGCCTCGTTTACCTATACGAATGTGTGGATAAAGGTTTTCGAGCTTTTCCTGCGTAGTTTGCATTAGATATTCCTCACGTAATAAGATATTTTCTGAAAGGCCGTGATAAGAAATTGGGTAAGAGCATTTTGCTGACTTAAATATTTCTAAATTACCAAGAAGTGTTTTTCCATATTTCTTAACTGTACGATTATTGGGTTTAAATCTACATAATGCAAAAATGTATGTTTACTATAAATAAGTTTAGCTTGTCCTAATTGTATAGGAAGTATTCGATTCTTGATGAGGGTTAATTGAATATCAGTGGATTGCCTATTCGTTTGAAGTACTTGAAATACCAAGATCAGGATCAGGATCGGTGTCATCCTTTCCATTTTTTCCCTGAAAATTCGATTTTCTTTTAATTCTTGGTTTTCTAGCAATATTCTTATGATATATACCTTTATCAGTTATTAGTTTGTTATGTGTCTGATATTTGATTTCCGCTTTTTTAAACTTAGGTAGATTCTTATTTCTAGCTTTCCTTTTTATATAGACAGGATCTGATTGGGGGAAATTCGGGGGTTCATTCCGTGTTTCGTTTTGTTTAGTAATATTTTTTTCTTTCGTTTGGGCATTAATTTCTTCGATTTTTCTATAAAGCAAGTTGGTATTTTTTTATGATTTTGAACGTAATTTGAGACAATCATATGGTCATTTAGATCGAAAGGACTGGGGCTATTTATATGGCCTTTTAAAACTTCAAACGGTGTATATTTCGTAACACTATGAATCAAATTATTATATGCTAAAACTGTGCGTTTAATCAATTGAATAGGTGTAAGGTGGGTATTTTCCTCTTTTAAACATCTCTAATGTTCGATAAGAGTTGAATGGTATCTTTCCACTGGAGAATTGGAATTACTATTTTTTGCTGTTGTGTAATGGAGATCAATTTTATATAATTTGCAAAAGTCCTCCATTTCTTTGTTTTTAAATTTGGTGCCACAATTTGTAGTGATTTTTAGTGGTAATCAGTGATGAGTGACAAAAGTTAATAAATTTTCCAATATCGAGGGTCCTGTAAGGTTATCTAGATGATAGGCTTGACCATAAAGAGAAAATGTATCAATTTGTAACAGTCAGATTTTGCCAATGTCAAATATTTTTAAAATTTCAGTTATATGCCGCATTTAGGGAAAAAGATGCTGTATTTTGCACTCATTGGTTTATTAATTCTAAATTTATTGATTCGATTTGCTGTTAATACGCTCGAAATTGCCGAATTTCTTAATGTAAATTAACTCTATTCTAAGTATGGGTTAACGATATATTTGTACTAGCGTTTATATAACGTTGTGACTATGATTATTTTAGTTGATAAGCGAAGCACATTGTTATTAGAATAGCTTGGCTTGATTTATATTATATTATCGTAGAACAGCCAGCAAACCTTTACAAATTTTTAAGAATTGTGTTAATAAAGCATACTGTAAAATCTCAGTAGATTCGTCGATCCATATCTTACTGACGGTGTGAACATTTCATAACCTTTTGGGAACCCCTTGGTTGCCAAATTCCAATCACCGGCCGATCGGACCTCTGGCTTCTGCTGGTTTCAGATATTTATATTTCTCTTTCTGCGCGGCCTGCACTAGCAATTTTCAGTTGGTTCCGTTGGCAGCATTAGGTAGTAGGAATGTACTACTTATTATATTTGCAGCTGTCGATTTAAATTCTTAAAAGTTTATCGTTTTGTCAGGGAATATTCTCTGGTGTTTCAATGTAGTTTCAATGCATTGGTTGTGGCTTCCGCCGTCACGTTGCCCTCCTAATAAACGAGAACTCAGTCGTTTATTGTCTTAGAATTATTCCTTGTATCGGCTTGTTTCAGTCCATCACTACTTCTTGATCGGACGTAGGTTTTTTTACTCTCGTAAAAGGAGAAAGGCAAATTGACGAAAACGATCGAGAGTTCTTCTAGTTAGACCGATCGGCGAGGAGAGAAGCTTTCTGTTTGAGTGCAGTTTCAGAGATTCCACATTTAGTTTGTGATTTAATTCAACTTATTTATTGGGGCTATACTGTGGAATCTCTTGGGGTCTTGACACGACCGATTTTCGGGATCTACATACTGTACTGGAGGCTTTTCACGTTTGTCAGATAAGACCGAGACCGTCGAATTTCCCTTAGCCCTCACACACACTAACGAGGTAATTATTGCTACTGTTTTTGCCCAAATTAATGATTTAATTGCTTATCTGTGTTACCTTTTTTTTGTGCATGGTTCGCCATTTGCTTTTGTGTCCCATATGTTATCTTATCTACTCCATTTTATCTAATCCGAATTTTTTTTTTAATGTAACTTTAATTTTGATCGTATGGGGAAGTTTATATTTTCTTTTAGGAGTGATTCAGACCTATCTTTTTTATATTTAAGTTGTCTGAACCTTAGTATCTCTTTTATTTGCTGATGGGCATTGCAAGTCCATGGATTTTTTTCTGGGGGAATTTGTTTTATTAAGAAGATATATTTATGCAAGTGGGTGGCTATGGTTTTTATTAAAGTAAGGGGGCTTTGTATAATGCGCACTGGGGTAATTCAGGGTTTTACTGGAGGGCCACAACTTTTACCAGCAGGCCACTGCTTTTACCGGCAGGCTAGAACCACCTTTTTCTAGTGGGTTGGAAGCAGGCTTTACCAGCAGCAATTATCAGCCAATCTCGACACCGAGCTATCGAGACCTCGGCTAGATCTTCCCCTCAGGGCCATCGAGAGGCAGTACCTGAGGTATTTATAGGTGCCCGGCGCCTCCACCAGAGTTCGACGACCGGATTTGGGGTATTGTACAGAAGCTTTATCTTCCATTGATTCGTTTGTTTATCTGTTAAATATAATCGCTCTTAGTTTTCTTTTTTTTTAATATAACTCAAACATTGACCCCCAAGCTCTGAGATCGCTCATTAAATTTATTTTCATTTATTCACTGGTTTATCGGACCAGTTAATCTGATTGTTCTGAATTTTCCCTCTTTTTAATATAAGTCAAGCGTTGGCTCAATAATTTTATTCTTTGCATTCATTTATCGAGTATTATAACCGCTTTGAATTTTCTCTCTTTATAATATGAATCAAGCATCGACAGTCACGCTTTAAATAGTTTTATTCTAATTTTATTCTTTTTATTAATTTATCGAGTCATTTCATTTAATTATTGTGGCCGTTCATTGATACATATTATTATTGCTACATTTAAAACCGGTGCAGCTATTAGCGTACGCTTACCTGGTTGTAATTAGCTTAGTTAACATCAAAGTGATCACTTCGGTTAGTAGTATTTAGTGCATTTAGTTGTAAAGCATACAGAACCGAGTATTAACATCAGAATTGGTCTCTGTACAATCACCATATTGTACATATTAATAGTTAAATTTAATAGTCATTTGACGTTCTTCTGTCTTTAACTCACATCTCCATTTAACGTGCCATTTTACTCCAGATAGATTGTTGCTGTGTTTTCAAAAAAAAAAACCTAGTGGCAAATATATTGTTCCTTAAATTTTAGATTGTGTTTTATTGTTAAGTTAAGATAATTGATCCATTATTGATTTAATAAGCCAGCCTATATTCTCGTTTTCTTGTTAGTTTCAAATTAAGTACCTTTCGATTTAATAAGCCGGCCTAGCCACCCTGCACAACACCAGCAGAGCTTTTTCAGTTTAGTTGGATAGAACTGGTGACGCTCTAACGATCCCACTACTGGGCCGGGCAATTGTAACACGACTCTTCGAGGCTAGGTTTTCTTTTTAATCGAAAAAAACTTCACCTTCATTTTAACTTCAATCAGAGTACGTGTTGCAACAGGATTTAAAAGAGAAACACTTTCAGCAATTTCTTATAGTTGCTCTACTGGGATAGGCTTATAAGTTTCAGAGATCAAATTAATTTCTATATCTTTTAATAATTTTCCAATGTTTCAGTTAATAAATTAACAAACAAGATTCACTAGGCTTAATTATGTAACACCAAAATACAGTATATCAGGGAAAATTCCTACTCTCTGGTAGCATATAATCTCCTGGTACCCTGGTTCTGGATGCACTTATCCAACAGTTAACCTTGAAGTGGAAGTGGGACAGAGACAGGTTTACAAATCGTCGACTCACTGTGAGTTAAATTTTCTGGAAGGTGAAGCATGTTCTGGGGCCTCTGCTGCACTCTGCGGACCGGGGGTTGCTTGTTCGGACACTCAAGCAAATGGTAGCAATGTGCACAGCACATACAAGGCTCCTTAAATGCCTGTGCTTTATCACACTCCGGAATTTCGTAAAGAATAACGCACTTTTTATTATCACGTTCTAGAGCAGAAGTTTTACTAGTATTAATTACGAACACACTCTGAGTATCCTACCGACTGCGCCAATTAAGTTTTCTTTTCAGTCAAACTCGTTTTTAAAAACAAACTAAATTTAATTTCCAAAGCACAAGTTATGACAAGAGAAAATGTTGAACAAATTGCTACGACTAAAGATCGACGACAAATGTCGCTCGTTGTTGTTCCGGTTTCATATTTTTATGTTTTATCGATTGATGCAAAAAATGAGGAACAACAAAGAGAAAGAATGCGATATAAAAAAGGATTCTCAAGTTATCCTTAATATGACTTTAGCTAGTGTGCTTGTTGCCAGTTCTTAAGGGCTTCGCGGCTAAAGTTACACTTAACGTTTGATCAGAAAAAAGAAAGGAAGATTTTATTCTTGTATTAGCTTTAAAAGAGTTTAGAAAGAAGACAAATGTAGTGCATCAACAAAAAGATTATCGAGTTTATTAAGACGTTCCCATCTCCTACAATTTCAGGTGTGGAGTTACGCGAAATTGTTTAGTGTTTTAGGGACGACTGCAGAATTAACAGGCAACCTTATGAATAACGGATAACTTACACAAGCGTCTAGCAATTGCGCGTAATTTTCGATGCCATATGCGCAATGGCGAAACAAGAACAAAATATCAGAATTATCCCTGTGTCTACGTTCTAGCAAGACTTCTTCAACGCCTCGGTGGTGTAGTAGGCAGAGTGCTTGCCTGTCATTCTTGCGCTGCGGGTTCGATCCCCGTCGGTCGCAACAGATGTTTTGTTTCCCTTTTTTTTGAGGTTATGTTTGCTTTTTCTTAATTTTGGGTTAGTTTGGGTTAGCCTTGAGTTGGTTTTGGTTAGTTCTTGTTGATTGAGCCCCCGTAGCGAGCGAAACGAGCGGAGGGCCATGCAAAGCCATAATAATACCTATTATTCTTGGTTCGCCATTGCGCATGTGGCATCGAAAATTACGCCTAATTGCTAGACGCTTGTACAGGCAGAGTAAAGTCCATTATCTCATTGGTTTTGGGAACTACAGAAAAATGTTGAATACGAAAGTTGTAGGGAATGTCGAGATACACAATATAAAATTATTTTTAAACATACAGGGTGCTTCAAAAAAGTGTGGCGGATACAACATATTTTTTTTTAAATAGAACATACATACATATTTTTGAATTCTGTATAAGATTCTATAATTTTTTTATTAATGATGTTATATACCTAAACCCATTAATTTTCCCAATATTCCAATTTTTCTAAAAAAAAATCTACTTTTCATCAGTAAAAAATTTGACAATAGCGCCATTGTTTTGCATAAATGTTGTTTAGGGATGAAACAAAAATACATATAATAAGATTCGAGTTATATGTTACAGGTTACAGGGTCTTCAAAACAGACAAATTCGTATCGCCGATTGCAAATTATTGAAAAATCTCGATTTTTGACACACCCTATATATTAATGTTCTTTCTGATAGATTTTACAAAACCCTTCAACTTTTATTAAGTATGTCTTATGCTGCCGTCCTAAGCCAAAAAGACGCATCTCAATATTTGAACTTTTTGAGTTATTGCGATTTCTGGGTTTTTTGTTACAGCCCTCTTATTTTGTAATTTTTGTGATTTTTTCAACAGTTGTTTGTAGTGATGTGTGTAGTAATGAACAACTTTAAAATTTTAATTTTTTAGACAGTGATATCTTAATTAAAAATGAGATGCGCCTGTTGGGCTTAGTATTTTAGTACAAATCTGAGATACGTCTAGTTTTGTATCTATTATATACTTGTTATTACAGAATATACAGTGTGTCCGTAAGGTAACGGATTCAATTAGTATTTTTGATTCTACATCTTGAGACATAAAATGTAAGTATATAGAGTGTCCCCAAAAAGCACGGCAGCAAAAAATGTTTTTTTTTAATGGAACACCCTGTATATTATTGCATATTTGGATTGTGCAAAGAATTCTAGATATATTTCATGTATAATATCCTATGCTTATAGAATTCTAGATATATTTCATATATAATATCCTATGCCTATCTCCAACTGTTTTTGAAATATTGACAGTTGAAAAACATTAATCGCACCACAAAAAATTATAAATACCATCCTTTCCATATGGAACGAGATCAAAAACTCCGTGATTTCGAACAACGCGTAAATTTTTGTACCATTTTAAACGAAGCAATAGATAATGCAATTTTTTTTGTCAAAAATAATGTGGTCCGATGGAGCTACTTTTCGCAGTAATGGAGCAGTAATCCACCATAACATGCACTATTATTCCACAGTTAATCCATTCTGGGTCCGCGAAGTGAAAAACCAAAACCATTGTTTACTTAATGTATGGTGTGGAATCAAACACTTTCGAGTCATTGGTCCATATTTTTTCCGTGAATCTCTTAACGGGCCTAGATATTTGAACTTCTTGCAAGTTGAATTACCCCAGCTTCTTGAAGAAGTTGATAACAACCACGGTAATAAATTATTACCGTGATAACAACGAAATGTGGTTTCAAGAAAACGGAGCACCTGCTCATTACCATTGGAAAGTTTTGTGTTTTTTCTAGATAATACCATGTCATTTCCTATATTTTTGGGCAGAGATTGTATGAATTTAACAGATTTTAGGGTTGTACAAATACAAATACAAATAATTTATTGGTGCTAATATACAAAAGTATTTACACAAGTCAGTAGATCAAAAATAGTCTTATAATCTAAACCGTAAAACATTAAGACAATTTGAAAACAAATTACTGAAGTAAAATAAAAAACAGACGTATACTCAAAGATACACATTAAAAGTAACAATATCCATGTCAACTACTAAAATGGGATAAAATGACGCTAATAGACAAATTTTGTAGGCTTAAACAGAGAAATAAAAAAAAAACAAAAAAGAAACATCAATTTACATCTATCTAAAAGGCATACTGCAAAAATTCCTCATGACCGTAGAAGGCTCCTCTGGTAAGAAAATCCTTTAGTCTCTCTTTATATATGTTATATGAGAGACCTCTTAAGTTATCAGGAAGCTTATTGTAAAATCGTATGCATAGGCAGCCTGTACCATCCCTACACCTTTCGAGTCGCTGGGAGCTGGGAACCAAATAGCATCCCTGTCTGGTATTATATGTGTGCACCTGTTCATGTGTCTGATATGAAGCCATATTCTTCTTGACGTAAAGAAGACTCTCATAGATAAACATTGATGGTAGAGTCATTATTTGGAGGTCAATAAAAGATTGCCTACAGTCCTCTGTATTAAAGACCGGTAAGCACGCGAATTGCACGACGCTGCAGACTGAAAACTCTATTGGCACCAGAACTGTGACCCCACACAATGATGGCATAAGATATATGGGAATGACAAAGAAAAAAGTATGCCTGTCTCAGAGCTGATATTGAGACACAGTCAGCCAACCAGCGGAGAAGAAAAACATTTGATGCCAACCTTCCCACAAGTTCTTCGGAGTGCACATTCCAGTGCATGTCTCGATCGAGGTGAACACCCAAAAACTTGACACTCAACCCTCCCCCATAATCATAGACACTTCTAGTCGCGAAGACATCGACTGTGTCTTGGACTGATTGAGAAACAGTTTGTTCGCTGTAAACCATTGTTTGGCCCTCGACAACGCCTCATCTGCACTCTCCATTGCATTAGCCTGCTCGTGATTCCGACATGAAATAGTGGTGTCATCAGCAAAGAGGGTAAAATGGGCCTGGGGGTTTATCCCAGGTAGATCATTTATATGAATTAGGAAAAGCAATGGCCCTAATACTGACCCCTGAGGTACTCCGATCTGCACACTTCTCTTTGCTGATGTCGCTCCATACACCCGCACCACTTGCTGCCGTCCGAAAAGGTAGCTCTGAAAAAGAGCAATGCTCTCATCAGCAACACTATATCTTTTAAGTTTTTTTTAAGAGTAAATCATGAGGAACACATTTGAAGGCCTTACTCAGGTCACAGAAACAACTAGCGGTGTAATCATGGCTCTCAAAAGCTTCATAGCTTCATATATAAAGGCAACCAGATCCAAAATTCCCAGTGAGGTACTGAGACCCATACGAAAACCATATTGTTGCTGTGAGAAGAGGTCATTTGATTCAAAATACTAGGAAACCTGGGATGCGATATACCTTTTAAAGATCTTCGAGAAAACGGGTAAAATTGATATGGGGCGATAATTAGAAATGTGATTAGCATCTCCTTTCTTAAAAACTGGGGTTACCCTAGCATATTTTATGGCAGTTGGAAATATATCTTCTCTGATGCAGCTGTTAATCAGTCTAGTAAGCGGGCTAATAATGAGATTCCTCACACTCTTTATTAAGTCCACCGTGAGTCCATAGGGATCCTTACTCTTTTTGTTCTTAAATTTGTTTATGATATCCCTAATTTCAACAAAAGATAATTCTTTTATAGATAATGAATTATTTAAATAAATGGGAATGTTCTCTATGGGATCTATATTAGTTGGTTCGATCTGAGACTGTAAGGCAAAAGCTATGTTTACAAAAAACTCATTGAATTGATCAAAGGAAATATCTGATTCTGTTTGTTGCCTACCATGTTTGCCTATTTGTTTATTTAGTATATCCCACATACACTTGGCCGGGTTAGAACAATTTGATTATTAAATGTTATTTTGGCCATTCTAATAGCTTGCCTATATTGACTTTTATGATTTTTGATAAGATTTTTTAGCTCTTCCGAAGGAGTCTGTCGATTTAATTTAATTAGAAGCTCCAAGGTACCCCGCAAGGATTTTTAATTTTCATTAAACCAATTACTTGTGTGACTCTGTGCCGTGCGACGTTGGAAGTTTTTTCAGGAAATGAGTCCCTGAAGGCAATGTTTATTAAATGAACAAACATGGTAAATTTTTCATCAGCAGAAAAATTACTATTGTTCATAAAGCTCCAGTCTATTGACTCCACAGATAAGTAAAATGCATTTTTACCCATTCTTGTAATGGGTGTACAGGTGAACCTTTTAACTGTGTGAGGACTGCCAAGACACGGAACTGGAATATTCACAAGTTGACCCAAATGATCAGAGAAAGCAGTGTCAATTATTAAACGCTCATACAAACACTGTCGAAGTTTGAGAACACATTATCCAGACACCTGGCATATCTGGTATTACTATGAATTAATTGTGAGAAACCATATGACTGTAATAGGGAACAAATATCAAGGCACTCACGGGCTTCCGTGCCAAAATGCACATTAAAATCACCATCAATTATAATTTTATTTTTAAAACCAATAAGGTTTAACGTAGCCTCGACAGTCTGCAAGAATACAACAAAGCAGCCCGCAGGCGGCCTATACAGGGTTATGACATAAATTTTTTGAGAAGTTGAGAAAGTGCAACATACCTCAATGGAACCCTCCACAGTCAGAGACTTAACATTATCGATATTATTAAAACCAGAGTCTTTATGTAATAATATGTCTGTCCCTCCACCTTTGTGATGAACTCTGCAGAAGAATGTTACAGGAATGAACTCCAGCAGTCTGAGGGATGTAAGTTCTTCTTCTGTTAACCAATGTTCACTCAGACACAGAATGTCAACGTTTTTATCACATGAGAATGCCTCCATTTCGCCCATCTTATTTCTTATTGACTGTGTGTTCAAATGGAATAGCGTTAAACGTCCTGCTTTGTTTTCTTTGTCGTAGGACACTGGAGATTCTGAAAAGGGCTTATCAGTGTACCCGTCGGCCACAGTCGGAAGTCATATATTCTTCTTTACTATCTGCAGGAACTACTAACTTGAAAGAACTTTTTATTCTGTCCTTTTTTGTCAACATTTTGTAGCATTTGCATTAATCATTGAGATTTTTACATGCTAAGAACTGGATAATATTATCCTCCTTTGTACTTGGGTGGAGGCCTGATATGAATATCCACTCAAGATTGTTTTTCCTGATCTCAGCTACTCTTAGATTTGAGGGGTTGTTGTTTGGCCCTTTGGCAGGTGCTGGGCACTTATTGGTTGATGTGGCTCTTTTCCCGCGTTTAGTATTTAAAACAAGTGTCCAGTCACTTTGTTCTGTATTCAAGCTCTCTTCCTGCTCCGTATTTTTGTTTTGTTTTTAGGTGTAATTTTTGGGGTTAAGGTCCCATCCGAGTTGACAGGTCTGTGTTGATTTAAACCACAGAAAGCAGAAATAGATTGGTTATTTGAACTATTTCGCTGGGTTGTTAAGCTACTTAATTCGAGCAAATCACCCGGGTTTTTTAGGTTTTCGGATTCGACCATGAAAACTTCACCTACGTCATTTCCGGCGGACTGTTGCAGTGTTGCCGGTTTTTGTTGTAATTTTTTTCTGAGAGTGGAAAATTCCATGGAATTTTTAACCTTTTTGTTGTTTATGTCTGGATTACACATTTTACCTTCCAGGAAAAGCAGCTTCTCTTGAATCAACTGCTTGTTCTCCTCCAGAAGTTGATTTTTTTCCATAAGCTCCTTTATGGAGAACATAAATCGATTTCTTCGTGATTCGGTTGTGCTAGTGCAACAGATTAATCTGGTTTCATCAATAATTTTGAGTTTTTCCTTCCAATCTCGCATGGCACACGAGTTATGAAACACTTTTCCGCAGCTTATACACACCATACTACTAAATTTTCTTGTTTTACAGCATTCAAAATGAACTTTTTCCTCATAGATACTGATTCGACCATCTTTCTTAGACGGCGCCATGTTGCCAATTCATTGTTGTAATTGATACTAAAGTCAAAATGTTTAAAAACTGTTTTTCTACGCTACTCAGTGCGCAAAGTAGCACTTTCTCTCACGCTATGCGGGAAAATGTGCGGAAAGTAAAATTCTCTAAAATCACCAGAGACAAGAAAGTGATCATATATTTTTAGAAACTTTACACTTTTGGACTTTTTATGCAATATAAGAAACCGTTTTAAGTCATAATTATACTCTTTTCCCTAAAAGTTTCCGTAATTCGCGATATTGTAACTTAAACCAAAAGCCATATATTTTGAAATCCTCGGTATAGTAGTAAAAAATTATGTCAAGCAACAATACTTATAATTGTCAGATTGACAGATTTTAAACAAATCTACGTGTAAAATGAAGTATCACAAAATTGACAGATAATTTTTCTTTTATTTAAATACGGGTCATTATTATTATGTTCTTGTTTGGACCGCGCTCGTAGAAAAAATATTGTTCCCAACACTTGCGCAAAGTGCCTATTCCGCACTCGACTGATTGACCGAACTTCGCTTCGCGTCGTTCGGTCAACATCAGTCGCGTGCGGAAAAGTATCACTTTGCGCACTTGTTAGGAAAATAACTATTTTATTCAGTTGAAAATGACATTAATCAAATTATGTCAATTTATACCGTTGAAGATCAAGAACCGTGTATCAAGGTTAACCAAGATTTGAATTTTCAAACTCAAAATTATGTGACTGATATTATGTATGACTATTTAAAGGTAGATTAGCCAGCTGAGCTAAAAGTAACATTTGAGCGTAAGATCACGGTTAAACAGGAACAATCCTTTTCCCCCAGGCCTTGTAAACTTTCTTTCGAAGAGAAAAATGCACGTCATATTAGAGGAATTATTGGGTAATGAAGTTATTAAGAACGGAATAGCTGGACGACGTTGGTTGGAGGCGTTCTTGAGGCGACATTCTGATTCGTTATCTGCACGGAAACCAACTGGAACGTCATTTGTCAGGGTTCTAGGATTCAATGAAGAAAAGGTTGGTGAGTTTTTCAACAACTTTATAGCCGCCTATGAAAAACATAATTTTAGTCCACATCGGATATATAATGTCGATAAACTGGCCTCACTGTGGTGCCCAAATTGTTGGCAGGAAAGGAAATGTCAGATTGCTGCAATTACTTCAGCTGAGCGTACCTATGTTTATATCCCCGCTAGAACAAAAATGCCTAGCTCATATGTGGTGCATCACCTGGTCTGTATACTGGACTGGTCTCAACAGAACCCCTTTTACAGAATGATTCAACAGTTTTATTGGATTTACAAAACCAATAGAGAATGACCCAGTTTTGCTTTTGTTGGGTGGACATTGCAGTCACACACGTAATCTCAATGTTATCAGGATAGCCAAGCCAAAGATCGTGTTAAAAAAAAGTGTTAATTATATTGCTCTCATCCCACCCCCACCCAACACGTAAATTACAACCGCTGGTCAAAAGATTCATCGAGACCCTTAAAGTATATTATAGGGAAAAAATCAGATAATGGATCAGAACCAATAATCGCCCATTAAGTCAGTCTGATTTAGCAGAATTATTAGGTAAGGCAAGTGTTAAATACGAAACTGCTAAACTAGCAATGAATAGCTTTAGAGCCACTGGCATCTGGTCTTTGAATCAAAACGTTTTCTCGAAATCCGCTTTTACTCAGGAAATAAATGATGTAAAAAACGCTGCAGCCATACTAAAATGAATTCAACTGAACTGAAGCACCAGAGCCCCAAGCAAACACTTCCAAAAATTTGAATGAGCCACAAGCAGGTTGTTATAAAGATCCTAATACGAGATTTTTAAAACCTGCGTCGATTCTAAAATCCTTTGTTGTTGTATCTAATATATTACCTATCATTCCTGTAAAAGCACGAAATTCCACTCGTTGTCGCATATCCTCAAGATCGCAAATAATTACTTTTTCACCTTATAAAAATGAGCTTGAGGAATCGCTAAACAAAACCACAGAGAAAGCAAATTAAAAAGGAAAATGCTAGAAACGGTTTTTTTTTGCAGAAGAGGAACTTAAGTCAGCAAAGGCAAAGACGAATCAATAAATCATTGACGTGGAAAAACCTAGTTTAGAGGCAGAAACAGAAGATGTGGAATTTGTGCCACGAGATGAGGATATGGACATAGACCCAATCGGACAATCTGAGCCTATGAAGCACGATACTAGTTATTCTGTGCAGTGCTTAATGTATCAACTATCGGCTCACGTGGAATGTTCTGGTATCGAGAGAGATGCTTACGTTGGCGTTGGTGACTTTTGTTCTTAAACCATTAATTTAATTTTTTTACTACTTCGTTGTTTTTGTTATTCAATGAGTTTTGTGTTTTTTTTGCTGTCCAAATGTTTATTGTTTAGCTTAAAATTTAATTTGGGTATATGGCCCATATTCCACACCATCTGGTCCGGTTTACCAAAAATACATTTTCTTCTATTTCTTCTAATAAAATGTGTTTGTTTTTGAATAAAAAAAAATGTTTTTAAAAATCTCTTACTTTATATTCTTCAAGATTTTTCACTACATTACATTCTTATTTTAGTCAAAACACATCGGAAATTTCAGAAAATAGAAAGGGGGGAGACCCATATTCGGACCAGTTCCTCTAACTCAATAGCATCATTCCAGGTTTTGCAAGTAATGCGTTAAGCTTCTGATAATCTTCTTTTCCAGTAAATTCGCGTGCAAAAATTGCGTAATAGTCACACACTGTAACAGTATCACTATCGTAAGTAATTGCACAAGTGCATCAAAATTACCGATAATTTTGCATGACAGCGTGTTGTCTAAAAACTGCATGAGTTCATTTTCATATTTTGGAGAAAGAGCCCGACACCGAAGGTGGAGGGCTCTTTTTCCAAAATATGAAAATGACCGAATGCAGTTTTTCTAAGACAACACGCTCGAATGCAGAATTATCTGGTTATTTTGATGCACGAGTGTAATTCGGGCGAATATTTCCCGAATAAGGACATGGTTTTAAAAAATACATTTTTATTCTTTTTTTAATACAAAAACGCACATGTAACTGCAAACAAAGTAAAGAGACACAAAAATACGATTTTTTTTATCCGAAACGAGGCATTTTTAATACTTAATATATATTCACTTGACTTTGACGTTATTTATAAATGCTGTCATCGTAATTTTACAATGGAATTACCATAGATACGTACGATGCAATTATCGCTGTGCTCTTTCGGTTTCTACAGTGCAATTATCGCTGTAATTTTCCGAGAACTGCACTCCTCTAATGGGATTTTTTATACATGAGGGAAATATTCGATATAACAAAGCTCGAGTCAAAAGGTACAAATGTTGCATTTAGAGTCAGCACCCAATACAATGAAGAACTTTTGAGTCAACTTTACGATCCTTGTAGGTGGCCTGATAGAGTTTTGGTAAAACAATACTCGTTTTTTCGAGAAGGAACAAAGCCGAGAGGAGGATGGTTTAAATAGATATGTGCCTGTTTCACAAAATGACTGACTCTATGTTTTGTTGGAGTCCTTGAAGTTTCCTGATGTAGTGTGTTTATCGGAGACCTGGTATACACGAGACGAAGTTGAGACTGTGAGTTTGGAAGGATACCACTTGGCAAATTCTTACTGTAGAACGCAGTCTCGCGGAGGAGGCGTAGCAATATTTTTAAAGAATACATTAAAGTTGTTTCGCAATATCTCACATAACATTGACACACTAGTAAGTAATGAAATTGTCATAACAGATGTTATTTGTGAGTCTTCTGTAATAAATATAATATGTTTATATAGACCTCGTTCTACCGATGTAGACTCATTCACAAGTGACATGGAAATATTATTAGCAAATAATTTTCGTCCTAACATACCAACATTTATATGCGGAGATTTTAACGTTAATTTTGATAAACAAATGTTAAACAAAGAGGCCAAGAATCTATTGAATATGCTAGCTGCATATGGTTTTTCACCAAGCGTGAATGAATATACTCGTGTGCACGATATTGACAAAAAATCAATCATTGATAATATTTTTATAAATGTTGACTTGTCGAAAACTTTTTACAATACTGTATATTGTGACTTATCTGATCATTTTATGCAGTTGCTTGTCTATAATATTTTACCTGATAATAGTAATAGTAGTGAGTGTCCTTACTTTTATAAACGGAATTTTAAATCTTTTATCGGTATTAATAAGTTTGTGTCCTTGATTGCAAACGAAGATTGGAATGCTTTGATAGATCGGGAATTAAACTTGAATGATTTATTTGCAGCTTTTTTCGGAAATTTTGTTTTTGTTGCATAATGCTTTTCCAGAAGAAAGGTATAGAAAAAATAGTAAGAAACATAAAGTAAATAGGTGGGTAACACTAGAAATTAAAAACAGAGGGCAGTTACTACGGGATATCCATAAAGCATATAAATTAACAAATAACGAAAGGCTTAAAGACCTACACTCTGACATAAAAAAGTATCATAGTAAAAGTATTGAGATTGCAAAAAGGAATTACTTTTCTAATATGATGTCCAATTCAGATAATAAGTCTGCCGCTGCTTGGACTATTATTAAGAATGAGGTTACTATAAACAAAAACAAATCTAGGCCTCTAAAGTTTTTTAACGGATATAGCGAGGTAACCAATGAGAAGCTGGCGGACGAATTTAATAAATATTTCTTGGAGTCTCCAAAGCTTCTTGTTGACCACGATGATCAGGCAGATCTGCCTGGTATCGGGGATATAGACGAGACAGTTGACGAAATGCGATTACTTCATGTTTTGCCAGATGAGGTAGGCCAAATTATATTAAACGTTTCTAAGAAAGACTCCAAAGGTTTCGATGGTATACCGTGTTCTATTTTGAGTCATGTTGTTGATCACATCAAATTTCCATTAGCCACTTTAATTAATAAGTCTTTTCAGGATGGATGTTTTCCAGCTCTGTTAAAGCAAGCAACTGTAATCCCTATTTACAAAAAAGGATCGGTTGAAAATATAGAGAATTATCGAGGAATTTCCTTACTTTCAGTCTTTTCAAAGATTTTCGAGAACGCTTTCTGTGAAAATCTAAAGTTTTTTATTTGTTCTAATAAAATTATAAGGAGTTCTCAATTTGGTTTTCAGAAGGGACTATTAACCCAAGATGCTCTATTATCACTAATAAAGTTTATTATAGAAGGACTTGAGAAAAAACAGAAAACTATTTCTATGTGTTTTGATTTTTCTCGTGCCTTCGATACCAATAAATTGAGAAATTATGGTATTCGAAATTCTGCTCTTGCTTGGCTGGAATCCTATTTGGAGGGAAGAACACAAGTTACCACGCTAAACGTAAAAGGTCATACTCTTAAATCAAAGCCACTTCCTGTTGAGCGAGGTGTGCCTCAAGGGAGTACGCTTGGACCAATACTTTTCATTCTTTTCATTAATGATATTCAGAATAATTATTTTAAGGATCAATTTATTTTACAATTTGCCGACGATACTAGTATTGCACTGCGTGCACTAAACTCACAAGAACTGTCGGAAGCTGCGACTTACTGCGCGACTGAAATGCAGAATTATTGTAGTCAAAATGGCTTGTCACTGAATGCCACCAAGACAAAAGTTATACATCTCTCCCTTACCGGTAGATTACAGTCATTACATTCATCTAAACGGCAAATCACTAAAGGAAGCTAATTCTGCTCTCTCGCTGGGATTACACATGGACTCCCAACTTAAATGGAATAAACATATAGATACTCTGGGTAACAAATTATCGGTTAGGTGTTTCGTTCTTAGAAACTTACGCAATCTCGTTGATATATAGTATATTGTGCAACAAGTGCTGAAAATAAGACTTTTCACACGAATGAGACAGTTTGGTGACACGAGCCGTAAGCGAGTGTCATAAAGTCTCATGAGTGTAAAAAGTCTTTTCAGCACGTGTAGCACACTATACTTTTTCTACGACTGTTACATACAGGGTGCCCCACTGGGAGTGTGGTAGAAAATTACATGTTATATGGGAAACATTTTTATTATTGATTTATCAGAAAATTTTATTCCTAATGAAAGAAGCTACGTGAGTAAGAGATTCTCGCTAAACTATAACTAGGGGCACAGTCCTAAAATGGGGCCACCGGAGTGGGTTCCCTATTTTCCAAATATTTTGAAAAAGAGGCTCCGAGGGGGGCGAAACCCTAGAATGGGGCCTATGGTTCGGGAGTCCCATTTTTTACAGATTTAGCAATGGAGCCCCCGGGGGCAAAGCCCTAAAATGGGGCCCCAAGTCTTAAAATGAGCCCCCTGGTATAAGAGTTCCATTTTCTACAGTTTTGCAAAAAGGGGCTCCCGGGGGGTGAAGCCCTATAATTGGGCCCCTTTTTTAGAGATCTGGTAATGGGACCTTTGAGGGCGAAGCTCTAAAACGGAGACGAAGCCCTTTGATCTAAATACCCGAATAAGCGTGTGAAAAGTATACTTAGCACACGCCGTGTGCAAAGTATACTTTTCACACGATGTTTGAAATGTCCAGTTTTCAAGAGCAGTTGTTAGTGCGTTTTTGTCTATTTTCAGAGCAGTCGTAGAAAAAATATTTTAAAAATGTATTATTATGCACAGGTCCATTCTATTCTAAACTATTGTATAATCTGCTGGGGAAATTCACTTGCCATCAGAGATATTTTTCTTGCTCAAAAGCGAATCATACGCACAATGGTGTACAAATCTCAGAGGGATTCTTGTAGAGAAATTTTCAAGCAACTTCAAATACTTACTATACCGGCTATGTATATTTTGTCAAGTGTGGTCTATATCAAACGCAACCCTCAATTAACTTCTACATTTTCAGATAGATATATCACCTATGACCTACGGCATACTTCTATTGTTATCCCAACATGGATTAGCACTCACTGCCAAGAGCTGCGTTATTATACCTTCACGACTATATAACCATCTGCCGCTAGAGTTAAAGAACATTCAGAGCATCCCACTCTTCAAATTAAGAGTAAAAAAAATTCTATTGAATCATGGTTTCTATTCTGTTAGTGAATACTTGGACTGCAAAAATTTGTAGTTAGTTACTGTTTGTAGATTGTTGCAGATTGTGATTTGTAATTTGTAATGAGTATTGAGGAGTGTGTGTATTTTGTTTTTATACATTACTTCCTAAATATTAATGTTTTTTTTGTTGACGTTTTCTATACATATTTTTATATGTCTAAAGAAATAAAGGTTTTTGAATTTGAATTTGAAGATCTAGCGGTATGGATAAGCCACTGAAAACGTCAACCGATGTCTAACTCATGAATATTATTTTTCGACATTGTCATTATTTCATCTGTATGCAACATTGACTTTGCTGAATGGCTCCAACTTGCTTTTGTAACAAAAAAATCAGTTAATGAGCTTTGGAAACTTTATTTTGCTATTACAATTTAAATTCTACATGAAAATGTTGAATTTATTAAAAACTGATGGCTATAATATTGTATATTACCTTTTGTAATAGTGCAGTTGTAATTGTCTGTTTACACAAGCATTAATATTTACTAGTATTAGCAAAGTTTACTAAATAAAATATAAGTTCGCGCACTCTCGAAGCATGCAAAACCGGCTAGACCCCTCTCCCTTGTCCCGCTCGAGGAGCCAGCGTCCACCGATGCATGCATAAGCTGTCACGGGCCGATTTGGCTATCGTATATCGAAGCGAAAATAATATTAGAACTCGTCGCCGTTCTTATAGTTTCAAGCGCAATTATATTTATTAGCGCAAAACCCTCGTAGTTTCCGTAGGGCTTTCGCGTCGCTCCGACGATATTCTCCTGGTCGGCGCAATTAAGTGTAATTTCAATTTTGGAAGGATTGAATTTGGCGCGTAGGAACTCCGAGAGTAAATTCGGAGGTTTCTAGTGTTTCCGGTTCCGAAAAGCTATGAAATCGTGAATCTAGCTATGCCGCCGAGAACCTTTGACGTCGCATACTGTTTTTGGATTGGATGTCGAGTTGGACATCGCGCGTAGTTACTTAATTGCCTTCGGAATAAATAGGAAATTTTATTAGATGGAGTGGTTTAATGACAATGCCTTTTTGGCTACTCTGAGTAGTTTTTTTTGGTAGATGCCGATACATCGAAATCCCAAGTTTCCGCTGTCTAAATCCCTTGGATGAATTATTAAGAGGAACACACGACTTGTCAAGTCATGTAGTCTCGTAGGCCTACTCCTTGAGTTTACGATTTATTGGCGTCACTCTACGTCGACCTACCTTTTGAGTCAGCAGTATTGGCACCGGTTGGTATCAATTTTGATTTTACCTTTTATGATATTCTCCAACAGGTTCATTTTTATAGTTTCAGTCCATATCTGTGCCTTATCTTTTATTAAGTGTTGGTGTCTGAAACTGCCCTTTGTGGGATTTGAATGCTGCTTTAGCGAGGTGAGTTGTTTTTTTTGCATTTTTTCTTTCTGTGAACGCCATCATTTTAACATTGTGTGACGCACGTGGGCGGATTTTTAATTCCCTTTTTAATCTCTTACAGAGGCCTTCTCGTCCAACTGCAAGGCTATCTAGCGATAAGCAACCGGCTACGGGGGTAGCCGGTTAAATTGTTTGTTACAGGGGTGCCCAGGTAAATTGTTTTTTTATTAATTCTGGTTTCTCTTTTCCTTGATGTTTGATTTTGATTACCGAGTTATAAGGCTCTTCAATTTAGAGTTACATGTGGAACCTTGAATGTTGTTGTTTCACAGGGTCCTACCGTTGGGTCTACTCCTACCGTCGATCGAGGGATATTCCTATCGTCGAGTATCGCTAACGACAGGATTTTCCTTGGCTACGCCTGTCTAACCGAACTACCTATACAGCCTTGCTGACCTCCGCCTGTCAAGGGAGGCTCTTCCTCCTGTGTACAGTTCTTTTCTGGAAGCTGCCTGAGCAACTGAGTGAGATCTTTCTATTTATTTTATATATATTTTGTGAATTGCGCGTAATTAGCCTACGACCCCAAACTATTACTTTTTTGCTTTGTTTTCGAACAAAAATTAACTTTTTCTCCTTTACTAAGGTAACATTTATTGTATTCTTATTTCTTTTAATTGAACCTTAAATATTGGGCCAATTTTGTCTCTGAGACGCCTGATTTTATTTGATTGAATTCTAAAATCCCGTTAAATTCGTTTAATCTAGAACCGATCCGATTTTGGATTGAAATTTGAACTTCTAATTGACTGACGCAATAACGTTGTAAGTCGAACTATTTTTTTTATTATTATTCTCAATTTTTCACGATTTCTGGCTTACGTTAGATACCTGTAGATCAGATTACTACTATTGTTGTTACGGCATACCTTTGATATTTTTTTCAAACAAACTGTTCATTATCTTTGTCCTACCGGTAACTTGACCGGGGAGTACTTACGCTTAAGTTTAACATACCTTAAATTCTATAATTGATTGGTTGCTACAATAACGCCAGGTCGGACTAGTTATTTTCATTTTTCCGGCTGTTAGCAACGTATCATAACTGATACCCAAATATACATAGTTAATTAGTAATACGGCTCTGTAACAAATCATGATTTGACGTCCGTTAATTAGCCATTGATTAAGTGTTTATTCGAGTTACTTGAATTTTTTATTGACGTTTTTTTATTATTGCATAACGCGTTCATCATAGATTACCATTAAATATTTCGGCGTTTGTTTAGATAAAGCGTGTGATTTACTCCATCAAGTAATCGAGTAAAGCCTACTATTTCTCGTTGGAATATAGTTGTTACAATAAATTAATCTGCTAGAATTACTGGTCTTTTTCTCATTTTTTTCTTTTCATCAGCTATGTTATATTTCATTTTATAGTAATAAACGGATTCTTTGTTTGTCTATCTACCTGATTTATTTGATAAGCTTTTAATATCAGTATTCCAGAGGAGAGGGTCGCTAACAGTGGTAAGTATCTGATTTCTTATTACTTGCTCTCAATAATTGAAACGTTCTGGATTTACTTTTGATTAATATTTGAGTATTTATTTGTCACTGACTTTAGTTTTTTCGGTTAATATTTGAGTATTTGCTTATTACTGACTTTGATTTTTAATTAATTTTTGAGTGATTATTTTTCTATTGTTAATACTGATAAATTTCTGGCATTTAAATCTGATCTAATTTCCTAACTTATTTTTGTTGTTTTATTGATCGGGTTGCTTGATAGAAAAATATCAAAATTGTTTGGTTATCTTTTTATTTTGTCGCAAAGCTTAAGCTAAAACGAGTTCCATATTTCAACTTTGGGGTATTTCTTGCTTGTGTCGTCTACAAGCCCTTGGCGCCTTATAAATAAAACCCACCCCTCTGATATATGAGCTACGGTCTAATTTGTACGTTCGGCGACAACTCGTTCTAGCCTACGTATCGACAGACGTAAATTCATTCAATTTTAATTTTAAATTCGCAAACTTTAAATTTTTTCTTTTAATTTGAGATTATTCACTCTCGGTTCCTTCTAAGCTGGAGTGAAGGTTTTGCGCCTATTACAAGGGCAGGAAAAGCGTAACAACGCATACACAGTTGTTCACAGTATTTGACGATACAAAGTTTAACAATGCATCAAAGTTCCGACAGTGAGTGAGGCCGCTTATATTTATTCTGTAAACTTTGGTATTAGTCACTATTATTCACTAAGTTACTACAGGGTAATCAGGGAATCCCTTACCAGCGCGGTACTGGCACGACCGTTTACTGTTATCCGGTGTTGCCAGTTGTTCCTTATTTCATTTAATATTATAGGATTCTTTTGAGTTGAACCCCAAACTCCCTACCCCCTCGGTATCATCCTAATAGTATTCAATAGTATACCTTTTGTATGATAAAAGATTGCGGTTTTAGAAGAACAGATAGAATATAGTGCTCATACTGTTAACCTCTGTGCTTATTATATTTATAGTTATTTTAGTATAATAGACCAGTGTTTACCGAATTTATCATTGTTATTTCTGTGTCATTTGGACGCAGACCACAAAATGATTTGGAAAGTTATATTATTTCGAGCACTTACCTTTAATCTAACAGAAGTCAATATCTGTTTACAAGTTATCGGGTATAGGATGGCAAAATATCTCTCTGTGCAGATGACTACCAAAATAAATATACTTGCTGTACTACTCAGAGATTGGATGAACATGTACATCTTGCATAAGAATTCTCCAAGCACCCAACTAAAAAGAAATAGATAAATTAGCCTTTTAGTCTGGTAGAGGTAGATACAATGATCAATATCTTAAGATATTAATTTTATTTC
>MU183057.1:91873-113963 GCA_016904865.1 Pissodes strobi | reverse complement strand
CCTCAGTCAAGGTCATACAACAAATCGCGGCTAATGGGCTGTTTGGGGTTGGGAAACCTAAACGCGGGGTGTTTGGATTGATAAGGCGGCCTTAGTTTTTGGTAAAAAAAAAGTGCCGCATTTTTATAGAGAGGGCCGAATTTCAGGCCGAAATCTGCATTGTACCTGAGATCTGCGATCCTCGCTGTCACAGGTGACCGCCGGATTCCGAAGTTGAAGAAGCTGCACGACACGATATTTTATCAATATTGATCTATGTACTTACTCAATGTTTGCCATATCGTGCAGTTCCTCGACTCCGACACGGTCAAAGACCGTGAGCTAAAACGCGAATCTAAAATATCTGTTTTTGATTGTTTGCAGATGTTTTAAGTGTGTTATGGCTACAGAACACCATACCGGAGCGCCATATAATAGAGTTGGTCTGATGATCGACCTGTAGATTATAAGTTTGCCAGTAGGACTCAAAAATGACATTGTCCTCATTAGAGCGTTCAGACACTTCTAAACTACAACGTTTCTTGCTTTTATTGTCGCAATTTTCACAGAGAAATTGAGTTTTTGGTCAAAGACTATGCCTAAGTATTTTATTGGATTCGTCGGCGTGATTTCCGTGTTGTTAATGACTATAGGAGTCATTCGCGACCTGTAAGTTAGATGACTGTAGCAGCGGAGTTGGGGGGGGGGGGGATGTAAGGGGAAGTCATATATAATGACTGAATAATTGTGGTAACAATACTGTTGCGTGAGACACACCTGATTTTACGTGCCTTTTTCATGACACGTCACTGTGGATCTGCACCGAAAATGTGCGATCGACAAGATACGAAGCAATTAATGCCATGCAGTGGCGTAACTACCATAAGACAAGTAAACGCAATGCGTTGGGGCCCCCCAGGCTTGGGGGCCCACTCGTCCAGTGCCTAATATTGAAGGTTTCTGTCAACTGAACCTAGGAACACCTTTCTGTCAAGCAAGGATTCTTTTTTATTAAGTTTAGCATAATTTAATACCCAATGAAAAGTTTGGCAACATCAGCGTCGCGACACTCGTCAGTCGCCGATCAGGAATAATTGGAATTAGAGAAAAATTGCGAAAATGTTTTTTGTTCGACGAAATCGCAGTCTGAGCCAACTTTGCAACCATTTACGTCCAAACGCGATGACATTGGGGACAATAATTATATTTCTTAAGACGAAGATCACTCAGAATATTTGATCGGTATAACACAACTTTAGGTGGCTAAGCCACAGGCATCAGCACAAGCGACCTAATTTTTCTGTGTGCTAAAACTAAAAAGTTCTATGAAGCTGAAATATCGTCAGACACCGTAATATCAAGTAAAGACACAATAGTAGAAAGTGATTTAGGTCATTTTGTTAATAAATCATTAAGATGTAAATGTGAAAAAAAAACTTAAAAAAATTGAGCTTTCAAGTAAAATTAGGGATGAAAGAATAGAAGCTGGGCGTATAAAGAAAAATATGCTAGATTTTGAGTTGAGTTGGTATTCTTATCTATTAGGTTACATTATGTGTTATCAGAAGTGAATTTTACTTCCAAAGTTTTATAAAAAGAAACAATTGCTTTGGACGATGCTAGTTCTGTTCTACTAAGGACAAAAAGGAATGTGGGAAAACTACCGTCAACGCTTTAATGAGGTTCTAAAAGAAGCACGAACAACTGCTCTGAAATGGTGCATTACAACTAATTTTAGGAGTGACCGACAAGTTTTAAAAAAAAGTATTTGATGAACTAACTTTAGATCATCCTTTTGATTCCAGGGGACACTTTTGAAGTGAAAACTTCTTTAGGCGCGCTCTGCACTTTTTTTCTGTGGGGGTTGAATGAGACCGAGCCGTCACGTAACGTAACGTATCGTAACGCTGCATGTTCCCGTATAGGTAGAGGGCTGAAATTTTCAGGGGATGTAGCCGTGGTAAAAAGAAGATCCTGGACGAAAACGGGACAACATACCCCACCCCGTTTGGCCAAGGGAGGGGGGAGAAGTAAAAACTTAAATAATTAATTTCGGGAGAACGGGAAGAGGTACGGGTTCGAAATTTGTATGGTAAGTGCACCACATGGGGGGCCACCTTAGACCATACAGGGGGGACCGGGGCTCTAATTTAAGGTGGGGTTTTGGGGTATCTCTACAACAGAGGCTCGGATCGAAATTCTGACAAACGATGACCCCGCTTGTTGACGTTTTCACTTCTATCTTGTGGTTTAAGCACTCACAATTTTTTTTTAAATTGGTGTTTTTTATCAGCTATTGACATTATAAAATCTCAGTTAACAACTAGATAGGTTTAAATAAGATAAGTGGCATCTTTTTGTTTTTGCAACCTAAAAATCTCATAAATTCAACAAAATCTCATCAACAAAAATATTCTCAAATCATATTGCAAAATTTCTCTTACAATTTATAAAAACAGAGTTAAATCAAGAAATGACTCCAAAAAAAATGTTGATTTAAACAAATTTACATTGACCTATTATTATTTTTTACCATGCCGATTATATATGTGTCAGCTGAAGAATCTTTTAGTAAACTAAGTATTTAAGGAATCAAATAGGGCATGCAAGATCGATTTCAATATTTAGCTTTAATTTCCGTCGAAAGTGAAGCTCCCAACAAATTAGATCTTAAATATGCATATGAATTTGCAGTGTGTAAAACGAGAAAAAATCGTTTTAGATTTTAATAAGTTTAAGTCGAGTGTAGCTTTAAACTAGGGTAATTTCATTAATATTTCCAACTTCGTTAATAAATACTACTTGGTTAAAATTTAAAGTTATTTTAGAGTTTTGCTTCTTTTGATAAAAAATAAATAATTTGATGCTATATGTAAAATAAATAAAAAAATTAAAGCTGGTTTAATTTTCATTTAGTATTTGTGATTTGTGACTTGGGGCCAAAAAATTTTAGTTACGCCACTGATGCCATGAGATGCAATGGCATGTTATTTATGGCAAACAGCTTCTGAACTAAGTCCTTATTCCATACACTGTCGAAGGCTTTCTCGATATCGAGAAGAAGCAATGCGGTTGATTTTCCCCCGTTGAAGCCGCGTCTTGTGCGACCTTCGCCGCGAGCATAGTAGTACTATGTCCGCTGCGAAAATCGAACTGCTCCGGGTGCAAGATCCGAAGATCTTCAACCGCACTGTTTATCCTCGAGATGAAGAGCTTTTCAGTAACTTTCCCTAGAGTATTTAGGAACGAAATGGGGCGATACGAAGCGATTAGTTTCGGTTCTCCATTCAGTATTAAAATCAATATTATTACTGCGTTCTTTCAGGGAAGTTGGATGTGTTGAAGTCGTATTATTGCAATTAGAATGTGCATGAGAAGAATGACGGCTTTATTTGGCATATTTTTGAGTAGAATATACGGAATACCGTCGGGGCCGGGGCATTGTGTCCAATCAGGCGAGTGAGAACTTTTTTGGCCTCAGTAGGCGTAACCAGCATTTTATCGAGCACTGCGGGGGGTAATCGGGTACTTTGAGCACTGAAATTGTTCGGCAATAGTGTTGGCGTGAGCATGGAACGGCGTGGAGTCAGGCAACTCCTCGTAAACACTTTCCAGGTAGTCTGCGAAGATTTCCGCTTCCGCAACCATCGCCTATTAAGACAATGCCATTGTGGTGAAACTCAGGAAATTCTACGGCGCCTTCACGAACTCCCCTGGCGAGTTTCCACAAGAAACCGTCTTATCTGTTAATATTATTTACTGTCATCCACGCCTCATTTCTGTATGCACGTATATTTGCGCCTTGATTGTCCCCGTGAGCTCCGCGACACGTGTTCGATCGTTGAAAGCCCTGTATTTGCCACCCATCCCGAAAACGGTTCCGGAAATGATCAGGTCGTAGGATACTAGCAGGTAGTGAGTCTAGATTATAACGGAATAAATGCTCATTCCATTACACTTAAATTTATACATTCGATTTCAAATTAGTCTCGATATTTAATATTCAAATCGCCATGCCATTGACATCTATTAACGATTAGATTTATTTCATGCAGATATCGATTTTAGAGTGCTAGTGCTAGTGCTCTACTTAGTACTTATGATTCATGAATTTGTTCTATTATGGATTACTATGTTATGGAGTGCTTTTATGACTTTCTGCTTCGCGGTTCGTGAATATTGATCATATGATATGAACTAGCCAATAAGGCATCGGCATTGAGAATTTGTCCAACGCAGAGACAAAGAAGAGACAGTTAAGTAAAATAGAAAATTTGTCCCATTCATGCCACACTGAGAGAAAAAAAAATTAGCCACTATACAAAAATCGAATGACCATAATACAAAACTTGTATACTATTTGTGACAAATTAAGTGTTTTCCGCCAATATACAAGCGATTTTTCTGAAACTAATATCGCTAAACTATGACGATTAATTATACAATTACTTGAATATTCATTATAATTTATCTGCTTTAAAGGTTATCTTCCATTTGTATACCGATTATTAAATAATCATATAATTTAAGTTTTTGTAATATATCCGTACGCATATTTATTCTGCTTTCATATTAGGGCCTGTATACCGTTAATACAGCAATTGCATAATCATTATTCAACCTGGATATACACCATATATAGTTAATTGTATATCCACTATATGACGGGTAGAATAGCTAATATTCAAATATTGATTAACCAACATTCAACTTGCATGTGCACCGTATATATTTTGTTGTATAGTTACATATTAGTTATATTACATTTAAACTAAATATCATGGCGTTGGCAAACATTATGTTTGTGGCATTACTTCAGTAGGGGTCCTGGATTCTATTCTCATCTTAATGTAATCGAGTCCAGTATACGCTAAAATTGAACATGTCAATTAAATTTTTTTTTTAGGTCATGGTCACAAATTAGGAGTACACCTGTGATCTATTAACATGAATTTACTACACAATGGTTGCTACTTAAATAGAACATAGCTTACCTTATTGGTTTTTTCAAACTTTTGATTCACTCGAGTGTGTTAATTCAAATGTTATAGTATAGGAAGTAATCCATATCTCTTACACGCATATATTATCGTTCGTATGGTAAAATAATTAGAACTTCGTAGAATACAGGAAATAAAAACAACGAGTTTTTGATTGACAAAACGTAAACAAGTGATGAGTTTGAAAACGTATGATATATCTGGTAACCTAAGATATACATACCTGCATGTTCTTTGGTGGATTCTCTCCTATCTTTAATTTCCTACATGGGATTGGTATTTCATTTCCTTATTGAATTAAGTGGTAAATAATAGGCAAATTGTCTGCGTCAGCCGCCACTCTGCTTTGTCTTCTTGCTGTTTGGCGTGGATTCAGCCGCAGCGGCAGCCATTGAAATAGCAAATGGTGAGCTATACACCATACAAATTACGGACAACAATCGGTAACTTTACTGGTATACAACAGTCGTATAACAGTAAATAGCCCGCAGTTAGCTAGGTGATCACCATTATGCTATGAAATATTTTATTTGCCATTATACATTTATTGTATATTTGCTTTATATACAACTTTATAACCAAAGTAGTATTATTGTTCATTTACAGCCAATTTATCTTGTATAGTCGCTATATTTCTTAACGCAATATAACGATTTTTATTGGCATAATTTTAACGTGATTCTAAACTATAACAAAATTTTAATATTCGATATGTAACGTTATATAATGGCAAATCAACACCGTCCAAAACAAAAATTGATTTGAGCCATTTTCCTCAGTGCATCTCTCTTACTTAATGCATTTCCGTATAGCTCTCTCTTCATCTAGCATCACCAAAGGTGATTGTAGATGGAGCCAAAGTCGTGTTGACGCTGTTGCAAAAAGCAAATGATATTATGTTTTTGTCTAACTCATGGAATTCTGCGTTAGAAGCTGAACAGCTGAATACTAGATTACATCGACAAGTATGACTATGAGAGTTCAATACGTTATACCATGTTTACATTTTAGGCTGTTTTTAGTTTGGCTTGCTTGTGTTTTCCGTTTGATTCTACGTAGCAGTTTACACAAATTTTCCATACATACATTCGGCAATCATCGGCGCGTACGTTATTATTGTTGTAATATGTTTTGAATGGTGGTCAGTGGAATATATTCGCGGAAAGACATACAACCAAAATTTTTTATCATTAAAGTAATATTTCACTTTATGCATGGCCCTCCGCTCGCTTGGCTCGCTACGGGTACTCAACAAACAGGAACTTACCAAAACTAACCGAAGGTATGCCCAAAATCAAGAAAAAAAAATTGAAAACTAGTGCAACAATCATATCTTTTCTAACAAAACGATTATTCATTTTCTAACGACGATTAGCCATTCACAGGTAGTATTTCTACTTAAATCCCATCGGGAAGCAACAGTAAGATATTCAATTCATTTGGCTAGTTTTCTAAAGCGCTACTTGAGTCGCTGTAATCACACGGAAGCGTATGGAAAATTTGTGTAAATTGCTACGTAGAGTTCCTATATTTTTTGTGCTAATTTCACAAATTTTTGCTTGAAAGATATGCTTTTTCATTCATCTTTTGACTGAAACGGTAGGGGTCCTACCAAGCATACCAAGCTTCTGGGAGGCTGATTTTGCGATGTTAGCAATATGGTCATGCCAGGACCTATTGCTGTTGACCGAGACACCCAGCAGTCCGATTGACGAGGATGAAGGAATGGTCGATCCTGCCATAATGATGCAGGCCCTCTTGGTAAACGTGCTGCTTGGGCCTTTGCTGCATTGAACTGGACCAAATTTCTGTCGCCCCAAGTTTGAACTTTCTCCAGGTCTTGATTAATTGCTGTAATCTGCTCCTGTCTGCGATGATAAGTCTCAGTCGCTGGTAAAGGTTTTTCTGATCTAAAGTGGGAGACAGGGGTACTGTCATCCACAAAACTGTAAATAGGATTATTCGTTTCGGTCAGCAGGTCATTAATATAGATGAGCAACAGAGTTGGTGAAAGTATTGCGCCCTGAGGCACACCCGCGTTAATGGTGAATATGTCTGAGATGTATCCATCAACTGCAATGTGCAGAGATCGGTTCTTAGGGATATTGACAAGGCAGCTGCAGAGAGAGGCTGGCAGTCCGAAGGACGGCAGTTTGTAGAGCAGTCCGTCATGCCAAACTCTGTCGAATGCCTTCGAAATATCCAACGCAATCGCTCGAAACTCTCCGAAGGTCTCAATTGCCTTACTCCATATATGAGTGACATAGGCCAATATCTCTCCTGTCGATCTCTCTTTGAGAAAGCCGTATTGATTATCGCTAATTATTCTATTGTTCTCGAGGTACTTGAGTAGTTGCTAATTGACTACACGCTCCATGACTTTGGAGAATATTGGAAGCAACGCAATTGGGCGATAGTTTGAAGACGTGGTTTTCTTGCCTTTTTTGGAACAAGTTGCACTCGAGCGACTTTTCAAGAAGATGGGTAAATCCCTTTTCAGTAAGCCAGAGAAAAAAGCCTGGAAAAAACGGGTGTTAGTTCGTTGGTGCACAGTTATTTAACACGATGGCAGGTATTCCGTCCGGTCCTGATTCCTTTTGCGTATCTAGTTCTTTAAGGATTTTACGAATATCACGGTGATGAAACTTGACTTCTGCCATGGTAATGTTGATGTTCGATATGGTGGGGAGCGCCTTGCCTTGGGGGACGTCTAAGGTAGAGTGCGATGAAAATATTTTGGCGATCTTGTTTGCTTTTTCCTTGGCTGTAGTCGCCGTGATGTTACGTTCGTCTGTCAAAGATGGGAGAGACGTTTTTGTAAAGTTATTACTTACTGCCTTTCCTACCGACCCCGACCAGAAATTCCATGAGCCACTGGCACTGGGGCATTGCGAAAGTTTATTTCTGATCCTTTGATTGTGTTTGTCCATAGTTTCGTCGATCACACGTTTGCATTCGTTCCTCGCTTCGACAAAATAATTGCGATTTTCAGCGGTCTGATTTTGCTGCCAGTACTTGTAGGCTTGCTGTTTCCTACCTCCAGCTCTTTCGCATCCTCTGACGAACCAGGGCTTTCCTTTTGACGGTAACTTGATGGAATTTGGGATGTATGCTTCCATTCCTGAAGAGATTACTTGCGTAATCTCTTCGCAGCAGACCGACGGGTCGTTAGTGCCAAAGCAGGCGTCGAGCCAAGGAAAATCTAGGTAGAACTCCCTTAGCAATTCACAAACCGTTGTAATAAGTTTGTGGTCGGAAGTACCTAATGGCGGACCAACTGTAATTGTGTACTGGTCAGGATTGGTGGTTAGAAAAAGATCCAGGAGGGCGACGAATTCGCCCCTCTCTGAGATTCGAGTTGGTTCGTCTACAAGTTGAGTAAACCCGCAGCTGATGGCAAATGCTTCAGCTTCTCTACCTACGTTGTCGGTCTTGTTGTGATGTTTGAGCCAGTTGGTGTTGTGGGCATTGAGGTCTCCCAGAACGATTATTTCTGAATTGGGGTGATCGACCTGTACTGAGTCAAAAGTGGTAGCTAGTGTTGTAAAAAAGATTTGGAAGGCTCTATCGCTCGAAAGGCGATAGAGACAACATATAAACTTGGTTACTCCCTTGGCGGTGAACTTGAGCCACATGACGTCAAGGTTGTTCGGTTCGAGTGTTTCCTAGCGGTGACATGAGAGGTCGCTTCGGACAGAAAGGCATATTCCGAACTTATGTCTAAATCGGGAGTGTAAGTCGTAACCAGGATAGGGGTAGTTTACTGTTGTTGTTGTAGAACATACTTTTGACTCTCTAAGGGCTAGTATGTGTGGTCTATTTACTTGTAGATGTTGGTGTACCGAATTTATGTTTGTATTTAGGCCTCTTATGTTGCAGAAATCCATTCTAAATTGGTTCGGTATCTTTGCTGCCTGTGAAATGCGGAATGATGAGCGCCCAGGGCTACCCAGCGCCCGGAGATCCGAATGGCTGGGGAGTTTACTTCCGGAATATTTTGATCCTGGAAGCATCATCATATCTATATATTTCTACTGTGGAAACCGGAACCACCAGCGGAAGCGGAACGTGATTCGGAAAAACCACTCAGCGCTTCCCAGTTCTGGTGGGGTGGTCTTTCACCGGACGATGCGAGTAGGCCTAGACCGGCCTCAGAGTCATTCCTTTGGTGGTCCCTAGTCTGACAGGGGTAAGAATGGAGTTTGTTAGGTCACTTCCCAGGGATCAGCTCCAGGCTTCGTACTTTGGTGATCTTCAGCCTGGAGGAAGACGATGAGATTTGATGGGCCATATCCCGTGGCAACTCGAAATGGCGGGGGCGTCACTCCCCGTAAACAAACTACTCTCACCAGTTTGACGTTCCTGCCTGCTAATACAATGCAGCCCCTCTTGTCACAAACTGTCATTGATCAGCTCCAGACTTTGTACTTCGGTGTTCTCCAGCCTAGGGGAAGACGATGGGATTTGATGGGCCACATCACCTGGCAACTCGGAATGGCGGGGGTGTCACTCCCCGTAATCAAACTGCTCTCACCAGTTTGACATTCCTGCCAGCTAATACAATGCAGCCCCTCTTGTCACAAACTGTCATTGATCAGCTCCAGACTATGTACTTCGGTATTCTTCAGCCTGGGAAGAGGACGATGAGATTTGATGGGCCACATCCCGTGGCAACTCGGAATGGCGCACAGTTGATTGACACCGTGTTAAGGTTGGGACATTGGGCATTTTCTTAAAATGCAAATTTGGATTTTATTGTAACCTATTTTTTTTTGTAAACATATTAGCGTTATAGAAAAACAACAAAGGAAGGCGTTCGTAGTACACTTTTGTGAGGGAGACTTGATGATTTTGGTACAACTTTTGTATAGCAAAAATTAATGAAACAACGGGTTCAACTGAAATTTGAAAATCTAAACCTACTTGTATTTTATCAACTTTCGTGTACAGTATTTAGCAGTAGAAATCATTACAGAACAAATTCACATTAACAGTATATTTATTTATTTATTTATTTATTTATTTATTTATTTATCTACCGTACAAGCCATTTTTCTATACAAATAACAAAGTTACACTATAAAAACATAATAATTATTATCATCATACAATAAAATACCAAAAGCTAACAAAAATCACAATTTACAAATATATCACCATATTACTTAACAAAGCCATAACACCTCATATAGAACGAACGCTAATCATTAAGATCACATATAATTTTATTTCATTTAGTTTTAAATCATGCTCTAGTGGTACCAAAAATATCAACCTCAGGATGATCGTGGAGAATGCCATTAGCAGTCCTCAGCATGCGAGTTATGGGATCATTCTTACCATAATTTGGGGGATGAAATGGAACCAAGGAAACATCAGTATGTCTACCCCTTCTTGATGTTGAATTAAATGGAACCAACGACAACAACTCAGAAGACTTAATGCTGCCCTCAATGATTTTATGCAAGAAGCAAACATCGGCCTTTAATCGACGCGAATAGAGACTTGACAGATTTAGAGCCTGAAGAATATCTTGATACTCATATTCCTCCCTAGCATATCCACAGCGAAAAGCCACCACTCTAAGGAACTTTTTCTGTACCCTTTCAATTTCCTCGTTCCAAACATCGTAACAGGGAGACCACACCACAGAACAGTACTCCAGGACTGAGTGGACAAAAAAAATGAGTAAAGCTTAGTAAATGTTGAGATTGTCAAATCAACCGACAGGCGCTGAATAAACCCCAGCATCTTGTAAGCCCGTGACACAATATTCTGAATATGAGAACTAAATGTTAATTTTGTATCAAATGTCACTTCAAGGTCCTTTACTTCGGTACACGATGGAAGGCTTACATAATTCAGCCTGTAATCAAAGACAATAGGTACTATTGATCGTGTGAAAGAAATTTTGTAACACTTTGATATATTGATCCCCATGCCATTAAGGTTACACCAGTAAGAAATACTGTTCAAATCATCCTGAATACATTCTGCATCCCTAGCAGATGCAACCGATGCAAACAGCTTTATATCATCAGCGAACATTAGGAATTTACATTTTTTTATACAGGGTACTACACACATAGAAAAGAGTTCTCAAACTGAGGGAATTGACGTTATTCCAAGAGCATATTGACTTTCATATGTGGCAAAAGAATATTACTTTGTGTCAAGAGAAGTGTTTCTTCACCTCAGCGGATTCAAATAAAAAAAAATATATCTGAACTTCACATGTTCTTATGGCGAGGAAAAGTATTTCAAAATAAATATTTATTTCTTCATAAGGAGAGGAATGATCTGAACTCCTCGCTGTTTTTAGATCAAGAGATCTTTTCTATGTGTGTAGGTCCGACAAGAAGATTGAAAAAAGAATCGGACCGCAATGCGAATCTTGAGGTACCCCAGAAGGGACCTCAATCTCACCGGAAACCCTTCCGCACTGCTTCACAGACTGCACCCTGCCACCGATAAAGTCTGCCAACCAACGCGCAAAGCAAGACAGGTCCCCCAACACCCAATTTTCCCAATTTATCAAGAAGCAATGAATGATTTATTCGATCGAAGGCTTTAGAAAAGTCCAAATATAAAGAGTCCACCTGCATTCCATTTTCCATGCCATCACCAATAAATCTCTCATAGAGGACCAGATTTGTTGATGTAGATCTTCCACCAAAAAATCCATGTTGCTGTTCATTGATCACACCTTCAAAGTCCCAATATAGTTTCTTACTCACCAGCAAGTCCAACATCTTGGGTATGTCCGATTGCGTGCAAACTGCTCTATAATTTGACACTTGAGTCCTGTCCCCTGACTTGAAAATTGGTTTCAAGAAACAGTTTTTCCAAAACGGCGGAAATTCACGACAGTTTCAATGACTTACTGAACAGGATGTGAAGCGGGACAGCCAATGTGAATTGGCACTTTCTGAGGAAAAATGCAGGGATACCATCAGGACCACAGGAAAGGCGATAGGGTAGGGAACCAATAACATCAAACACCTCAGGGAGGGAAAAACCATAGGCAGATATAGAAACCCTCTCCGAGAGGTTATTCTCAGGAATTACATCCACATCATCCCGGGAGTAAACTGTAGAGAAAAAAGATGCAAACAGACTCACCATCTCTGATGCACTACCACTGCTCAAACCATTATATTGAACATGCAAGGGAACACCATGATCATTCTTTCTATCCTTTACAAATGACCAGAATTTGCTAGGGTCGGCAGATATATTATTTTCGATATAGTTGATATAATTCTGACAGCAGAGACTGCGTACCTCCCTACAATGGCTTCTCACATCACAAAATTTCTGATACAGGTTTAGGTCACCAGTTCTGCGATATTCCGCATGTAGAGTCTTCTTCTGGATAACAAGACTACGCAGCTCAGCATTAAACCACCTTGGAAACCTTTTTATTGGCACATATGCATCAATAATATCATAAAGGATGCTATAAAAAACCGATACTACATCATTCATACCAGCCTCCTCCAGAAGTTCAGCCCATTTAACACCAGCAAGACAATCATTAATTAAGACAAAATCACAGTTTTTAAAATCATAATAAAATTCCTCATAGACAGGATTCTCAATGGGATTGTTCAAATGTATGTCAAAGGATATGACTTCATGATGAATATTATTAGGCAGCAAAAGATCAGGTGCCCTACATGTGACAATATCTCTGAGGTTGGTAAATAAAAGATCAAGAGCAACATTTCGACTATTGACAACACCATTACACTGAAACATATTAAAATAGCTATAACACTGTGCCAACGTAACACCAGGGGAATGGGGGGGCGGTGCTTGCACTGTTAAGCCCAATTCATCATTTCCCCAAGAGCAATAAGGCACATTAAAATCACCTAACACAATCAACTTACAATTAGGATACAATATACAAATCTGTTCAATAACATCACAGTGATCAACATATAAATCAGGTCTAGAATTAGGTGGTATATACACACAACCAATTATAAGCAATTTAGAATCAATATTTATTGATACATATATATGTTCAACCTTTGAATTGCGTGAGATAACTATTCTGTCAGCATTAAGACATTTCTTAGTGGCAATTAGCACTCCTCCACCTCTCATATCATTATTAGTGATCTCACACCTATCCATTCTAAAGATATCAAAATCATTGAAACCAAGTTCGCAATCCAAAAATGACTTATTCAGCCATGTCTCCGAAAGCAATATAATACTATACAAGCTTGTATTTACTGCTTGTTGCAACTGCAAGATTTTGGTCCTTAGACCACCTGTATTTTGGTAATAAATCATCAAATTAATATCTAGCCCCCCCCCCCCCCCCCCCCCGCGCTGACGTGAGAGGCTCTGGAAAATTTCGAGTTTCAACTTTACTCTCGAAAAACCTCCTCACTACAACTCCAGTAGGCCAGATATCAGGAGACATAACTTTACTCCTAACATTGAAGTTAACAGTCAACCTAAAAGATTGTGTGAAACCTCCAAATGGAAGACTCTCAACCTCAATATCATTAATCTCGGAGCAAAATTTTTTAACATGGCTTTCACTAAAATCAGATGTTACACCTCTTTTAATCCTACCTGCATAAATATCAGCTTTCGATGGCAATGTTTTAGATTTTTGAGGTGCCGCAAAGTTATCCTTATCAAAAAAAGTCCCATTTCCTAAGATAATATTCCGTTTGTTATTGTTATGATTGTGATTGTTGTTCCGTCACAAATTTCTCGTCATCGACGTCATTCTTCTTCTCAGTTTGGCCAACTTGGGCTGTGCTACGCTCTGTAGCAACACTAGCAACTTCCGCTCGTTTATTTGGCGTCGGTGTTACTCCCGACGACCCCGGTGCTACATCAAGCTGATTATCGATCGGATTATCAACCGGTTCAACGTCTGGCAGCACTGTCGCGTTATCGGCGCTTGTCAGATTTTTAGACCCATGTTTATTTACCTTTTTTGGTGAAATGGTAGACATTGCTCCCCTTACCCCGCCAATCGGAATTTTAGAGGCTAATTCGTCAAATTTACTGCTTAATTCGTCAATCCTATCAATTAAAGTCTCCTGGCTATCCATCAGTTTCAAAATAACCAAGTTAAGCGTCTCATTGTTCTTTAGTAGCTGCTTCTGGTCAGTTCTTGCTTGGCTGCAATCATCCTCCATTGTATCATTCCCACATAACGGCGAACCATCGTCGGCGCAATCAGGACATAAAATCAGGTTGTATCCAATGACTTTTATGTTTTTTATACGAACCGCACATGCAGCATGATAAAATGATTCACAAAATGTACACTTTAAGACACCCCTTGTCGGTCTACTACAAGATTTACACGTAAAACCGCCGTCGCTCGATTCAATACGTTTACGCGTCGCGGCCATCTAAAATATATATCTTAACTGTCGGGTAGCATACAAAATCTTGCCCTTAAAAATCCAGTAAAAAGTAAATGCTTTTTGAGTGTTAAAAAAATGGCCAAAGGTATCCAAGCAACTTTTACTTCTAAGGCATAGACCATTTCTTGCTGTAAATAAACCTATCAGGATTGGCTGCCAAAATCTGCAATTTTAAGATTTATTCGGCTTTTATCTTGTCTCCAATAAATAGAGGTTGTCAGCGCAAAAGCTACTAACCCACATTATCAAAATTGAAGTTTATGTCGGCATTAAATTATAAACAAAACGTCACATTTTCATGGCCTCATTTTGACGATCTTATTTAAGCTCGCTCAGTAATCGCGGTAGGCTTACGGAGATCGGCTACCTCTCAGAAGAAGCTGCAGAGGCACGAAATAAACATTTCCGTAATTATAGAGAAACAAAATCCAGAAAAAGTAGCCGGTTCTACAAAAACCAGGATATTCTACACAACCTTCTTCTAGCCTCTGATCCATATATATCCAATCTGAGAATATCTGTAAATTTGAACACAAAGAAGGCTAATTCTGAGTTGACCGAAAAAGCAAAATCATTGTTGTTGTAGATACCCTATAGTTATTCGCCTTTGTCGAATTTTATGTGTTCCGAATAAGAATATGTTTATAGGTATTGGTAAAGAAGTATTTTATTATCCTTTCTTGAATTGATACAGAAAATATTATTCCCTTTTAAATTAGTATTACCATTTCAATTCTTTGAAGTAACCACATTCATGAGCCACATTTTATAAAAAATTTCCGTCAACTCAGGATAGCCACAATTCCATCACTATTTAACTCTTTTCGCATCAAATAAAAATGTATTATACTTATGAAGCTTTTTTCTCAGCATTTGTAAAATATTTACAATATTAAAATAGGATAAATGAAATCATGTCCGCCATCTTGAATATTCGAAGAATCTCAAATTTAATGACTACCTTTGAAAAGATAACGCCTCAGCTTTACAGAAAGTCCAAAATCATCAGAGTCGTCCGAATAGTCAAAATGATATTTCATTTCATTATTTAATTAGCAATATACATGGGTCTAAGACTAGTTTATTTCCCATTTCATGTAATATCAGCCCTAGATTGGCTGAAGAAAACATCTTACTTGTCAAGCTGTCAAGCAGCAGGTGTTTGTCCACATCAGTAAACGCCCAACTAAACCACTCGGAAGGGAGTTGATACGTTAGGAACCACACGAGTCCTCGATAAATCCAGTTGACACTGACCTGGGAATAGGCAGAAACGGTTCCAATAGAAATCTCAATACGATCACTTGTTACAGCATATTTTGGTCGAAGCTAAGTATTAGCCAATCGGAAGATGAACTTATTGTAAAGACCAATCTTGTAGCATTTCTTTATCAGATAAGCAAGCTTCTTTGTCTAATCACTTTTTCCCATTAATTTCATTATCAAGTCAACTTATTCATCAGATAAATTCCATTTAAAGTAAAATCACTACTTATAATTTCACTTTATATTTGTTGAACTAAATCATACTTGTATTCTCATTTAATCATATAATTAATATACTAATTATTTTGGAATTTGCGTCTTTTATTTACCGTAAGATACGAGACCTGCGAGACATTCCGGAATGTGAGAGCAAATATCTGATAATATTATTATTTAAATGTTCACATCCAACAACCCACCCCTGAGAATAATAAAAGAAAGGAAAAGGAGTCTCAAAACAAGCATCAATTATTAGTAAATAATTTTGAAGGCTATTGAGTGATATTCCGAAGTGCCACGCGATGTGGCCAATCAAACCCCATTATCCGCCCCCAGGCTGCAGAACACCGAAGCACGGTATAAGTAAGTATACGGCAGGTTCACTGGAGACAAATTTCCAATTTCACCGACAGCGTTTGGCGGCGGCGCGAATCCGGATCAATCTGGTTCGTGGCCACCGATGGCCCTGCTACGAGGGACAGATAGTGTGCAAACGCCCTGAGATTGTGTACTTTCGCGTCGCGTTGTCTTATAATAACCGAGGAAAGCGCATCAGCGAATACTTTTTGAATCTCTCCCCACAGACTACTCGCTGCTGCAGGTAGAGAAAAAGCTTGCTTTTTTACGTTTGATGCAAAAACATCAAGCGATTTTTGCTTAGTGGATCTACTCGATATTATTTGTACTCTGACCGAAGTACAAAGTCTGGAGCTGATCAATGACAGTTTGTAACAAGAGGGGCTGCATTGTATTAGCAGGCAGGAACGTCAAACTGGTGGGAGCAGTTTGACTACGGGGAGTGACGCCCCCGCTATTCCGAGTTGCCATGGGATGTGGCCCATCTAATCTCATCGTCCTCCCCCAGCCTGGAGAACACCGAAGAACAAAGTCTGGAGCTGATCAATGACAGTTTATGAAAAGAGGGGCTGCATTGTATTAGCAGGCAGGAATGTCAAACTGATGAGAGCGGTTTGATTACGGGGAGTGACGCCCCCGGCATTCCGAGTTGCCACGGGATGTGACCCATCAAATCCCATCGTCCTCCTCCAGGCTGGAAAAAACCCAAGTATTGGTCTGAGGCTGATCAATGACAGTTTGTGGCAAGAAGGGCTGCATTGTATTAGCAGGCAGGAACGTCAAACTGGCGAGAGCAGTTTGATTACGGCGATGACGCCCTCGCCATTTCGAGTTTGCCACGGGATGTGGCCCCTCAAATCTCATTGCCCACTTCCAGACTGGAGAACACCAAAGTACAAAGTCTTGAGTTGATCACTGGGGAGTGACCCAACAAACCCCTTTCTTACCCCTGTCAGACTAGGGACCACCGAAGGAATGAGTCTAAGGCCGATGCTTCCAGTGGTAACGGCCCTAGGTACTCGCATCGTCCAGTGAAAGAACACCCCATCAGAACTGGGAATTGCTTAGAGGTTTTTCCGAATCACGTTCCGCTAGTGGTTCCGGGTTCCACAGTAGGAATATATGGATATGATGTTGCTTCCAGGATCAAAATATTCCGGAAGTAAACTCCCGGCCATTCGGATCTCCGGGCGCTGGGTGGCACTGGGAGCCCTTCATGCATCGTTTCACAGACAGCAAAGATACCGAACCAATTTAGAATAGATTTCTGCAATATAAGAGCCCTAAATACAAACATAAATTCTCTGTGTTCGACGAAACTAAGGACAACACAATCAAAGGATTAAGAATAAACTTTTGCAATGCCCCAGTGGCTCCAAAAATGTCTCTCGCACCTTTGACAGACGAACGTGGCATCACGGCGGCTAAAGCCAAGTATAAAAGCAAACATGCTCTACAAAATGTTTTCATCGCACTCTACCTTAGACGTCCCCCAAGGCAAAGCTCTCCCCACCATATCGAACATCAACACTACCTTGGCCGAAGTTAGGTTTCATCACCGTGATATTCGTAAAATCCTTAAAGAACTAGACGGAATACCTGCCATCGTGTTAAAGAACTGCGCCAACGAACAACCACCTATGAAAATGGTACAAAAAGAGCATTTAAGATTCTTAAGAAAACGATTATTAATGTTACACGTGTGTTGTATTACACTTTTCAATGCGTATGTTGAAAATTACTCGTTGCGTCATCCAGAGAAGTCTCGTACATAGAGGTCCGAGACACAATAAATAAACAAAAAACCAAACAAAGCAGACATATATGGGTTTAATGTTCTGTTATTAAAGAAATTGAAGGAAACGTTGATTTTGCCACTCACTCATTTGATAAACAGGTGTATCAGAGAGGGCTGTTTCCCTGATAGTTTTAAGAAATCTAAGGTAGTTCCTACATTCAAGAAGGGTGACTGCAATGATGTTGATAATTATCGACCCATAGCTCTGGTCCCTGTGCTCTCAAAAGTTTTTGAGTATTTGCTAAAACCGCAACTTTGCTCTTATTTTGAGGAAAACGGCTTGTTTACTGAATCCCACATCTGATGCTGTACTCTCTCTATTGGAGTATGTTGTCGGGGGCTTTGAGGGGGGTCAGTACATAGGAGCAATCCTGTGTGACCTCTCCAAGGCCTTCGACTGCATATCCCATGAGATATTGCTTGTGAAGCTGAAGTATTATGGACTAAATGCACGGAGCCTTGGGCTGATGGAGAGCTACTTGACAGGACGCACTCAGCAAACTTTTGCTGCGGGGGGTTTTTCGGGTGGATGTCAGACATGGTGTGCCGCAGGGATCCATCTTGGAACCCCTCTTGGTTTTAATTTACATAAATGACCTGGAAGCAGCCACAAGTAATAAACTTACTATCTTTGCTGATGACACCACAGCAATGACAAAGCACACTGAGAAGCCCGCCTTGTTGTGGGACATGCAGAATATAGGGAGTAGTTTGATGGATTGGTTCATGGGTAACAGATTGTCCTTTAACATAAGCAAAACAGAAAAAATTATATTTGGTCTAAGAGGAGCGACACATGGCGAGGATAGTGGAAGTGAGAGTGTTTTGTTGTGTGGGGGGTATATTTGGACAGGACACTTATCTTCAATGAGCACATAGATAGTTATCAAATAAACTATGAACCTCAATATTTCTTCTAAAAAATCTCAAAAAACCGTTGGAAGCGACGTTGTCTTAATGGCCTATGACTCTCTTTTCCAATCACACTGTAACTATGCACTGAGTTATGTACGTCTCTCATTGCTTCCCGTGTGAACCGAGCTGACTCAACATTGCAAGCCAAGCAGTTTACTTAGAACTGATGTTTGATGGAAGAACTGTGTGAACGTTTAGATTTGAGATTCGGCATAGACAGTAAACGATAAACACGCTTTTATTCAGCTTTTAAATATTGTATTTTTTCAATTTAAATAAAATTAATAATTTTTTAAAAAGTAATTCTTTATAACCAACAACATAAAGTGGCGCAGTCTTGGTGGATTTTTGAAAGGGATTTCATCGTGAAAACCCCGTCGGTTTTAACCGTCGTCTGTTCAAAAAACGAACCGAAGTTCGAAAAATCGAACCGGAAACATCGATTGTTAATCGGGACGAGTAGTGTGATAGGTAGAAAAGAAGAAATACGAGCATTTGAACCGGAAGAAGAATGAAAATCATCCTTTTGTAAGTAATATTCCTGTCTATGTCATTCTCCTCGAATTTGTCTGATTCTACTGCGGAAAACAGCGAAAACGAATTAGGGGTAGGATTAACCGATTCTATTGCAGAAAACGAGTTAAATTTAGTTGTAAATAATTCTAGTAATTTTGGACTTAATTTAGAAGACATTTTTTCGAACCTATCAATAGGTGAACATATTCCAATAATGGCTCCACCCAATTTTGACACAAAACTTTTAGATATAGTACCAAAGTTCGATGGAAATCCATTGGAATTATCATCTTATTTAGAAACTAGTAATAAATTAATTAGTACTTATTGGAACAGTGAAAACACTGAAAGCGTTCAGAATCTCACTATTATCTATGGCATATATGCTAAATTAATAGGTAAAGCTAGGGAAGTTTATAGCATATGCATTTCCAAAGATTGGAAAACAGTAAAAGAGGCGCTTATAGCCCATTTTGGAGACCAACGCGACGAAAATGGTTTATTATTCAATTTAGATCAATTAAGGCAGCATGCCAATGAACCTTCTTTGCAATTTTACACTCGTGTAATGTCTAATTTAAGTGCTTTGCATAATTTTATTGATACGCATACCGATCCAGCCGATATGGCAACCGCAAGAGTGAAGAAAGATTTTTACAATTTGCATGCTTTAAAAATATTTTTAGCAGGTTTAAAGGAACCTTTAGGCTCCACAGTTCGCGCTATGAAGCCTAAAGATTTAGCTGAAGCGAGACATTATATTATTTCTGAAAGTAATATAAGACATTTGCAGAAACCTTTTCATTTAGACAATTTTAGTAGCAATAAAAATAAGTACAATCAACCTCCGGCTAGAAATAATAATTCCTAAAATCATTTCCTACCAAATTTCCAATACCAGCCAAATTTTAGTAATTTCCAACCAAACTATATGCCGCAAGCACCCCCACAATTTCCACGTGGCCCCATTAATGTACAGCCAAGGCCAATGCCTACTCAAAAATTATTTACTAATAGGCAAGTATTTGGCCCATCTAGAAATCCAACTAATGTTTGGAAACCAAACCCGCAAGTTGCCCAAAATTTGCCAAAACTTGTGCCTATGAGTGGTATATCTCACGGTACATATAAATCTTTTAGACCTCAAAATTCTTTCCAATTGCACAATGTGGAAGACCCTTATTCACATTATCTTAGTGCACATGACCCTGAAATATCTCAGGCACAGTTCGGAAATTACAGCGAATATTATCCTACTTTTGATCAGGCAAACTACAACCAACAAATAGAACCGTACCAAGAACAAAAATAATTCCATTATTATTCCACCCACCACTTACCTTACCTTAAGTAACACCCAGTACCAGTACCAAAATGAAGAATGCATTGACCTCCAGCCAAACTACTTCTGCAAGAACAATCACCTTCTTCCTATGCATGAAAATCCTGATTGCATCACGTCACTAATGTTCATTAGCACTAATTTGGACAAATGCCAACAGATACCAGTCCACGTTGTAAGTACAATTATGGAAGAAATCGATTCCGCCCACTACCTAGGAATTTTTCCCGAAATGGAGAAAATTCAGACCAATTGTGAAGAACAGGAAGTAGCTTCATTAAAAGGAACGTTTTTGTTTGTCGTTCCTCCAAAATGTTCCTTGAAAACTTCAAAGTACACCTACAAGAATGAAAAAGAAATTTTTCATGGCCACCCTGTAACTTTAGAAGAAATTAAAGCCATTAACGTTCCTGTCCTTCAAGTGGAAACAGTCAGACTTGAAAAAATTCCGTTAGATAAGCTTCATGAACTTCAACTTCAAGCATCCCAAGAAGAGCCGTTGGAGTTTTCCAAACTTCATAACTCCTACAGCCAATGGTTATTTTGGATTGTAATAATTTTAGTGCTTGTTATTACTGGGTACTTACTCGTCAAGAAAAGAAGAGAAGTCATAGAAATTATAAGAAGACCGCAGCGTAGGCCTGTCGACGAAACTCAAGTGGTTCCACCCTCGAGTTCCTTCTAGGGATGGAGGAGTTATGTACGTCTCTCATTGCTTCCCGTGTGAACCGAGCTGACTCAACATTGCAAGCCAAGCAGTTTACCCAGAATTGATGTTTGATGGAAGAACTGTGTGAACGTTTAGATTTGAGATTCGGCATAGACAGTAAACGATAAACACGCTTTTATTCAGCTTTTAAATATTGTATTTTTTCAATTTAAATAAAATTAATAATTTTTTAAAAAGTAATTCTTTATAACCAACAACATAAAGACTGACTGTCTGGGGACATGCGCCACAGGCAAGTAGGATATTTAAGTTGCAGAGACGGGCAGTTAGGGTAGTAAAAGGGCTTCATTATAGAGAAGATGTCAGGGATGCGTTTGTAAACTTAAATATTCTAACATTACCGTCTATGTATATATGGCTTGTCTCACTTATGTGAAGAGAAACCTAGGTAGCTACACTTTTCATCATGACCAACACAGTTATGATACAAGAAATAGATGTAACATCGACACAAACTATGCAAGACTGAGGTCATGTATTGGCACCAGGCTTGGACCAAATATGTTCAATACATTTCCTCAACATATTAGGGATTTAAATGAAAAAACGTATACAGGGTGC
>MU183057.1:69111-86873 GCA_016904865.1 Pissodes strobi | reverse complement strand
GAGAGATTTTGTGCTCAAAGAAATGTAAACAGAGACGTGAGGATAAGATAGATGAAGAGACAATACTACTGGAAAAAATTACAAAACTGAAGAACGAACTTGTGACGAAGGACCAAGAGTTTGAAAAGAATAAAATTAAGAAGAGGATATAAGCCAATTTACTAAAAAAGTAGACAGACTAACCAAGGAAAATGCACATAAGGAAAACTACATTCGAAAGCAAAGACGAAGTACACAAGAGTTTACTGACGTAGTTTCCAGTCAAGAAGAAACCTATACAAAACAGATTGAAGCCTATACATTAAAAGTAACGAAAACAAGATATGGAAATTGTATCACTTCTGCAAAAAAAATGACGATCTGCAAATGGAAATTAACGAATGTAATATCGAAAATCTGCGTATACGCGAAGACCTTGAAGAGTTTTACCAAACAAATAGAAACATGCTGACATCTATTGAAGTCCTTACCAAAGAAAACGAATGCTTTTTAACAGACTCAAAGAAAGCGCGATTGGAACTTTCCAAGATAGAACACATCAAAGAAGATCAACCTGGCGGATTTTCGAAAGTAATCATGGGCATTCACAAGCAACTACAGGAACTATCTACCAACAATTACTGCATTGTGGAGATGCAGGACAAAATACTAAGTAGACTGCCAGAAAATCAAAACAGAAACCCCAACCAGGGCACGATCTGCTCGGAAGTAAATGCCGATGTATTAGGTCCTACAAAACAACAAAGAACAGCAAGCGAAGTACAGAGAAACTGCAGAAGACCTCAGTTGCTCATAATTGGTGATAATAGTGTAAGGGAATATGCTCTTATTTTATACACAAAATGCCTTTGATATCAACTACCAGAACAATGCACTAGGCATTGCTGGAGGAGATTGCAGACTCCGTGTGCCTTCTAGGCAGGAATTCAACAACTGCCGATCGAGTAGGGATTTTGGGGGACTCCAAAATGCCAAAAAAGAAAAAAAGGTTGACCCAAAGGTATTTCAACTGCTGAAAAATATCAATGCTAGTATATTAATTGTAGGACCATGGTACTTCAGGACTAGACCAATTTGAAATGGTTTTATTGATCAACAAAGATTGGAAATAAGCAAAGAAGTACTAGACACGCATATTAAATACCTGACCCCTGTATGATTCTAATGACCAGTTAGATTACACACAGAAAGTATTCCTAGCTTCGAAAATAGTTACGACTTATCTCACTACTAGCAGAAGTGAAGGAGAAGACCAGGCTACCTCTATTATTCGTAGTACGACAACAGAGGCTTTCCTTATTTTACCACCTGACTGCGGTGTTAATGGCAAGCTAAGCAATACACCTAAAGCATAGTGTAAAAGACTCCAAGGGAGAAAAATACAAACAAACGCAACGGAAATGGAAGTAGTAAACGCAACGGAAATAGAAGTAGTAAAGAGTGGTGAAGTTACAAGCAACGCTGATACATCGCGAACAAGCTTGACGCGTGAAGAGCCTGAAGCTCGAACAACAAACACTCAAGCAGGCCACAGTGGAAACGAGAAATTGCTTCCTCGGAGACCAATTCTTCTCAAACTGAATACCTCTTACCTACGCGACTAACTACAGCAGACAGTATGAAATATAAAGAAAGCCATCGTGAGAAATCCCAAAAAGCCAACACAGTGTCTTAAAGTACTCTCAATAAATATTCAAGGCATTAGAAACAAAACTGAGAAAATGGAAGAGCTGCTGTGTAACTTGCAATACTCGGAAATTGTTTGCTTTACAGAGCATTGCATTACTACCAATGAGAAGATATGCGTTAGTGGGTATACAACAACGTGCATATACAGTAGATCCACAATATCCCATGGGGAAGTGCTATACTGGTTAGAGACAACGTTGTAGCCAGATTTATCGACCGATTTGCGACGCTCAATTTTGACAAGACGTTCGAATGCTGCTGTATCGAAATTGAAAATATAAATACCTACGTCATCAGCACTTATAGGAAATGTCAATATCTTCTGCTCAAATTTGTATCAAGTATTGGTAAACCTTCCCCACAAAGCCATGAAGAAACTCACGGGTGACTTTAATATTGATTACATGGAGGATGGCCCAGCAAAAACAAGTCTTAAATGTGTACTAGGGACATTTGGTATGAAAATGCATATATCAAAAGTAACCAGAATTGGCAAATCTTCCTGTTCCATTATCGACTACTGCTGTACCAATTTTTTAAAAATCAAGTAGTGACCACTGTGAGTAACTGTGATTTATCGGACCACGAGATGATAATGTGCAATATAAAAAATACCAATATAGGGAATAATGAGCAGGTGATGACACGAAGATCGTTCTCCGAGAACAATAAAAATGTATTCTCCCAACTGCTGCTGTGTTCAGGCTGGTCCAAAATATACATAAGTAATCCTTCGAAAAAATTCCAGGATTTTTATTAAGCTTTTATTGGAATCTTTATCCTAGTATTTACCAAAAGACACAAAAAAATCAAGACAAAACCAAAAAGATGGATCACCAAGGGTATAAAAATATCTGCTAAAAACAAGAGACCACCTAGCTACATATGTAAATACACCAATAATATTAATGAAAAATTTTATTACAAAAGATACAGAAATGTTTTTAGAGCTGTCGCCAAAAAGGCCAAACAATTATATTACAACAATGAAATTAAATATTGCAAAAACTCAACCAGAAAATCTTGGAATATTATTAATGAGATAGCCGGTAGAACTAGCAAATATAAAAGGCAAGTCAAAATCATAATCGATAATATGGTCATCGAAACAGCCGAACATACAGCCAATGAACTAATGAACCATTATGTCACAGTCGCAAACAGAATTGCCCAAAATATACCCAATATCCCTAAAATATCCAAAATAGATCCAGTACAAGCTCCAAATACATTTTTCTTTGCACCAACCACGACAGAAGAAATCCAAAGAATCCTGTTACATATAGCAAGCAAAAATGTACCAGGAATTGACGATGTTACCGTTGACATACTCAGAAAATTACCACCTAATCTGTTGGATGTAATGTGTTACGCAATTAATGACTCATTTTAAACAGAAGTATTTCCCGCGTGCTTGAAAGTTGCAAAAATTATACCTATATATAAAGGTGAACAATGCTTGAAACCCGTAAATTATAGGCCGATATCTTGCTTTCCATTTTTCAAAACTTATTAAAAGTCTGGTTAAGTCAGGGATGGAGGACTTCATCAGCAGGAATAAAATACTACATCGGGGGCAGTTTGGATTCCAAAGAGGAAGGAATACCGTTGATGCTGTCTACAGTACAATTCAGAAAATATATGAAGCTAGAGATAACAAGGCAATTGCAACAATGTTTTTTGATCTGGAAAATGCCTTCGACTGTGTAAGTCATGAGATCCTTCTTAATATACTTGAGTGGTATGGATTTAGAGGTGGAATTAATAACTGGATAGGAAGCTTTTTAAAATATCGCCAGCTACAAGTACAAATCCCGGATCATGAACGCAACAATACAAGATCAAAAATCGGTAAAATCAATATTGAAGTGGTCCAAGATTCTACCCTGGGACCCTACTGTTCCTATTATCTATAAACGACTTGCCGAGTTTATCAATCTATGCTTCCTTTACACTGTTCAGAGACGACACTACCGCAACATGGATAGGTGACAATGAAGATGAACTTCTTAGCCACCTAAACCACGATCTCAACCAACTACAAAACTGGTTCGAAATTAACAAACTATCTCTTAATGTTACAAAAACCAAATACCTATATGAATTTCAGTTGAAAAAGGTTCAGACACCACACCATGAAAATTGAAAACCATATTATACAAGCGGTCAGTGAATACAAATTTCTTGAAATAATACTACAAATAGATCTTAAGTAGGATATTCATATAAATCTGTTATCAAAGAAGTTAGCTTCTGCCTTGTTTGCAATTAATACTACTGTTATTTATATAGAGACAACAGCAGCAAGGTAAACCTACTACGCTTTATTTGAAAGCCATCTACGCTATGGAATCATTCTTTGGGGATACTCCACGACATCAAATATGGAATTAATATTTGTTATGCAAAAGTGAGCCATACGTATCCTGAAAGGATAAAAAATCAGACTACACATTGTAAGCCACTTTTTCGAGAACTCAAGATCCTTACCATATACGACCTCTGTATTTATGAAAGCTTGCGTTTTATACATAGGAACATCAGTTCATATAATACGAGACTAGAACACTTTAAGCCTTCCACAATCTAAATCGTCGCAATCCAAAAATACTATATTTCACCAGGGAAAAGCATTCTATAATAAACTGCCACAATAAATCTGACACTTGAACCTGAACTCATTTGCTAAAGCAACCAGAAGATTTCTAGTAGATAGAGCACACTACAGACTTCGTAGAATTCATGGAGATAGAATTTAATACTGAAGAATTTAATTTGCCTACTCATCTTTAGGGAAACCCAAACTTGGAATGGGCGCGATGTTTTATGTTTGTGTTTTGTTCATTTATTTTATTAAGTCATGTGTTTTGTGTAAATTTTTATTTTATTTTGAGGTTGACTGTGAGTTGGTGTTTTTTTTTAATATTATACAGCATGTATTGCTTATTTAATTTATTAATTATAGGCAGTGACTAGTCATACACACTGTATTTTTAGAGGCTGTGCCTAACATTACGTTGACAACACATGATATTAATTAATTGTGTGATTTTTCTATTTTTTACCTAAAAAATGCTTTGCAATACATGCTTACGTTACCCTTACGTATTCAATGACGAGGTCTTGATCTAAAGCAGGCAATTAAAGTTAATATATATTTTAGGTGTGTGAAATCCACTTTAGACCAATGAAATGAATATATGTTTTATTAATATTGATAAAGCTCCTCAAGCTCACTTAAACTTTATTGTCTTTATTTCTGAAATTCTGTTTATATCAATAGATCAACTTGGTGCTTCTGTCAAGAACATTGTATGTCAAGACCATTGAGGTATTTATAAGGAAAGAGATGCTGTTATCATTAAATACGGCGATCAAAAACCGCATTACTAGGCGTGGCTTATGCCGGCACGAATATGGCGGCATGCGCAGAGCCAGATTATAGTAATTTATTCAAAAACTATTTTCTACTCTGGACAGACAACAATATCGAGAAGAACCATTCAGCAAAATCGTTTCGATGTTTTTACATCAAACGCAAAAGCCGCTGAACGTTCCGGAGAGATTCAAAAAGTATTTGCTAATGCGCTTTCCTCGGTTATTATTTGATACATGATACGACGCGATGCGACAGTACACAATCTCAGGGCTTTGCACACTCACTGTCCCTCGTAGCAGGGCCACCGCAGGTCACGAACCAGATTGATCCGGATTCGCTCCGACGCCAAACGCTGTCGGCGAAATTCGAAATTTATCTCCAGTGAACCTACCGTATATTTATTTATACCGTGCCCTGGATATAGAGTAAAATACGTAATTTCAGGAAGAAATAGAGAAATTTGAAGTAATAAATAATTTTAACTTTTCAATAATTTCGTTTTACATTATTTGCCTGATTTAATACAGTTTTTTTCAAAACCAGTGCACTAATTTAAAAATTCACAGTCCTTTACCAAGATGCAACCGGGGAGAACATTGAAAATGCCGAAGCAGAATACAACGCTTATTAAATTTGAGATCTGAGAAAACTCATAATTGTGTGGAAATATATAGTTGATAGAAGTTTGGGTGAGATCAGGTTAGATTACGTAAGTTTAGTTTACCAAAATATACCAAATAAATGTATATTACTTCAAGTCTCGTTCTTTTTTACAATTTAAAACGTTATAAGTGTGGTTGGAAAAAGCAAAAGACCATTATTTGCATTAGATTCGTCTCACATTCCTCGATCTAACGATACGAAACACGACTAGTCTGTCGTGAGAAACTAAAAGTCACCCTCACCCACCCTTAACACAATCTAATGTAAAAAATGACTTCTGGCAGATTACGCAAGTTTAGTTTACCAAAATATACCACATAAATGCATATTACTTCAAGTTTCGATCGTTTTTACTATTTAAACATTAGTGGTTGTTGTAAAACTGCATTCGATTCGTCTCGCAATCCCCGATCTAACGCGGTTAGTTTCACTTAGTATCAACGTATTTTAGTCATTTGAGTCGGTACCAATACGTTATAATCAATTTTAATAAATTTGGTTGGTTTTGGTTAGTCGTCTAATCAATTTTTGGTTAGTTTCTCTTAGTCGCAACTTTTTTTACTTATTTGAGCAGGTTCCGTTACGTTATAATCAATTTTAATAGATTTGGTTACCTTTGGTTAGTCGTCCCGTCCAATCAACTTTCTGATAGTTTCCCTTAGTCTTAACTTATTTTAGTCATTTGAATTACGATACCTTTTAATTAATTTTAATGGATTAAGTTAGTATGGGTTAGTCGTTCAATCAACTTTCGGTTAGTTTGGGTTAGTTTGGGTTAGTTACACTTAGTCTCAATTTATTTTATTTTTATTCATTTGAGTCGGTTACGATCGGTTATTATCAATTTTAATAGAATTGGTTTGTTTTGGTTAGTCGTCTAATCAACTTTCGGTTAATTTCACTTAGTATCAGCTTATTTTAGTCATTTGAACCGGTTACGATACGTTTTAATCGATTTTAATAGATTAGATTATTTTTGGTTAGTCGTCGAATCAACTTTCGGTTAGTTTCCCTTAGTCTTAACTTATTTTAGTCATTTGTACCATTTCCGATACGTTATAACAATTTTAATGGATTTGGTTAGTCGTTCAATTAAATTTCGGTTAGTTTAACTTAGTCTCAAATTATTTTAGTCAATTGAGTCGGTTCCGATACGTTATAATAAATTTTAATAGATTTGGTTAGTTTTGGTTGGTCGTCTAATCAACTTTCGGTTCATTTCACTTAGTATCAATTTATTTTAGTCATTTGGACCGGTTACGATTCGTTAAAATCAATTTTAATGGACTAGGATATTTTTGGTTAGTCTTCAAATAAACTTTGGGTTAGTTCAGTTTCACTAAGTCTCAACTTATCTTAGTTATTTGAGTCGGTTCGGTTACGTTAAAATCAATTTTAATAGATTTGGTTAGTTTTGGTTAGTCGTCCAATTAGCTTTCGGTTATTTTCACTTAGTCTCAATTTATTTTACTTATTTGAGCAGGTTCCGATACGTTATAATAAGTTATGCATAAACCGTGTCGTGACGTTTACTAAAATTTTCCGTGCCGTGATCCGACCTTGGAAACTCACTGTCAAGAAACCAAAGTATTTATCTGAACCGGCTCCGATACGTTATAGTCAAATATAATGTTTCTGGTTAGTTTTCGTTAGTCGCCAAAGTTCGGTTCGTTTTGGTTAGTTTTAACTTACTTTAATTTGTGTAACCTATTTCGATACATTTAAGCCCGTTTTGGTGCTTTTGGATACTTTTCATTAGTTTTGGTTATTCATTCAATCAACTTTCCGATATGTTATAACCAATTTTAATGTTTTTGGTTAATTTTGGTTAGTCGCCAAAATTCGGTTAATTTTGGTTATTTTTAACTTATTATAATATTTTTAATCTGTTTTGATACGTTTTAGCCATATTTGGTGCTTTTGGTTAGTTTAGGTTAGATTGGGTTAGGTTGGGTTAGATATTCGTCGTGGGTAGTCGTTCAATCAATATTCAGTTAATTTCAGTTAGTTTTTAATTTTAGTCATTTCAATCGGTGCCGATACGTTATAATCGAATTTAATGTTTTTGGGTAGTTTTGGTTAGTCGCCAAAATTCGGTTCGTTTTGGTTAGTTTTAACTTACTTTAATATTTTTAATCTGTTCCGATACGTTTTAGCCTTTTTTGAGCTTTTGGTTACTTTCGGTTAGTCGTTGAATCAACTTTCGGTTAGTTTCAGTTAGTTCCATTTTATTTTAGTAATTTGAACCGGATCCGATAGGTTATAACCACTTTTAATTTTTATGGTTAGTTTTGGTTATTCGCCAAATTTCGGATACTTTGAGTTAGTTTTAACTTACTTTTATTTTTTTAATTTGTTTTGATTAATTTTAAACCTTTTTGTGCTTTTGATTACTTTTAGTTAGTTTGGGTTAGTCGTTCAATCAACTTTCGGTTAGTTTCAGTTAGCTTTAATATAATTTTGTCATTTGAACCGATTCCGTCCTCAGAAAGTATCTGTAAAACAGGGACACCACGGCCGCATGTCTGCGGTGTTTCAGACTATCCAGATTACGGGTCAACTTCGGGTCGCCGACGAGTCACGCAGCTCTCTTCTGAATGGAATCCAGCAGCTTTAGGGTGTGCTTTGGTGCGGCACCCCTGATGTGTGAGCAATATTCTAAGCACGGTCTTATTTGCGCCTTGTAGAGCAAGAGCAACTGCTGCGGTGTATACAGTTTTTTGTTGTGAAATAACGCACCAAGCTTCTGGGAGGCTGATTTTGCGATGTTAGCAACGTGGTCATGCCAGGACATATTGCTGTTGACCGAGACATCCAGCAGAATTCCGAGGATGAAGGAATGGTCGATCCTGCCATAATGATGTCAGGGCCCGCCGTATTGGCCCTCTTGGTAAACGTGGCTGCTTGGGACTTTGCTGCATTGAACTGGACTAAATTTCTGTCGCCCCAAGTTTGAACTTTCTCCAGGTCTTGATTAATTGCTGTAATCTGCTCCTGCGCTGCTAAAGGTTTTTCTGATCTAAGTGAGAGACAAGGACACTGTCATCTGCAAAACTGTAAACAGGATTATTCGTTTCAGTCAGCAGGTTAATTAATATAGATGAGGAACATAGTTGGTGAAATTATTGCGCCCTGAGGCACGCTCGCGTTAATGGTGAATGTGTCTGAGATGTGTCCATCAACTGCAACGGGCAGAAATCGGTTCTTAAGGAAACTGGCAAGCCAGCTGTAGAGAGAGGCTGGCAGTCCGAAGGACGGCAGTTTGTTGAGCAATCCGTCTTGCCAAACTCTGTCGAATGCCTTCAAAATATCCAACGCAATCGCTCGAGACTCTCCGTAGTTCTCAATTGCCCTACTCCATATATGAGTGACATATGCCAATATATCACCTGTCGATCTTTCTTTGCGAAAGCCGTATTGATTATCGCTGATTATTCTATTGTTCTCAGCCATATTGATTATCGCAAAATGTTTTGCATCAAGCTACCAAGCCTTGTTGTTTAGAAGGTGTTAGCTGAGTAAGCTGGATATTGTACTTCGTTACGCAAGACATTACCCGTATCATATCACAGAGCTTCAAGTTGCGCGCACATCACATTGTTGACAAACACCTCCGTTATTTAATGTTTACATTTGTGTTTTTACATTTTCACTTCATGCAATGCCCTCCGCTCTCTTCGGGGCGCGACCAAACTAACCCAAACTAACCCAAACTGACCCGAATTTTAAAAAAGAAACAAGCATAACCTTTAAAAGAATTTATGAAAAAACATCGACGGAAATTGAACCCGGGTCGCAGTATCACAAGCACAGCATCTGACCACTGCGCTGCGAGACCAGTTGAAAGCAATTCGCTGGACCATAAAGATATGGTGTTTGTCGCGCATGCAACTCTGGAGCCTGGTGAAGTGGTCCGGGCAACGTCATGTCTTCGTTACGCCCTCACTGCACGTCGCTTTTTTCATGTAGTTATCGACATATTTTTTAAGCAACAAAAATGTAAAGTAAATTCTACATCAGTAAAGTCTTTCATTATTATTATTATTATTATTATTATTATTATTATTATTATTATTTTTTGTTTGTTGTGAGGTGGAAAATCTTCAAGTAGATACCAGGGATGGAGGCTGGTTATGTCAGATTTCTACTGACTAAAAACGACCTCTGAGCTTCGACTGCTAGGGCCATTAGCTCATTCTTTTTCTATATTTTCGCATATATGTCTATACTTCTTAAGGAATTTAATGTATTTACTATCCTTTCTTGTTTTAGACATTCTACAGCGGTAAGTCCACGAAGATCATGCATGCTACGATGTACATCAAACACTGGACAGCTTTAAATGATGTGAGACACAGACAATTCAACATCACATAGGGAACACACTGGTGTCGGTTCAGCTCTTAAAAGATGGCGATGTGTTATATTAGTATGTCCCGAGCGCAGCCTTAGCACCCGCACAATATCTGATCTAGGTAAGTGTATGAAATTATATTTATCCTTTACCACGGGCTCTATTTGTCGTAGTAGCGTAGTTGTCGCATTCCAGGTGTCCTGCCTTTCGGCAATGACCTTTTCCTTAATAGAATTATAAAATTCTGATCTTTTTACAGTGTCATCGTTCCTTTCATATGGTTTTCTACGATACTTCTCAGGAAGTCGACATTGATGCTTTTTGAAAATTCCGAGTATCGAACTGTCAGTGGCCTAGTTATGGTCGGCTTTCTTGAATATTCGTCATGATTAGAGAAGAGAAATACCGAATTCGGGTTTTTAATGTTAGTTTTCACGCCCGTCAGATATGAATTTATAAGCATTTTTCTTCTATGTTATAGTGGCATCATTGCAGATTCGCAGGATAGACTCTGAAGCGGTGTTGTGGGGAACAAGCCCAAGCAGTATCGTATGCCCATACACTGTATCTTGTCTAGCTTCATTAGTTGTGACCTACTAGCCGACGAGTATGCCGCACAGCCGTAATCAATGTTTTATAGGACAATAGCCTTATATATATATTAAGAAGGGATTTTGGATCTGCACCCCATTTAGTACTGGCCAGCGCTTTCAGGATATTAAGCGCCTTTTTGCACTTATTTACAATTGAAGTCAGATGTTCTTCCCAGGTAAGCTTACTATCAAACATTAATCCCAAAAATTTGACCACACTCACGCATTCTATGAAACTATTTCCCAAGTAGAGAAGAGGATCACAGTGCGGTTGCTTAGACACATTTAGTTTTTTCTTTCGAAAACACATATCCAATTATTATTATTATTATTATTATTATTATCATTATTATTATTATTATTATTATTAATATTATTATTATTATTATTATTATTATTATTATTATTATTATTATTATTATTATTATTATTATTATTATTATGATTTAGCCTTACGACATTCGCACTCCCTCTATTGGGAACATTCACTTATCCCAGATATCCCGGATATCAAAACGATTAAGCTCTGAGGGAACCCTTTCCATGTTATCGAGTCCTTGGTGGCACCTACGGATTTCCTACAAATTTTCAGACGGTTGCGAGAAGTACTGCTTTCTGCATTAATTTGAAGAGATGTTCGCTCAATCCGAGTTCCTCGATGTTAATTGGCAGGTTCTTTGGAATGAGTCCTGTTGATGACACAATGATTGGCACCGTTCTTACTCTCTCCATTCCACATTGTTGCCGGATTTTCTCTTGTAAATCACGATATCTGGCGATCTTTTCGGCGTGCTTGACCTGCAAATTGTTGTTGTTGGGTATGGCGATGTCGATCAACGTGGCTTCCTTGGCCCGCTTATCTACGAGAATGATGTCCGGTCTATTGTGGATCGCCGTCTGGTCAGTAAGCACAGTACGGTCCCAGTAGATCTTATAGTTGTTACTTTATAAAACAGATTCGGGAGTGTTTTTATAGTAACTTACCTTTTCCGTCTGCAGCAGCAACAGCTTGTCTGCTAGTTCCTGATCGATTATCTTCGCAACTGCATCGTGCCTGAGTTTATATTCTGTTGCCGCGAATGTTTGACATCCTCCTGTAATATGCTGGATGGTCTCAGAGGTTTGACGGCCTTATCGACATCGATCATCCGCCACCGAAGCATCTCCAACTATGTACTTGAGATAGATTCTGGTGGGAATCACTTGATCTTGAATAGCCAGCAGAAAACCCTCGGTTTCGGGGAACATTTGTCCTGAAACTAACCAATAGTTCGACGCTGTAATGTCGACGTGATCCTGGGTAGCCTCATTCGCATGCCTCCCATGTAAGGGCTTTTGCTTCCACATTCGAATTTTCTCAAGGTCGGTATGATGGTGGTCTGAAACCTGGTGTTCTTTTAAAAGTAGTGGTGTAGAGTCATCTGCGTTACAAACTGCCCTGTGAACTTCTGAGGAATTCGCTTTCCTGTAAAAATACTTGCGCAAATTACTTATTTGCCGATAAAATTGTTTACGTAGATCCGCTAGACCTCTTCCACATAGATGTCTTGGCAAGGTTGTTCGCTCCACTGCGCTCCTCGGAAGGTGTTCGTGTGCTCTTGTAAGTAAGGTTCTTGTTTTCCGCTGGATATTTTCAATGTTGTAACGGAATATAAACTTATTCCGCTCCACTAAATTCAGTTCAATTACGAATGATTTTCGATGTTTGGGATATGAATCGCCGGGGACATCTATTCGCGAATGGGTATATTTCGTGCAACTAATTATTTAAGAAGCACAGGTAGGCTGGTTTATACCTACAATTTGCGGATTTGTTTCACTGTAGATTACTATATTGAGTAGTGACATCTATTCGGGAACGAGCTTATCTCATGTAGTTGGTAATTGGAGAGCGTAGTACGCTATTTAATACCTACAATTTATGAATTTAATTTACTATAGATTACTATATTTAGTATATATTGTGTATTTCTTTGGTTTGACGCCGCATGACCTATTATAGTAGTAGTCACATGATATAAATTATTCAATTAAACATCGAGAAGCATAATAGGTTGAACGTCTTGAATTTTGAAAGCAAGGTCGTTTTATCTTTGTGTCGACGCTTGACTGGGTAAGTGCTGATATTTAATCATGAAGTATTTTATTCATCTTGCAATATATTTCACTAATTTTTTCATTTTTTAAATACATAATTAATAATTGTTTCTGATTCGCTTAATCGTACTTGACTAAAGCAAGAATTTAGCATTTTTATATTACATTTTCTATTAACTTACATCTTTAATAATCTTAATTTTTGTAGTGACCGTTCGGTAAAAATACCGATTTATTGGTGAATAATTTCGTCTCTCATTAGTCAAACTTATGTAATTTGATAGAGGTTTAGTCCAAATTTACAGAGAACGTAATTATTTCATTGTTTAGCGGTCACGCACATTATTTTAAGTATTTCCATTTAAATTGAACAGTATTATTGGGGAATTCTCAGAGTGGATTTTATACAGGGTGTCCGGAAATAGCGTCGCCAAATTACAGAGGGTGATTCTACATAAAAAAACATGAACATTTTTCATATGAACATGTGTCCGAAAATGCATAGTTTCCAAGATACAGGGTGTCAAACTTTTTATAAAAAATCAGTTTTTTGTTAATATCATAAATATGATTTCACTGATTTTGTTGAAATTTGGCAGGGTTATCTGTAGTAATAAGAGGCTCATTTAGCCTTAATTAGATTAAAAATATAAAGTCCAGTGGCGTCCAGGAGGGCATCATACCGAATATTATTGACAAAAAAAGTGTGCGCCGCTGACTTTTTCAAGTACTTTATATTTTTTTCGTATTAAGCAACTAAAAATACAATATTTTTGATTCTCGAGTTGTTTTCGTATCTTGCGTCGTTTTCGATTAAAAAAGTAAAAACCGGTTTATTACATTTCCAAACTTTTTTGATAAAATCGATATTTTTATTTATATCTTAAATATGCTATCACCGATTTTGTTGAAATTTAATAGGGTTATCTGTAGTAACAGGCGGCTCATTTAGCGTTTATTAGATTAAAAATATAATATCCAGTGGCGTCCCTGGGGGCATCATACCGAATATTATTGACAAAGAAATGTGCGCCACTGACTCTTTCAAACATTTTATATCTTTTTCGTATTAAGCAACTAAAAATACAACATTTTTGTTTCTTAAATTGTTTTCGTACCTTGCTTCGTTTTTGAGAAAAAAATAAAACCAGTTTATTACAGCGTTTGATGTAGAATTTGGCAGTGGCGGCCCCTGCCGTGGAGCACAGGAGCACGTGCCCCCCAAAAATTCCACAAAAAATCATAAAATATTAGACACCTATTCCTATTATTATGCCAATAATAATATTAATAATTATTTGTACATTTTTCAGCATATTTAGCATTACCATCTACTAAAGTACTAGAGCAATTTACTAACATTCGCCCAGGTTCACGCGTCCTGATTTTACGTCACAGATTGCCATAAAGCACGTTGTATTCTATTTTGTTTACGAGGTTGCTATGGCAACGGCTGGTTTCACCGCCACCTGGAATGGCCGATTCGTACACATTCTTGTTGCGTCCCCTTGACGGCTTTCCTTTGATCTGTGATTTTTACCACTTGTCGCGTTTGTTTTGACTAGAGTTTTGATTGACATTTTGCGATTAGAGAAATAATATAGTGACGATTGACGATGTTAAACTGAAGTAGGTAATTCCGAATAAGTACTTTGAACCATTTTATTGTTGTGTTTGTTTAATAGAAAGTTACGGCAAATTATTTTGTTAAAATGAATTTATCAGTGGTATATATTTAAAAAACAGACCTCTAAATTATGAGGAATTCATAAACGTGGTAATATCTAAAAAATAGGTCAATAAATTAATAATGTTTTGGGTATTTATGCTACACATGCTATTTTTAGACAGGTTGTCGGCTTCCTATTGGACAAATTGTCGATGCTGGCCGACGGGCGGTAAAAAAATAAAGAATGCACTTTATTTGGGTATTTTGGGTCAAACAAGTAGTTCCATATTCGGTTCGATTTATGTTTGCGTTTTTCGGACTTACCAATATAATTAAAAACAGACGGTCAAGCGGGGAAGGATGCTGTTAATTCTGTTGGTCGTGTTTGTTGTTAATTATTTAAAATTTAGTAGGAAACTATTAAAATATTTTATATATTTATATTTAAAAACGAAATAACTATATGCTTATTACAATTACATACAACATTATCGTCATGTTTATGTTTTTTATTCGTTTTTCCTAAATTCTTCTTATTCTAAAATATAAACATATTGGTCACAAGGGACCCCACGACCTTTATGTTTTTTTAACGATTTTAACGACTTTTGGGTGAAAATTGGGCGTGGCACCCCGGAATAGCCTCCGGCGGCACTTGCAGCGGGCCTTGGCCTACCTTTCTACCTCTGCGCCCTCCCACTTTATAGACCCACGAGCCGCCACTGGAATTTGGTGCCCTAAAGAAATGTAATAAACTGGTTTTTATTTTTTTTCTCGAAAACGAAGCGAGATACGAAAACAATTCAAGAAACAAAATTGTTGTATTCTTAGCTGCTTAATACGAAAAGAATATAAAATGTTTAAAAGAGTCAGTGGCGCACATTTCTTTGTTAATAATATTCCGTATGATGCCTCCGGGACGCCACTGGACATTATATTTTTAATCTAATTAAGGCTAAATGAGCCGCCTATTACTACAGATAACACTATTAAATTTCAACAAAATCGGTAAAAGCATATTTAAGATATGAATAAAAATATCGATTTTATCAAAAAAGGTTGGAAATGTAATAAACTGGTTTTTACTTTTTTTTATCGAAAACGAAGCAAGATACGAAAACAACTCGAGAATCAAAAATATTGTATTTTTAGTTGCTTAATACGAAAAAAATATAAAATGTTTGAAAAAGTCAGCGGCGCACACTTTTTTTGTCAATAATATTCGGTATGATGCCCTCCGGGACGCCACTGGACTTTATATTTTTAACCTAATTAAGGCTAAATGAGCTCCTTATTACTACAGATAACCCTGCCAAATTTCAACAAAATGAGTAAAATCATATTTAAGATATTAACAAAAAACTGATTTTTTATATAAAGTTTGACACCCTGTATCTTGGACACTATGCATTTTCGGACCCATGTTCATATGAAAAAATATTCATGTTTTCTTATGTAGAATCACCATCTGTAATTTGGCGATGCTATTTCCGGACACCCTGTATATTCCTGCAAAGGTAGTAAATTGAATTTTTAGTAGAATTTCTCTGAATTTTCCTTCATAGAATTGTTAGTTTGAATATTTTTTCTTTTCAAGCTTATTTCATTAAAATTTCAGTTGATTTGTAACATCAGTCATATAGATATTAGCACTTGCCCTGTCGCGACTCAACACTGATGTATCGACATTAATTTGCATTTTTTATGAGAGGTTAAGCTCACATGTGTAAATTTACCTGTTATTTTTCCTTATCTTTTATCTAAATTTCTATCTCAATGCGAGATAGTGATTACCTTATCTTCATCTTTAATTAATTGAGGTGCAATTACGCTCAATTATCGTTTATGTGCCAAGGGCCATATAAAAAAGTAATAGAAATTACTTATTTGGAGTTATAAGACTCATTTATAGAGAGGTTGTACTTCTATTTTTCTATTTATCATTAAATTTAAGTCATCATTTTCTTTTGAATTTCATATCATAAAGTAAAGAAAAAGAATATCTTGAGTAACAGTAATTATTTATGATTTTTGCTTAACAGTAATAATTATTTATGATTTTTGCTTAACAGTAGTTATCTATAATTTTTGCTTAACAGTAGTTATTTATAATTTTTGCTCAACTTAAAATTGTAATTTAAGTTTCTGATTATACCTGCTTTAACCAGTAAATTTTCAAAGGGTTGATTACTTCTTCCTGTGTAATAGTCTAACTGAGGTCCACAGGATATTTCCCTGAATAATTTTTTAATACGCGATATACATTGGTCTAAAACTAGGTTATTATTTTTTTGCATGTATCCAACGTTTGCTAAAAAAACACATCGTGCTTGGCAAGTAGCAGGTGTTCGTCCACGTCGCTGTAGCAGACCTGTAGAGGGAGCTGACACTAGATGAACCTTTAAGTCTTGGATTAACATAACTTGGGAACAGGCAGAAGCGGTTCCTGTAGAAGTCCCAACACGATCGCGTGGTTACAGGATAGATGGACAAGCTAGGTATTAGCCAATCAGAAAATTAATCAATTGTAAAGACCACTGTTATCGTTTTACTCATTCATTCAATTTTTTTAATCTTTTACATTAGTTTTAATTCTCATTGCTAGTCAATTTATTCAAAACTTATATTTCAAATAATTTCATCAATTATATTTGTAATTTAATTGTAATCCTTATTTTACATGATACCATCACATATTCCCATATTTGTAATTTAATTGTTAAATTAATATATTGTCATTTCAACTCCTTTGTTTATTTTATCGCAAGATAGAGCTCTGTGAGACACGAATTATAAGGGCAAATTTCTGATATTCTTATCTTTATAGTTATTGATCTTTAAGTATTTATATTCAGTTCGCATAGTCTCTAGAAACTCTAGCGCCCAAAATATAAAAAATTTTCAGTTAATAAAAGAGACAACTCACCCCCTCAGAAAAAACGAATCTCATACTTAATAAAATTAAATAAATTAACTTTCGCTACAAATTAGTGTCCAACTGAATTTATTCTTACAAATTGACGACTGAGCTAGTATTTCATTACAAGTGATGCCCAACTGATCAATTCGATACAATGTCAGTGCTGGTCCATGCTACCAATCCAATTCCTGTAGGAAATCCGTAGATGCCACCAAGGACCCGATAATATGTAAAGGGGTCCCTCAGAGCTTAATCCTTTTGATATTCGGGATATCTGGGATAAGTGAATGTTCCCCTTAGAGGGAGTGCGAATGCCGTAAGGCTAAATCATAATTATAAAAATAATAATATTAATAATAATAATAATAATAATAATAATAATAATAATAATAATAATA
>MU183057.1:31732-69101 GCA_016904865.1 Pissodes strobi | reverse complement strand
TAATAATAATAATAATAATAATAATAATAATAATAATAATAATAATAATAATAATAATAATAATAATAATAATCGGCCGGTACGGGCTATTGCGAGAAGTACTTCTTTCTGCATCAATTTAAAGAGATGTTCGCTCAATCCGAGTTCCTTGATATTTATTAACAGGTTCTTTGGAATGAGTCCTGTTGATGACACAATGATTGGCACCGTTTTTTACTCTCTCCACTCCCTAGTCTCCATATTTTCGGCGTGCTTAACCTGCAAATTGTTGTTGTTGGGTATGGCGACTTCGATCAGCGTGGCTTCCTTGACCCGCTTATCTACGAGAATGATGTCCGGTCTATTGTGGGTCGCCGTCTGGTCAGTAAGCACAGTGCGGTCCCAGTAGATCTTATGGCTGTTACTTTCTAAAACAGCTTCGGGAGTGTATTTATAGTAAGTTACCTTTTCCGTCTGCAGGAACAACAGCTTGTCTACTAGTTCCTGATGGATTATCTTCCAACTGCATCGTGCCTGACTTTATATCCTGTTGCTGCGAACGTTTGGCATCCTCCTGAAATATGCCGGATGGTCTCAGTAGCTTGACATCCGCGTATCGACATCGATAATCCGCCACCGAAGCATTTCCAATTATACTCCAAAATAACGTTATGAAGATAATATAAAAAGGTACAAAAAGAATGTGTATATAGGTATTTTGTTTTGATTAGTTGATGTTTGGTATCAAATAATTAATTTTTTAACAATATGTAAATACGTAACATAAAAAAAAAACAAAAAAAAATATCTAGGAAAAATCATATCCACAGCTTGTAGGCGTGCTAGTAGTAGCATATATAGCATAAATGGCGCAACCAGGCCAAAGGCGCAGCGGGCTGCGTCGGCTATCCCCCCGGTCCAGTCCAGGGCTGCATAAAATTAGTGTTTCCCAAAGCATTGCATTGAATATTTTTTTCCAATTTTGACCTATAAACAATAATAATGAATGTTTTAATATCTTATAAAACAAATCTATCTTTCCCTATAAAAATACGCGATAGTGTAACAGGTAAAATGACATACAAATCTCCACTATTATCAGCAGTGTCGTCATGCTAGATGCTACCCTCCCCTCACCTCAATAAAAACTCAGTTCGGAAATTTATGAGGAAAACTATAAAGGGCCAAAATATACTCTAAATAAAATACACTAATCTATCGTGTTTTATTTTTCAAGCCAGGAAGGTTTATCGTTTCCCAGTAAATGCGTTTTGTCGGCGATACTAAAGTTATACAAAAAAAAAATTGATGAAAATCGTGACACTACAGCCGATATGGATTTAAAAACTTTTTATAGGCGAGATTGCCGGGAAATTTTAGATACCTTTTCAAGTGGTTTAAATAATAATTTTAAGCACATTAAACAATCAAATGAGCCACTGTATTCGGTTTTAAAGTTTCCACTTGATAAAAGAAATATTACCATTGTTGCGATGTTTCCTGCATATTCAAAAAAACTCTATGTTGAATTTTTATAAGGTGAATTAGAAGTTCTGTTTGATATGAACACTGAAGTAAGCTCTTTTTCAGAACGATTATCTATTGTAACCAATTTAAAAAATAATTTAAATCGAGCATTTTGCTTTTGTATTGACCGTACCCTGTGGTGTTTCAACTAATAAACGGAATTTTAGTCAATTAAAAAATATAAAAAAATATTTGAGAACAATATGTGATGAAAGGGTTGATAATTTAATGTTATTAAAGTGTAAAGCTGACGTGGCGTTAAAATTAGATTTAGGTTGCATAACTGATAAATGGACAACTCTAAAAAAAGGCACATCATTTTTAAATAACGTTTTAGGGCTTAAATGTAATATGAGAAAGTAAAAAACGATTTGTATATAGGTATTTTTTTTTGATTAGTTGTCTTTTGGTATCAAATATATAATTTTTTAACACAGTTCCTTAACTGGTTAACGTTAACTAAATAGTTTTATTTCGACTGATCATGTAATGAAATACTAGTTGATCGCCAATTGTATATCATTTAATTACCTTCAGAATTATTTGCTAATAAATGGATGTTTGTTTTGAGACTCGTTTCCTTTATTTTTTTGGTTATTCTCAGGAGTGGGTTGTTTCAGTTAGTAACAGTAATTTTTTGTGGGCGCCAGAAATCCTAGATACAACGCGAACTGAATGTGAATATTTAAATATTAATATTATCAGATATTTGCCCTCACAATCCGCAATGTCTCACAAATCTCGTATCTTGCGGTAAATAAAAGAGGTAAATTCAAAAACAATTAGTAGATTAATTATATGATTAAATGAATGAGAATACAAGTATGATATAGTTCAACAAATATAACTTGATAATGAAATTAATGTGAAAAAACTGATTAAACAAAGATGCTTATATGATACAGAAATGCTACAAGATTGGTCTTTACAATATGTTCATCTTCCGATTGGCTACTAATTAGCTTCGTCCAAAATATGCTGTAAAAATTGTTCGCATTGGGATTTCTACTGGAACCGTTTCTGCCTATCCCAGGTTAGTGTCAACTGGATTTATCGAGGACTTGTGTGGTTTCTAACCTATCAATTCCCTTCCGAGTGTTTCAGTTCAGCGTTTACTGATGTGTACGAATACCTGCTGCTTGACAAGCAAGATGTTTTCTTCAGCCAATCATGACATGAAATGGAAAACAAACTAGTCTTAGACCAATGTATATTGCTAATTAAATAATGTGAAATGAAATATCATGTGAACCTCAGTGACAATGGTAAATCTACGATGAAGCAGTCTACAATTTGAAAATTTACCGTTAAAAGTAAATTAAATTAAAATATAAAATTGCCTAATAATAGGCAATAAAAATATTATCTACTTACTACAAGCAGATACAATTCGAAATTGAAATTACTATGTAAAATTAAGCAGAAAGTAAGCAAAACATTAATATTTAGGTGCTGTTACTCAAGATATCCTTTTCTTTATATAAAAATATGAAATTTAAGAGAAAATAATGGAATGACTTGTCAAAAATCAGTGATTCTCGGTAAAATTCATATAAAGGCATTATTTCAAATACGATAATAAAAAGAGGTACAACCTCTAACAATGAGTCTTATGACTCAAAATAAGTAAGCACTATTACTCTTACTTCGGCCCTTGGCATAATAATTAAAGATAGAGATAGTATAATTCCTAACTCGCATCTGAGATAGAAATTTAGATAAAATATAAAACCAGGTAAATTTACATATGTGAGATTAACCTCTCATAAATGCTCAATAATGTCGGTACATCAGGATTAAGACCAAGATAGGGTGAATGCTAATAGCAATGCGTGATGTAACAAAGAAATTGAGAATTAAATTAAATGAACCTGTAAAGAAAAAATGAAAACCAGCCACACTATGAGGGAAAATTCGGAGAAATTTCACTGAAAATTTAATTTAATACCTTTGAAGGAATACGTAGAATTTTCCCTAGAATTGACCCAAATAATACTGTTCAATTTTAACGAAAATACGTTAACCGAAATGTGCGTGACACTTAAATGATGGAATAGTTGCGATTTCCCTAAATTTGGACTGAGCCTTTTTCAAATTACATGAATTTGATTAATAAGAATTGCAACTATTTACCAATAAATCGGTTTTATTACTCAAAAGGCCACGGCAATAATTAAAAAAGAATGAGGATGTAAGCTAATTAAAGTTGGATATAAAAATGCAAAATTTTTGCTTTATTCGAAAAATGCTAAACAAAACATGAACAAATATTAATTATGTTTTTAAAACTGAAAAAACTTGGTTAAAAATATTGCAAGATTATAAATTAGCACTCACGCGCTTGGCGCCGGCGCGGCGTCTCAACACAAGATGAAAATCCTTTCCCCCAAAAGTCAAGGCGTTAGAAAAATTATCCATGTTGATACCTTATTGGCTAGTTCAAATGATAATATTAACGATCCGCGCAACAGAAAATCATAAAAGTACTCCATAATAAATATAGTAATCTATAATAGAATAAATTCACGAATCGTAAGTACTAAATAGAGCACTAGCACTCTAAAATCGCTATCCGCATGAAATAAACCCATTCGTGAATAGATGTCACTATGGCGACTTAAATATTAAATATCTAGAATAATTTGCAATTAAATGTATAAATTTAAGTGTAATGGAATGTGCATTTATTCATTACCTCCTACAACTAGGCCAACTAGCTAATATTAAAATTAGCAGTGACGTTATCCTAAGAGGTCAATGCTTTTTTGCCATAAGAAAGGCATTCAGAGGACCCAACAGGAGCCCAGTAAAAGTATTGATTATTTTCTCGCGCCTACTTCCGTATTTAACGTTGAATGCCAAGCTGGGCAACTGGAATGTCAATTTCCATCTCGCCATCTTCGAGATATTATATATCCAGTGCTGCCAGATTGGGCGCTTTATCAAAATTTGGGCTACTCCTTACTGTAATTTGCCACAAATTATTTTTCAAAGAAACGTAAAATATTTGTCTTGGATTCCAGGATTACAATTAACAATTTCTTAGATACTTAATGTAAAAGTTTGCTTTGGTATATTATAGTATAATTATATTAAATATGAATAAATATTTAAAATCCGAAATGTAAATATATAAAAACCGGAAAGTGAAGCAATAACGGAATCAATACCTACAAGAAAATAAACGTTGCTAACCGATAACCTAATTATTTTGTATAAATATTTAGTTCCATTTAAAAACCTATTTTCAAATGTCATTCAACTAATGATGTTAAAATTAAAGTCGAACTAAATATTCGTTAAATAGTTTACATCCCAAATAATGTATGAAACTAACTCTACCAACCCAGACGAACCAAATCCTGATGGTCAGGACGAGGCAATTCTGCAAATTCGTAACAATATTTATTTTTTACCATTGCGCAACGACCAACGCAAACGATTTACTATTTGAGTTGTCTTTAGCAGTTCGAGGATGACAAGACGGTTCTTAAAAATCTGGCAACCCTGCCTAAAGTGTGTGAGTTACATATTTCTGCAGGTAATATAATTTGGAGTAATTCGCAACAGGATCCAAAGTCAGGTAAAACCATTACAGTACATTTCAAATATTCTCGATTGAAGGAAAATGCCATACCAACTATTTTTCCATACAATTACTTCTCAAAAAATGTGTTTGTTCGTAAAAGTAAAGACGAAAAAAGTAAGGAACTTGAGGAATTACCATTATTGCAAGCAATACAGCAAAGTAAAGAGGAGTTTAATATCCATAGAGAGGCTACATGTTTTCAAAATTTTGAGAAGTTTTTAAAACTATTTTCAAATTTTATTGTTAAGGAATGGTGGTTTCCAGTATGAGATATAAATAAAATAACTTTATTTAAGCTTGAGTATACTCCTGGTCCTATAATAACTTGGGCGATTGTAATAAATAAAAATTTAAAACCCCATTTAAATCCGGCAGTTTGGATGAATTAGAATGTTTAATCGATGCAATTGATAATATGATATCAATTCCTCTTAATAATGACCTCCCCATTACTAGTGAAACTTCCAATAACGAGAGCGAGATGAATTCACATCAACCTGATTCTGACCAAGACGAGAAAACATAAAAAATTTTAAATTTGTAACGGATATTCTTTTAAACCTAAAAGTCTCCGATGAATTTACACAAAATCTAAAATTTATTTCAGAACAGCTAACTTTGTTGAGTACCTCAAAAGAGAGATATCGGTATTTACCGAGCACTATTGTTTTATGTTCAATTTTGTTTACTATAAGCCCTCATTCCTATAAGTATTTGCGTAATCATGCTCCTATTATTTTACCTCATCAGATCAAAATGTTATATTACTTTTTGATGAAGCTCATATTGACCCCTATTTGGATTATAAGGCAGGAAACACTGTAGGAACATCAGTAAATAACAGCAATACTTTAGCATCATCTGCAGTTGCATTTATGATCACAAGTCCTTGCTCAAGCCTTAAAGAAGTAATTCATATATGTCCTGTAGCTAAACTTGACTCATAAATCTTATATACTTTTATCAAGACCATAATAGAAAATTTGGAAGAAATTGGCTACATAGTATTTTGTACAGTAGGTGACAATAATGCAATAAATAGGAAGGCAATGAGTAATTTTTCACCACGGAATGAACAATGAACTTAGTATAGTTTTTTCTTATCCTATTGCCCGAGAAAGACCATTATTTTACCTTTTTGACACTGTTCATCTACTAAAATGTATTTTTAACAACTGGCTAAATTCTAAACCTGAGCGGCATTTTTCTATCCTGATTTTGAGACAGGCCAAAAAAAAAATGTGCTTTATTTTCAGTGGTCAAAAAACTTCATGAACTAGAACGAGACAAAATATTATAACATGGGTATTCCCTTAGTTTAAAGGCTCTTTTTACATCATCTATAGAAAGGCAAAATGTTAAATTAGCTCTCAAAATATTTAATCCTTTTATTATAGAGGCTCTGAAAGGTTTTGTTAATAATTTGTCACATTCACAAGACACAGCAGAGTTTATTAATATTATATGGACCTGGCGGAGAATAGTTAATGTTAAAACCCATCTTAAGGGAAAACATTTTCTAGATAAATTTCAAGAACCTTTCACCAGAGAAATATTATCAGTCTCCAACGATGATACGAAATTTAATTTTCTGCTAAAAATGCAAAAATTGGCTAGATTCTTGGCATTCACTTAATTTTCCAAATAGACTGACTCGACAAATCCACACTGCATTAAGCCATACTATTTATGGGCTACTGGGAGTGACTGAATACTGTTTAACTGAGCTTAATATGACGTATGTCTTACTGGGCAAATTTCAAACGGACCCATTGGAAGGGCGGTTTGGAAAATATAGGCAATTAGCTGGTGGCCATTATCATATCTCTGTTCGCCAGCTATATGAGTCAGAAAAAAGGCTAAGAATTCAATCTTTATTATCATTAAAATCTAAAGATTATGGAGATATTAATGTAAATAAATTTTTTGAATTTCCTGAATATGAACCCCCGTCATTAGATAACTCATTAAATTCTGACTATGTTATCAATTAATTGCCCAAAATTACAATTACACAGTCTGGTATAGAAGCTATAACATCTGAAATGCCAGTAATCACTTATTTAAGTGGATATTGCTGTCATATTGTTTTAAAAAAATTAAGTTGTGAATTTTGCAAATAAAATTTAACTTTAAATGAACCTTGTGTTGTAGAAGATTCTTACAATTTAATTAATTCCTTAAGTCGTGGGGCTCTTTTATATCCTCGTGAACAAGTAGTGGACGTAGTTTCAACAGCCTATATTATATTTAAAAAACTGATAAATTAAATGAGCTCGAAGACACATTTTTAGAAATTTACAATAAAAAGTCTTTTCTTTGTGAGCTGTTGTTAAGCTATCTAAATCAAAACAGCCTTTTGACTCCTTTTGATAAAATTGCAAAAATCACCTAAAAATGTTGTTTCAAAAATTTTTCTTAGCAGAATTTCAAATACACTTCTTAATAATTATTGTTCTAAACATAATCATAATGTTTTGGGTAAAAAGAAAAAAAGGAAACTGGATACTTTTAATAAATAAATATTATACCCCAATAATATACCGAGTAATATACCCAATCTAACGCAAAAAAGTAAAATCTGAAACCTGTATAAAGCTTTCATGTTTTATCTTGAATATTGCAAGGTTCTTTGGATGGAGAAAACCGAGAAGACACTACCAAATTTGACATTACTATTACCTATTATGATACCTTTATACCTATAGTGACATTTTACCACCTATCTCTTTGATAAACTGGATATTCAAAGGTTTTTGCTTTGATATTTCGTTTTCCTTTAACAAAAATCGAGTGCATGACTCGCAGCCTTGTTTCAACCGGAAGCTCTTAAATATTATTTATGTATGCAGAAAAAGGTAAGTAAACTGCAATTTAATTTTGAGTAATATGAGTAATACATATTATCAGTCATAATAGTGCTTAAAGTAATATCAGCTTGTAGGAGGTCTTGTATTAGGCCAATTACGTTTCAAACTACATATAAAAAGAGTTAAATTTCCAAAAAACAAGTTTTTGGTATGTTTTTTCGAGATTTTTGCATCTAAAATGTCTACTTAACTGTGAAATTTGAAAAGAAATTACACATTTCAATATGCGTCTGTAAATAAGTTAAGACCACTTTGGATGACGTCATGCGTAAGCCGTCGGGCCTAGTTGTAGGAGGTATTAAATTATTCCGTTACAATCCATATAATACACACCACACGTCAACTACATAATTTACGTTACTTAAATGTATTATATATATTCTGAATTCTGGATTACAAAAAGGTTTATGTAAATAAAATAAAGCATGAGAGTTCGGTTTATTTGCATTCTTCGCCGACATCCCTCCACCACCACCCCTCAGAGAACAGTCCTCGCGACACCACTGACTATTATTTACTGTCATGTCAGTGTCAGAAACAAATATCTTATAATTTTTGAACTGCGATTTGCGATTTGAAAACCCGTTTAAAATGGATAATTCTGACAGCGATATACCCAGTGAGGTTTTGATTTCATTTAAGGTATTTTGCTAATAAACACAATTCTAGAATATTTTATACTAAGGTATGGTTGAAGAAGGTTAATATAACAACAGGGTTTGATGTCATATACGCACTTTCGATTTTGTAGCTGAAGCTTTTTGAGTTCAATGGAAATATTACATTAAATGGAACACATTAATGCAAAAAAAATTGCAGATGAAGCACTTTTGACGCCAAAATTGGATAATCACACGACGACTGACTTTTTTGATTTATAAGTATTTATGTAAATGTTTCAGATCAAGTGCATGTTTCATAAATCACTCCTTAGCGCAAGATCTTATTGGCTAAAACGAACCGAAACTAGCCCAAAAATAATTACCCCCAGGCTTTACCACTAGCTTGCACAAGGCGCAAGCCAGTAACCCAAATTGACCTAACGTCAGTTCCTATTGGCTCAAATAAACTCAAACTAATGAAAACTAACCGAAATAATTTCGCCTAGGTTTGCGCGAAGCGTGCGTCTAAGCCCAAACAAACACAAACCAACCAAAACTAACTGAAATGATGCGCTGATTATCGGAGCAGTATCCTATGGACTAGAAGGCCGTGAAACTAAGAAAAGCAGTAGACAATATGGCCACCCGAGTTGGAACCGAAACTAAATACCGTAATCGGTTCATTTCGAGTTTTCAATATAAAATATGTTTAAAATTATCCAATTTGTGCATTTGCAGTGAACAATTTATACAAAGCAGGTAATGTATTGTGTTCATGGCAAGGACATTGCCCTGTGTTCGTGAAAATAAACTGTTAATCCTATTATACTACACTATACTTCTTATTTATGCTACCTTTTACAATTACATACTTATATTTTATAGTTAGGGAATGATTGCTCTGTTACAAGGTATGTTTCCGCAAATATCTGTTATAATTTCAGAGCTGATAATACTTATTAATATCTAAAATGACTGAAATTTTAATATTCACATACTGTCTTCCTAAAGTAAACAAATAAGTCTTTAAAGTTTTTATTTTGTGGCTTTATAATAATAATGCCTATTTATACCTATAGTGACATTTTACCACCTATCTCGTTGATAAACTGGATATTCAAAGGTTTTTGCTTTGATATTTCGTTTTCCTTTAACAAAAATCGAGTGCATGACTCGCAGCCTTGTTTCAACCGGAAGCTCTTAAATATTATTTATGTATGCAGAAAAAGGTAAGTAAACTGCAATTTAATTTTTGATTTAAACAAAAATGAGTAATACACATTATCAGTCATAATAGTCGTGCTTAAAGTAATATCAGCTTGTAGGAGGTGTTGTATTAGGCCAATTACGTTTCAAACTACATATAAAAAGAGTTAAATTTCAAAAAAACAAGTTTTTGATATGTTTTTTCGAGATTTTTGCATCTAAACTGTCTACTTAACTGTGAAATTTGAAAAGAAATTGCACATTTCTGTATACGCCTGTAAATAAGTTAAGACCACTTTGGATGACGTCACACGTAAGCCGTCAGGCCTAGTTGTAGGAGGTATTGAATTATTCCGTTACAATCCATATAATACACACCACACGTCAGCTACATAATTTACGTTACTTAAATTTATTATATATATTCTGAATTCTGGATAACAAAAAGGTTTATGTAAATAAAATAAAGCATGAGAGTTCGGTTTATTTGCATTCTTCGCCGACATCCCTCCACCACCACCCCTCAGAGAAAAGTCCTCGCGACACCACTGACTATTATTTACTGTCATGTCAGTGTCAGAATCAAATATCTTATAATTTTTGAACTGCGATTTGCGATTTGAAAACCCGGTTAAAATGGATAATTATCCTTCGCATCTCCGCCGTCCCTCATTACACTTTGTAGTATACAACTTTTTCCCAATCGGTACAATTTTTAAAGAAGTTATTCAAAAACATGGTGATTCAGCCGACCTTGGCTAGCCGCTCGAGCTATCGAGCCTAATGTACAAGAAATACTCTTGTACCTAAAAACAGAATTCGATAAAGGGGCGCAATATTCAACTCTTAATACGCATAGATCGGCTCTTAACATGGTTTGCGACGTGGGAAAGTCGGAGATCATAGAAATATTTATGAGAGGCGTTTTTAAGTTGCGTCCCCAGTTTCCAAAATAACCTGGGACCCACAACCGGTTTTAGTTTATTTAAGCTCATTATACCCTCTTGATAAACTTAATTTAGAATCATTAACCATTCGAATGGTTCTACTTTTAGCCCTTTGCTCGGCACAACGAGCTCAAACTTTTTCTAGGATTAGGTTAAGTAATATTAGAATCAATGAAGAGGGCATAGAAATAATTTTTTCAGACATTCTAAAAACTTCGGGGCCTAAAAAACCTCAACCCCTGCTTAGATTCCCTTTTTTCAAAGAAAACCCTGAGCACTGTATGTGCTCCACTCTTTTACAATACATAGAAAGCACAAAAACGATTCGAGGAGATGAGGATTTACTTATATTAACAATAAAAAACCTCATAAACCCGCCACGTCGCAAACCATAAGTCGATGGATCAGAAAAAGATTAGGAAATGCGGGAATTCATCAAAAATATAAAGGACACAGCACGCGGCATTCCGCTTCTTCTGCGGCCCTTAGGGCTGGTGTTTCAATCGAGATAATCAGGAAGGCTGCAGGATGGTCAGACAAGAGCGAAACGTTCAATAGGTTTTACAATAAGCCTTTAGATAATAAGGAATTTTTTGCTAATTACGTTAAAAAGTATATTTAGAAATTGGTATTAGGTAAGATTTATTGATTAAAATTGATTAAAATTATTTACTGGCTTTGTTGGGTTAATGTAACAATAATATGTGAAACGTTACATGTGGAAATAGAATTATATACGAGTATGGGCGTTTATTTTGTAATTTCAAGATCGCCATCTACTCTAAACAACTACAGGGTGTTCTATTCGGCTGTGACCAATCGAAGTATAATTAAGGATTAAACGACTTGCCTGTAAGGAAGTTCAATCCAAATTATACGAGATTGGTCACATCCGAATAGAGTCCCACCTCTCTGGAATAATTAAATTTAGGTGCGTATCGTCGAACTAAATTATCCCACCCATGGCGATCTTTAGGTTAAATGAGCTTCAGAAGTATACTGGAGCGACTAAAGGTAAGGCGGTACGAGGACAGAGCGCAGCTTGATTCTTATCTCTCAAAACTTGCGTGTGGCATGCTACGGAGTATCACTACAGGGTGTTCTATTTGGATGTGACCAATCTCGTATAATTTGGATTGAACTTCCTTACAGGTAAGTCGTTTAATCCTTAATTATATCGAAATGAATATAAGTAATAAGCAACAGTTAACGATACGAGCTATTCGAACCGTTCTCTAGTAATCTCGTCTAATCGTTCATCCTACCAAAGAAATACTATTCAATCACAAAAGTGTAACATAACACAATCAAAAGGCTGACTAAGGAAATATATACCGGTCGGCCTGCACATTTATTAATGTTTTACATAGAATAAAACGTTTATACCATATTTATAAAGGAATATAAAAAAATAGAAACAAATGGTTATAATGCCTTCGTATTATCACGTTTTCGATATTTGATCCCCATATGGAGCACATGTGGGACTATAAACTACAATTCGATTTGATGCAAATATTGCAAAACAAAAAACTAAAAGTTATATTTAATTATGATCCACTGACTCATATTGCAGATCTATATGAAAATTTAAGAGTATGGCAATTACATAAGGTATTAAAATTTGAACAGAATAAACTTATCTACTGGATAATAATATTATCATAATAATTTCAAAGGATATTCATAGCCACAATACTAGAGAGTTTATAGGAAATCGTACTGTTATTATTACTAAAATGAAATTATCCTCAATACCAGTGTTCAAAAACACTGTCTTGAGGAATAAGGACTATGTATATTGTAATTATTGTTATTACTGTATTAATAAATAATTTTCAAAAAAATAAAAAATTTTAAGTAAGTCGAAGAGTGCCCTTTTCTCTCGAAATTAACCTCTAAAAACTAGCCACAAAGGCAAGCTGACTCATAATTTACGAGCGACTAAAACCCAAGTTGGGTATTATTATAGCTTTGTATGCCCCTCCGTTCGCTTTGCTCGCAACGGGGCTCAATAAACAAGAACTAACCAAGTGCTAACCAAAACTAACCCAAGGATAACCCAAAATTAAGGAAAAAAGGTAAATTAATAGAAATTTTGCTAGGACGTAGACATGGATTTGTGTCGCATCGCGCGCAGTATTTTGGATTGCAACTTGGGATTTAGCCGCTCATCATAAATTTATCGGAATGTTATCGTTCGGCTTTGTCGAAGCGATGTATACCGGAACGCATTATTTTTAAACAATTCGTGTTGATATGAGCCGACCGGTGAGGAAAAAAATTGGAGTAATCATTGCTTGCAGGAGATATTAATAAATAATATCAATACCTATTTACAAATTCGCATTTGCAGATACGTATAACTTTAACTAAAATTGGCCTTCACATTTGCAGATGTGAAGGGCCCCCAACACCATCCACCTCAGTAGGTGTATTATGTTGGAGTAGTTAGAGGCACACTACATCCCTACATTTGCCGATGAAAAGGATATATTATGTACTGACAAAAATAAAACGGTATAGTGCTATGTATTTGCAGATACAAAAACAAATAACCACCAAAAACAAATAACCACCATACTATTGCAACCCTCTTACATAAAATCATTGCATTGGAGGTAGCCAAGTATTACACTCTTGACTTCTATTCAAAACAGAAATTACAGTATTTGCAGATACTGTAGATATGCTAAAAAATCGTTGCATTTGCAGATGCAGTCGAAAGCATAACCAGGGTTAAGCAGCAAGCAAAAAGGTGAATAGTTCGTTGTATTGCAGATACAATCGATCGTACCCACTGTGTTGCAGTTGTAGGTAGTGAACATATTCATGAACCTATTTTTCTGTTCAAAAACAGAAATTGCAGCATTTGCAGATGCTGTAAATAGGCTAATAGATCGTTGCATTTGCAGATGCAATCGATATCATAAGTAGCAAAACCAAGGAAATTCTTTTGCATTTGCAGATGCATTAGAAGATCCTCTAACGCTAGCTGAGGAAATAACTTATCCGAATCAAGACTTGCCAACATCAGAAGCACCAGATGGTCCTGAACAAAGTAAGATTTGTTAATAGGAAAAAAAAACGACGAAATCATACCTGCGAGGCCAGAACTACATACTCAGATAGTTTTTAGATGGGACAATTACTTATTAAAAGGACTAAAAGATAAAAAAAAACAAACAGTATGATAGAGAAGTATTCACCAGCTGCCAACTGCAATGTCCTCACACCATCAAAATTAAATCTCGAAGAGAGTACTAAATCCTGCCAAGACAACTACTGTATCAATTACAGAAACAACTATAGTCCGTGGGATTAGTGCCTTAGCTCTCCCTTTCAATAATTTAATTAGCCAACCGTCTGAACTAGAATTATACGTTCAAAATTGGCAGAAATTAAAGGTAAACAGTTCAATAATAGAGTGGGTACAGGATTATAAAATCCCTTTCAATAGGACACCACTCCGGTTAGCAAAGTAGAAGACTACATAGGACGGCGAAAAATTTAATTTCAAAATACGCATTCTTGGGGAAAACTGATCTTATAGATGCATATTTCCTTATCCCTATGCACAGTAGTCAAAAAAGTTGTTAAGATTAGTTTTTTGCAACGTACTATACCAATTTAATTGTGTTTCATTTGGTTTATGTACAGCTCCATATCTTTTCACAAAACTGAAACCAGTTGTAAGATATGTAAAATTAAAGGGTATAAAAACTGTACTCTACTTAGTCGATTGGCTAGTTATTGGTAATTCAAAAGAGAATTGCTTAAAAGTATAAATAAAATTACACAAACATTACAAGGTTTAGGTTTTATATAAATTCCGAAAAAAGCGTAGTTATTCCCGCGCAACAATGCTCATTTTTGGGGTTTATACAAGAGAAAAGGGACCTACTGGCAGAACATTCTATTATCTTTTACCCTGAAAAATACTTACTCACATCTCCTTGCAGAGAGAAACAACCATTGTGGAAGAAAATTTCCCAGGCTGTAGGGAAATTGGGAAGTCTCCTGAGAAATTAAACTTATTATTTTTTATTGCAAACTATAGAACAGTGAAAAAGAAATCGATACGTATTTTTTTATTTCCACTAAAGATGAATATTACAAGAGCTATACCAGTTTTTAGTTTTGTATATATAGATATGCATGGTGTGACGTAACAATTCATGTGTATTATGACGTCATAAGCACATCTCAAGGCGTTGTATCTGCCTCATTTTTCAGCTTATGGAAAAAAGAAAAAACACGTGTTCACTTATTTTTCATGGGCTATCGAAATCAGCAATAATTAAAAAAAAATTGATGAAACTTTCTCATTGTCAGGAGAGCCTTTCCATAACAAAGCGTACCTAATGAAGCGATAAAAGTAATTATTTCTTCATTGACAGATAGCGCCCTCAAACAATACGGAAATACTTACAATAAATAGGGGAATTTCTGTTTTTCTAAGCGCCAACAAATATACATATAACAAAACCGTAAACTTATTCTTGAGCTCCTAAACATTCAGTTGTCATCGGAGTCATCCTACTCTACCATGAACTTACACAAATCTGCACTTTCTCCAATTATGAATATTAAACAAAAGACGAAGCGGTTATAAAAAGGTTTCTTAATGGAACATTTAACATAAGACTCCCAAAACCAAAATACTCAATTACCTACTTGGGATTCCTACCCAGCGCTTAAAGAGCATGTACCCTCACGAATCCTTAAATCTACAAATCTAACTTTAAAGCTAGTAACACTCCTAATACTAATAACGGCACCCAAATCACGGACAACCCGGAAGTAAAAATAGACAATATTTTTAAATATGAATACATAATTGAAATCAGATTCCCGGATAGAATAAAAGCAAATGGCTTAAACAGGCTTCAACCTAATTTGATATTACCTTATTTTACTAATCAACCTGAACTATGTATAGCCACACTATTAGAGACTTACATAGAACGCACAAAAGGAAAAAGGGTGCTACCAGTCAATAAAAGGTGAATAGTTCGTTGTATTAGCAGATACAATCGATCGTACCCTCCACTGTCTGCAATTGCAGTTGCAGCTAGTGAACATACCTATTTTTCTGTTCAAAAGCAGAAATTATGGCATCCACAGATACTGTAAATATGCTAATAGATCGTTGCATTTGCAGATGCAATCGATACCACAAGTAGCAAAACCAAAGAAAATTTAATACTCACTCACAAAAAAAGCCCTATCACCCAGACAGCAGTCAAACCATTAGCAGATGGGTCAAGTTAATACTAAAAGCCAGCAGTATAAACACGGAAATCTGTGGGGCACACACCACGCGACACGGGGCAACTTCAGCAGCTCAAAGAATGGGAGTTACATTACAAACCATTCAGAAGACAGCTGGCTCGACAGAAAAATCAAAAGTATTCTCAAAATTCTATAACAAACTTGGCCTGGGTAATCCCACTGGATTTGCATCTTGTTTATTGAACCATAATTTCTAAGGAATCATATAAATATTAAGCTACAATTATAACTTACTTACCAACTTGTTATCATATTACATAAGAGCATTGGAATTGTGTGTTATTAAATCTAATGGTTATAAATTTAAATTTTAGTTTATAAAAAGGGCCTTACAAATCTAGGACTACAGAAATATCGCAATTTTCAGTTAATGTAGATTACATCGCAAATACTTTAAACATCTACAAAGTGTAATGAGGGACGGCGGAGATGCGAAGGATAATTACAAGATCGTAAGGAAGATCGATCGGAATTATCCGAGCATCTCCGCCGTCCCTCATTACAAACCCACCCAGTCTTTACCTTCTCCCTATCACCCCAAATGCAATGTAATCAAAAATCTCACGAACCAAAATTGTAATGACGCATCAAGGCGATGAGCTCGAGCGGCTAGCCAGGGTCGGCTGAATCACCATGTTTTTAGATAACTTGTTTAAAAATAATTGTACCGATTGGGAAAAAGTTGTATACTACAAAGTGTAATGAGGGACGGCGGAGATGCTCGGATAATTCCGATCGATCTTCCTTACAGGTAAGTCGAATGATCTTGTAATTATGACAGCGATATACCCAGTGAGGTTTTGATGTCATTTAAGGTATTTTGCTAATAAACACAATTCTAGAATATTTTATACTAAGGTATGGTTGAAGAAGGTTAATATAACAACAGAGTTTGATGTCATATACGCACTTTCGATTTTGAAGCTGAAGCTTTTTGAGTTCAATGGAAATATTACATTAAATGGAACAAACCGTAATCGGTACATTTCGAGTTTTCAATATAAAATATGTTTAAAATTGTCAAATTTGTGCATTTGCAGTGAACAATTTATACAAAGCAGGTAATGTATTGTGTTCATGGCAAGGACATTGCCCTTTGTTCGTGAAAATAGACTGTTAATCCTATCATACTACACTATACTTTTTATTTATGCTACCTTTTACAATTACATACTTATAATTTATAGTTAGGGAATGATTGCTCTGTTACAAGGTATGTTTCCGCAAATATCTGTTATAATTTCAGAGCTGATAATACTTATTAATATCTAAAATGTTTGAAATTTTAACATTCCCATACTGTCTTCCTAAAGTAAACAAATAAGCCTTAAAAGTTTTTAATTTGTGGCTTTATAATAATAATGCCTATTTACCTATTTACTTTGACTGCCTTTTAACTCTACATATAATAAGTTTTAGGTAACCACAGATATTTTTTAGGCTACAGCGGAACAAACACTTTTTATTTGTAGCATTAGTGAATGTTGATTAAGGATTGTAGGGTGGTTTTAGACACGTGTTGTACTAATTAAAGTGTGTTTAGTTTAGGTTCAGTTGCTTAGTTGAGAATATTGACTTTTAAAAAATTGTGTATAATAGTCTTGAGTGAATTGAAAACATGGTGTTAACCCCTGTTATGTTCTCAAATGTAAAAAAGCTTCTTTTTCATTTCCAGAAGAAGGTGAATTAAGACAACAGTGGTTAAATTAAATTAAGAGCGAAGCATCATTGGTTCCAACCAAGAATACTCGGGTAAGTTTTGTTTTTCTATTTTCAGACAGTAACTAGTCATACACACTGTACTTTTAGAGGCTGTGCCTAACATTACGTGCACAACATATAATAAATAATTAATTGTGTGATTTTTCTATTTTTTACCCAAAACTGCTTTGCAATACCTGCTTAGTTTATCCCTAGTGTGGTTGTATTATATTCAATGACTGTCTTGACTGAGGTCTTGGTCTAAGGCAGGTAATTAAAGTAAATATATATTTTAGGTGTATGAACTCCACTTTAGCCCAATGAAATTTAAAGGGCTACAACCCATATTATGGAATACAATTATAAAATTTATTTTTTTTTGATAATTATTTTTAATTCTTCGGTGCAGCGCTAAGTAGCTAGCCTAATTATCCCAGCTACCTATCAACACCCAGAGAGTGACCCCCAAGCAAAATTTCAAAAATTAGACTACCACCGAATTGAAAAAGTTTTAGCTGAGTGTTGTGGTTGTCAAAGCTTATCAAATTTATAAATCTTTCTCATCACTCGATGAAGCATACAGCAAAATATCAAATAGCCAGGTTAATAAATGCTAACTGATAGCAAAGAGCAAACATAATATTTATTTTATTAATATCGGTAAAGCTCCTCAAGCTCACTTAAACTTTATTGTCTTTATTTCTGAAAATCTGTTTATATCAATAGAGCAAATTGGAGGTGCTGTCAACAAAATTGTATATCAAGACAAAAGCCAACTCAACTTAACTCTTGAAGTACATGATGTTAGTATTGTAGAGAAAGTTCTTATTGAAGCTGCTTGTTTTCTAAAAAAACATTCCGAACAACGTTCTATAGACAATTTAAACATTGTAAGTGATATTTTAACATCGGTAACAGATTACATTTTTACATTACAATTTTAAAAGAACAAATCAATTTATTAAAAACCATTTTTAAATACAACCACTCTCTTTTGTAGCATTTTTTTGTGATATCGTATGCATATAAATTTTTTATGCTGTTCTGGAAACAGTCTTTAAAAAATTTCTAAGTAACTATGTATTCTTGTTTTAGTTTATATAGTATACTTCGGGATATATTTTAAACAAACCACTGTAAATCAATAGCCATAATCCATATTTTTTCACATCATAGCATATTATAATTATTGTTAAACTACATATTATTATAATTATTATATTCCTTTCTGTGATAGGTATGGCTGTCAAACGATTTTTTGTTGTTATTTTGCCATGACATGTAATTATCTATTAAAAATAATTAAGGTATGTTTTTTTTTGTAAAAAAATAACAAAACTAGTTTATAATAACATATGATTTAATACGTTTTCTATTGTCAGAGTCTGGTCCCCTACCCGAGACGCCATCTTAGATTTGCATATCAGGCCTAGTTCAGAGGGTGTTGATCAGAGTGGCGGGTGCGAAAGAAAATACGAGCCTATTTGTTTGAAGCTTCAAGGCCTAAATGACAAAGGATCTTATTTTCGGATAAGAATCTGGAACACCTAAACCGAAATCGCGAAGGAATTTGTTGTCACGGCTCACGACAAGGAAGGTATCGATGGTATTGATATTATTAAAAGCTATATAAAGCTTAGGCCCTAATTTTTCAAGCCGAACATTTTTTTTTCTACTACCGTGCGTAAAATACTCACTTTACGCACTCTCTAAGATTCGTAAAATAGGCCTTTTTATGTGCAGTGCCTAAAATAAGTTATTTTACGCACTTGTGCGTAAAATTATTTATTTTAGGCACTAGTGCGTAAAGTAATTTAATAATATTTTTGTTTTTCGTATATTTTTTGGTAGTAGAAAAAATTTTGTATGCTACTCATGTGTAAAGTACCCTTTTTTTATTTATGGGATTGTCGCATTCGCCTACGGCTCATGCGACAAGATTCCCATTCATAAAAAAGGTCACTTTACACACTTGTTGCATAAATAACTATTATAAAATAATATGGAAATGAAGAGTGCTATAATCAAACCGTTGATATTAACGAAATTGGTCGAATTTGAAAGGCAAATACCTACATCCTTTGTCGGCTTACCTAATCTCCCTAGTTACCTGTTAAGAAGATCTTCCACCACGTTTCTGGCTGATTCAGAGGGCGGACGGATATATTAAGAATCAAACAAGGCGTAGTATGGAAACCCAGTTGAGTGGCAAAGGGGAACGTGGAAAATTCAATAGAGAATAAGAAAATTATAGCTATAAGTATAATGAGAAAAATACCTATTGAAGCCAAAGAAAAATATGTCGTATTTCTCAGAAATCTACTATGAAATTTTAAATTGTTTTAATAAATGTCGCATAATTTTGCTTGTTGTTTTACTAAGTAACTCGTAATGAAATTTTTATTCCATTATATATGCAGAAAATCTCAAATACAAGTGGCATACACGCAGAATGAGCTCACATTTCCTAAATGTAACAGCCCGAAGGGGCAACAAATACTTCCCTCCTGTTATTTTTGCAGATTACAGGAATCATAAAGTGCGCTGCTTTTAAGAGCCACTACTTTCAACTTCGATTAGTCACTTTGATGTGGCATTAATTTAATCAGTGGGGACCACTACTTTGAAATCGCTTAACCACTTTAATAGCTAGTGATGTTAAGCAGTGTTTTGAATCTGTTAATATTAGTATGACGTTAATAGATGTACGATATTCAAAACACTGATAAGTTTAGCAGTTCAAAGTAGAGACCCTAAATACTAAGTCTCATTTATGTATCAATCTAATATAATACAAGATTTGTTTTGTAATGTTTGAAATTATTGCTATTATTACTGCAGATATATTCCCATTATTTTGAATATTTTTTTCGCTGTTGATGTATGTAGGCGGCCTCTGTTTTGATAATTAAATACGCAGCCAGACTTACCAACAATGATTGTCATCCCTCACGCTTCGGGCTGTTATAACTTATTTATTTGGCGTCGGAGAGCTCAATGTCCTTTGATGCCTTTATTTCAGGCAAACAAAGAAAATAGAGATTTGGTAATGAAAGCATTTATACACATTCACACTTCTTTAAACTCGATGGATTATTAACAGGTAAATCCTCCAAATAAAGTAAAAAAATATTCGTTCTCAGGCCCAGTAGAGTTATTTGCTTAAATGATCAAAATTATATTACCATTAAAATGTTGTATTGTTTCTTTTTTTTTTTAATGTTTGCCTAAAATAAGCCAAATATTATTTTGAAAATGAGACCCTACAATAGATTTTGGAACCGGGACCGTATTCACTCTAAAATCTAAATGCCATGCCGGGCGTCAAGATTTCGAATTCTAACATGTTCAATGTGAGACAACCGGTGTTTTTTTATGTACGACTTTCAGTTGATGCTTATATATGTAAGGTGCAAATTACAAGTTATATGCTCGCTGTCTATTATTATAATGGTATAAATGTGGCTAATAGTTACGAAAAAGAGCAAGAAGAGCTTACAAAGTTATAGAATAAAATATCGGACTATGAAGAACCTCCAGAATATGCAGACAATTTATTAGACGACTACTTCCACAGCCGCCTCCAAGTGGGCTGTGCTACTGCCCTAGCTCTCCGGCAAATAGTCACTGTAGCAGCATTTCTAGCGGCTCTTCATATAAAATACTTCCGACACATAAACTTGAGAGATAAGTAAGTGTTTTACTAGATATTTACAATTTACTGTGTTTCGCTGAATTCATGAATCATGGTGATACTGATGGTGTAAATACAAGAGAAAAATAATACGTTGAAAATGTAGCAGATTTATATATTTTGTATTCTTCTCAGAATAAACCTTTATGTAAAACGTATGGTCATCTTTACCGAATGGTTCATAAAGTATGATTTGAAATATTAGCCATTTTTGTGTGTATAAAGGAAATAAATAAATATTGTTTTAGTAACAAAAAATATGGTAACTTTATTTACAGAACAATGGCCGGATTTAAGCATAGGCTACCTAGGATGCAGCCTATGAGCCCGCACCACAAAATTAAATCAAATCAAAATCAAATCAAAAAATACTTTATTGTCATGAAATAAGAATTTCAGCGACATAGCTTGCTATCCTAATGTACGACATAATAAGTAGTAAGTACACTCTACCCGAAAATACAAAGTACGGAGTAAAAAAATCACAAAAAGTATATAAAACAAGTACGATATACACATTTACACTACAGACTAAATAGCAAAAAAAACTAAAGTACGAACTAGTGTGCAACTAGGGTATGCTGTCAGTATTTAAAGATTATGTGCCATATGCACACACAAAAAACCACAATAACAACATGTCACAGAGATAATACAGTTACAATGGCGGGTCGTCATAAGACTCACGCATGTCATAGTAAGCCTTATCCAATAGGATTTTTTTCAGGTTTTTTTTTTAACAGTTTTAAGGAACTTAATGATTTTATCCTGTCAGGTAAAATATTAAAAATCTTTATGCCTTCATAAAATATTGACTTCTTTGTTAATTCAGATTTTGGTATTGGCAGGGGTACATGCAACGTCTGTCGGGTTGTGCGCTGCGATTCACCACGAATGTTATGGTAATTTTTAAAAATTAAAGTTGTAATTTCAAGAATAAACAAGGATGTCATAGTTAGTCCGGGTGAAAAATGATCCTATGTCAACTTAAAAAATCAGGTTTTTGTTTTAGTTAATAAATAGTTTCAAAGTTTGGTGATCGTAATCATCATTCAGCATTTGCATTTGGTTCAACCTAATGTAGCGTGTGGATATGCAGTGACGTCATTTTTTGCATCCTTAAGGCCGGCCACACATTGAGACGCAGGTGACACAGGCGACGCAGTACAGGGTTGTGTAGATTTCTGTATGCTGTACAATTTAACAGAGCCGAGCGAATTGGAACGCAGAGTAGGGCAGCATAGAACTGTGTTTAAGTAAACCTGCCTAGCGCAGTGTTCCCGACATAATTTCTTACCGCACGTGTACGACAGTTTTAGATTATCTCGGTTCGTATTGCTAGTTTTCGTTTACTTCCTATTGGTTTTTGGACTTTACAACCATCTGAATGAATATAGTTGTCTATCATATTATGTACTTCATCAAATTGCGCCCTGCTTAACCAAATATAATTTGAAAAAATTGGGTCAGAAAATTCAGACGCTAGTGCAAATTTCCCGTGAGTATTCCTCCTTTTCATGTAGTTGCTTTTCCAAAACAATTTTTTTCTCTTTGATAAGTTGCGCAATAAAACCATTTCTTCAAGTTCTGCGTCTGAATCTGATTCGGAACTGTCCAAAAACGAAGCCATGATAATAAAAACCTAGGTTCTTTCTTTGCCCAAATAAACTATTAAATAATTATTGCTATTCGTACGTCAAAACTTTAAAACAAACTTCTTTCAAATATGCGCTCGAACTGCGTGACACTTATTTTTTCTGAACTATCCAACCTGCGCTACACTGCGTCACCTGCGTGTGCGGCCTGGCTAACTGACACACTTTTGCAGAGAATAACAATGAATCTACCAAAAAAAGTCATATTTTTTCTTATTTCAATTGTTACTTGTCACATTAATAACAAATTCCCAAGTGTGACATTTGAATCGACAAAACAGGTTATCTGTACGTCAAAATCAAAAGTGCCGAAAAAAATTGGCAATAGACGACTAAATGAGCAAGGCCAGTTTGTTATTCTAAATATATTGGCTTTCTTGAGCTAGAAAAGCAACAAATAGGCGCAGGAATGGCCTTTGACCTTTAAAATGTGGTGGAACAGTGCAATCATAAAACGTATGGCTCTGTTTTTCTTCTATCAATGGACACGTCTACTGCTATGTATGCATACTTTTTTGCCGAACGCGCTCACAGTTTACCCATTGTAGTTATTCTAATCAAAAAATGCTGGACGTTTGCTTGAACATGAAAATTCTAAGAACCACCTAAATGCTCTAATTGATTTTGAAAGCCGCTCTAAAGAAATTAGGTGTATTTATCAAGAACTGACACGGCAAGCAAAACGATGCAGCGAAATACTGGCGAGACGTTCTCTAGAGACTAACAAGTGTGATAGCTTTTATCAGTTAAAGAGATCTAGCATTTAGAGGCGAAAATGATATATTGGGATCAATGAGCAATGACAACTACCTGGGACTACTGGAGCTTATGGTAGACTATGACGACTTTTGAACAATCGCATAAAAACGTGGAAATCGTGAGAGTGGTCACACAAACTACTTATCTATCCTCGACGAATTGCAAGGAAGTTGTTCAATTAATTAGCAAGCGAGTTTTCAATCTCCAATCAATCAGTCAAAGTACTATTTCATGTCATTATATTCCACCCCAGACGAAGGTCACGTTGATCAGCTACTTTGATTTTTAGATATTTAGAGGAACACATCCCTGCTGAAAGATTTATAATACTCATGCCTAACCATGGCCACAAAACTAAAGATGTATTTCGAGGTTTAAGCAAGTTTTTGAAGGAAAATGAAATAAACATTAAAAACTGTGGTGGTCAATCTTATGATAACGCCTTTCTTATGAGCGGAAATTACAATTATTCTTGTGTTACAATGGTCTTCAAGCGGAGGTAGTGGCAGAAAATAGATTAGCAGTATGGGTACCTTGCGCTGGATATTTACTCAGACTGGTGGTGCAGGCTGCTGCAGAGTGCGGTGTGGGTGCTGTAAGTTAGCTTGCCTTTTGAAAGAACTTTTTATGTTAAAAAGACAATGACGACGAAAATCAAAAAGTCAGGAGAGGTGGATATATAAACTGCTTTTAGAGAAAAAGTTGTTTTCCTAATATTGAAATTGTTTAATGAATGCACCTTATGTCATTCATGGTCACTGATAGTCACAAACAGGAATGGGGATAGGTTATTCTCAAAATTGAAGTTGATCAAAAACAGACTTCGAACCTCCATGTTAAAAGAAGGCTCAACGCTTTAGCTTTACTCAGCATTGAAAGTGACAGTTTAAGACAACAAAGTTATGAAGATGTTTAAAGTTGGTTAATAGTTAATTAGTAACTCAAACTAATTAAAAATTAAGCCATTACGATTGCGTGACCCTATCGTTTTAGTTAGATTGTTTGGAACAGTTCTATATTTGGCACCATTAAGACCTTAATGATGTTCAGTTCTTTTTATTTTTATTATCTCATGAATATATCAAATTCTAAATGCTGCATAGTACGTTAATTTCCCGTAATTTAATAGTAAACGTTTATTTTTAAATTTTTAATTGGATAATAATTGCTGAAAATGCGGGTTTTGTAGGTTAAATTAAAAAATATATTTTTTCCAGTAAGGCCCGCGTCATATGTTCAGCCTAGGGGTCAACAAATCCCAAACACGGCGCGGCGTAGGTATTAGGAGTTACTTAACCTCTTCCGCTCCATTGTATCCACGAATGGATATTTTTAAGTAGGTATTCCAAAAGTTACCACAATATTCAAGGGTGGATATTCATAAATGAGATAATAAAGTACTGTGTATTAGTGATGTGGAACTCGCTATTCTCATTTAGGCCGCGGTAGGGTATAGATATCCATACGTGGATATCATAGTAAATAGTATATATATTTTTTCTCAAATTCTTGGAAGAATGTACTCAACTGAAAGTCAACGTCGACTATAGTGGTGCAAACGCAACGGCAATAAATGTTTATCATTTAGTGCATATTTAATTATTTTCGATATAAACACGATAAATGGTAATAAAAACACAGTATTACAAAATGCGGTCCTGACCCGTAGTTACGCTTTAGCCAATCACATATAGGGGCGCGTGGAGTGCGTTTGTTTTCATCGTGCAGAACGACTAATACCTGTCAATGTCAATCTTTATTCTTTAAATAAGGCGGTACACAAAGGATCATCCATAAGCTGTACCATTAGCCTTAGCCCGCACAGAGCCAATAAGAATCGCTAAAAGCGTGGCCAAATTTGAAATCGTAGTTTACCTATGTCTTTAGGGTGCAATGGATTGCTTTCAACTGCTCTGTATGTAATACGGCGGCCCGGGTTCGATTCCCCTCGTTTTTTTTTATTTTTTTAATGTTATGTTGTAAAAAGTTTTCTTTCTTCATTTTGGGCATGCCTTTGGTTAGTTTTTGTTGGTTGTGTCCCCGTAGCGAGCGAAGCGAACGGAGAGCCATGTGTAATCGGTGTTATATCGGCATAGGCTGACGGCACAGGCTAACAGGATGGTCCTCTGTGTACCGTCTTGTATTCTTTAGTATTGATTCGTCGATATAGCAGAAAGCTCGTGCTTAAGTTTTTTGCCTATTACTTACATGTTTTCCTTGAACATTTTTAAAAATGGATTGACATCCAATCGTGGATATTTTGGTGTATCTATATATCCACATATGGATATTCTGGTAAACGCATTAATTTGTTAAACAAATTTAATTGTTTAACATTTTTATTTTAATCTACATATGTAAAAATTTCTCTTATCTTAGATCACAACTCCCTTAAATTCATAAAAAGAATTATTTGGTATAGAGCCTAGACCTGAAAAAGCTAAGCTGGAGTGGAAGGCGCAAATTTTTTAAACCGAATAGATTGTTTATAACATATGGAAACGAAAAGTGCTATTGTCAAACGGTTCACACAAAATAATATTCTTTTGCCACATATGAAAGTCAATATGCTCTTGGAATAACGTAAATTCCCTCAGTTTGAGAACTCTTTTCTGAGGTGAAGAAATTCTTCTCTCCACACAAAGTAATATTCTTTTGCCACATATGAAAGTCAATATGCTCTTGGAATAACGTCAATTCCCTCAGTTTGAGAACTCTTTTCTATGTGTGTTGTTATTAACGAAATTGGTGAAATTCGAAAGTACATTACACCCTTTATCGGCTTGCCTAATCCATTCCTACCTATATAGGGTGTTTCCTAAGTAAGTACAAAAAAATTAAGGGCATATTCTTTAGCTAATTTTATGAACATACGTTCGCAAACGGTTCGTTTCTAAGATACAAGGTGGTAAATTTTAAGAGAAAAACCTTTTTGAAGTGAAACTTCTTTAGCGAGGGTAAAGTCAGAAAAAAATGCTTATCAAAGTGAAACGCTTTTCAAAGTGAAACGTCCCTTTAATTAAGCATGTTCCAGTATAGCTAGAGGGTTGAAATTTTCAGGACATGCAGCCGGGGAAAATGAGGATCCTGGATAAAAACCGGACCCCGTTCCCCACACCGTTCGGCCAGGAGAGGGGGCAGAAGAAAAACTAAAATAATTAATTTCAGGAGAACGGGAAGAGCTACGGGGGCGAAATTTTTATGGTGGGTGCGCCTTATAGGGGGCTACCTTTCATCATAAGGGGGGGGGGAACGGGGCTCTAATTTAAGGGTGATTTTGGGAAAAAAACCGTTTCTGGCCGATATCTCTGCAACGGAGCCTCGGATCGAAAATCTGACAAGTGATGTCAGGTGTTTAGTGTTTAGGATTTGATGTTAAATATTTTGATATTTAATATTTTATATAATATTTTGACCACGTACAATTTACACAATTGTATAAAGTTTTTGTATAGTTAGGTTTTTCTTTTTCTTTTTATTGTATGTTTGTTTCTATTTGTGTTTTTATATGCATAAAGCATCTATTATTATTGTATTATTATTATTATGATTTAGCTTTACGGCATTCGCACTTCCTCTCAGGGGAACATTCACTTTTCCCAGATATCCCGGATATCAAAAGGATTAAGCTCTGAGCGGACCCTTTCCATGTTATCGGGTCCTTGGTGGCACCTACGGATTTCCTACAAATTTTCGGACGGTACGGGCTGTTGCGAGAAGTACTGCTTTCTGCATCAATTTGTAGAGATGTTCGCTCAATCCGAGTTCCTTGATGTTAATTAACAGGTTCTTTGGAATGAGTCCTGTTGATGACACAACTATTGGCACCGTTCTTACTCTCTCCATTCCCCACACTCTAAAAATTAGTGGTAATTGTAATAGATATTTACAGGTAAAATAATGTAAAATTTTTACATATATGCTGTAATTTTACATATACTCTGTGAATTATCTTAAAAAACACAGGTTAATGTGTTTTTAAACAATTTTTACATTAGGCAGTGTGATATTACGAAGAAATACATATAAAATATCAAAATCACACGGATATTACCACAGATCTATATAGCTACGCAACAGATACCTCTTCCAATGCTTTTTACGCGTGGCCAAAAATGTTCACCGGCTTTCGCGAGCGGGTGAACCAATCGTCTAGGAACGGGTCCGTGCTGCCAAGTTATCACATCGAACAGTATTCCGGCTGACTTTTTGACCCGCTCAAATCATCGAATTTTATTGTTAATATTTATGTATCAAATTAACACAAACATATTTTTTTAGAAAAATACGATTTTTACATTTTTTATTAAGTATGATAGTTTATTAATAGTAAAACAAATGAAACGGCAATTTAAATGAACAAATTTATAATATTGATAGTAGAGTTTAAAACAAAATTAAATGGTACTTTGACAGGTCGATAAACATTTCAAAAATTCCTTTGATCTTCGAAACAAAATCCTGCGTGATAATATTATTACTTAATACAAATAAGAGATATTACAGTATAAGTTAACAAAATTTGTAATGACCTTTTACACCGATATTTAAGGTGAGTAGCCCATGTTCAAGCAATCACCATTCACTGAATCTGATAATGAACTTTAATTTGACATAATATAACATGCGATTGCCAAGAAAATGAGTAATACCATAATGTGATATGGAAGGTAAACTACAGTTCGCGACTTGGCAACACGGCGGGGCAAAACACGTCTAAATAGGAAAGTGTTTAAGTTTATTGCATTATTGGCGAGCGACACTTTTAATACCGGAGTAGGCATCTGTTGCGTAGCTATATAGATCTGTGATATTACACAGCCACTGTAAAAACTATGTGTTTTTCTGGTTAAGTTACGACATTTATCTGTGGAATTTCCCCACTTTTCGGCACAACGAAAGAGGCGCCTCATACTGATGTGAGTGATGTGCATCTTAATTGAATATACGTGCCGGCATAGTTTGTATCGTTCTGTTGTTTTTTTATCTTTAGAGTAGTAAGTGTTATGTTTTTTGGTCAAAAAAATATTTAACAGGTGAGTATTTTCACAATGTACAAGTGCTCATTTTGTGGTTTTATGTGTGGTTCCATACGTATTTACAATTTACATCAATTTTTTCACAGATATTCAACATCAATTCCATTTAAATGTGTTCATAAAGACTGAATATGGAAAAATGAGTCAGGCTAGGAAAATGTGGACATTTTTTGGGGACTAGAGGCAAGTTCTGGTGCATTTTATGGCTGATTTCGAGGTAAAATTTTATCGATGCGTATATAATTTTTGGGGCAAGTAAGTAGAATTATTTGCCTGTAATTTCATTTAAAACTTTGAAGATGGGAGAACATACTAGGCCAGGATCGGAGAATTTGACAATGTTTCAAGGGATAAGCAGCAGTTTCTGCGGATCTTATGAGAGATTTCCAGGTAAAATTTTACATTAAATATCGAAGTTGTTTTATACCGTAACCGTATTCACGTTAGAAACAATTAAATGATGCTGGAATATAAAAATGTTGTATTTTTATTTTATTTCTTCGACAAATTACCAAAAATGAAAATACATAAGTTATTATGTAATATTACAAATTTATTACATGAATCGTCGCTGTAAAGTCACAGTTCTGGCACTGAAAATTTACTGTTATAAGTATTAAAAATATACATTTTGCTTTATTTACAGTGTATTTAGCGTGTGATTTCACCTAATGTTAGCTGTGATTTTACTAAAAAACTACCAAATTTTTAAAGAAATATTCCGTGTTTATTGTGATTTCCTTGTATATTCACATGAATATTAACAATGTATTTAAAGTGAAAATACAAGAATAAATGTGTTTTTACAGTTATTTATTTACGAGAATCGTGTAACAGGTAACATTACATGCACTATTGCTGGCAACAAATAACCAATATTTATTGCTGTAATTTTACTAGATTTATTATTAGAGTGCATTGCTGCCGGATTTTTTCTTGTAAATCACGATATTTGGCCATCTTTTCGGCGTACTTGACCTGCAAGTTGTTGTTATTGGGTATGGCGATGTCGATCAGCGTGGCTTTCTTGGCCCGCTTGTCTACGAGGATGATGTCCGGTCTATTGTGGGTCGCCGTCTGGTCAGTAAGCACAGTACGGTCCCAGTAGATCTTATGGTTGTTACTTTCTAAAACAGCTTCGAGAGTGTATTTATAGTAACTTAACTTTTCCGTCTGCAGCAGCAACTGCTAGTTCCTGAGGGATCATCTTCGCAACTGCATCGTGCCTGAGTTTATATTCTGTTGCTGCGAACGTTTGGCATCCTCCTGAAATATGCTGGATGGTCTTAGTGGTTTGGCAGCCGTATCGACATCGATCATCCGCCACCGAAGCATCTCCAACTATGTACTTGAGATAGTTTCTGGTGGGAATCACTTGATCTTGAATAGCCAGCAGAAAGCCCTCGGTTTCGGGGAACATTTGTCCTGAAACTAACTAATAGTTCGACGCTGTATTGTCGACGTGATCCTGGGTAGCCTCATTCGCATGCCTCCCATGTAAAGGCTTTTGCTTCCACACTCGAATTTTCTCAAGGTCGGTATGATGGCGGTCTTGAACCTAGTGTTCTTTTAAAAGCAGTGGTCATCTGTGTTACAAACTGCCCTATGAACTTTTGAGGAATTCGCTTTCCTGTGAAAATAATTGCGCAAATTACTTATTTGCCGATCCAATTGTTTACGTAGATCCGCTAGACCTCTTCCACCTAGATGTCTTGGCAAGGTTGTTCGCTCCACCGCGCTCCTCGGATGGTTTTTGTGTGCTCCTGTAAGTAAGGTTCTTGTTTTCCGCTGGAGATTTTCAATGTCAGTGCCAGTCCATGCTACCAATCCAAACGAGTATCCAAGAACTGAGGCGGCATTGCATAGATTTTTGCTGTTAAGTTGAGTTTTTGCCAAACATTTTACCCTTCTAGTAAATTCTTCTGTTAACTCAGCCTTCATTGCGCCATGTGATATGCGCATTGTTTGTTTCATTCCGAGGTACTTGTAAAATTCATCTACCTTCATTGCCTCGATGTTCTGCCCGTCCCTAAGTTCAAAGTGACCTGGACCTATTTTGCCTCGTACGATGTTCACTGTACGGCCCTTTTCCAGTCCAAACCGCATTCCAATATCCATGGAGAATTGTTCTACAATCTTCAACATTTGCTCTAGCTGATTTTTGGTAGCTCCCATAAGTTTTAGATTATCCATATAGAGCAAATGATTGACTTTATCTCCTTCCTCGTTGTTGTTTTTGATATTGTATCCATAGGAAGTAGAATTCAGCTGGTGGGATAGAGGTTTCATCGCAATACAGAACCATAGCGGGCTGAGAGCGTCTCCTTGAATTATACCTCTTTTTATTGGTATGCTTTCGGTGGTAATCGCGGCTTCATTAAGATATATTTTCGTTTGCCAAGATGTCATGGCATGTCTTAAAAAGTTAACAATGTTAGCATCGGTCTTATATATTTGAAGAATCTTTAGTAGCCACTCATGAGGCACAGAGTCGTAAGCCTTTTTATAATCGATGTAAGCCATGTACAGATTCCTACGTTTAGAAAATGCCTGGTTACAGATGACAGAGTTGATTATGAGTTGCTCTTTGCACCCCATTGAAGCTTTAGCGCATCCTTTCTGTTGGTCAGCAATGATCTTGTTTCGCTCACAGTGGGCATATAGCCGATGCGCTAAGCAGGTTGTTATTACTTTGTACATTGTTAGGAGACACGTACGTGATTGGTCGGTACTTGGATGGATCCTTCGTGTTTTCCGGGTCCTTTGATAGAAGGTATGTGGCACCCTGGAATAGAAAGCGTGGCATATTTATGGGCGATTACGTCATTAATTAAATTTGTTAATTTTTCGTGGGTACATTGGAGTTTCTTGAGCCAGTAGTTCTGTATTCCATCTGGGCCAGGTGCCTTCCAGCTGATGACGTTTGTAATTACTGATATCGTAAACGGCTCGTCAGGCATTTGGTCGTATTCCTTGGAGGTTCGGCGCTCCCCCGCAATCCAGCCTGCTTCAACGTTGCACTGGGCCGGTGTTCCCAACTGTTCCCTCCAAAATTGTTCAACATTGTCACTACTGGGGAATTTGTTGTTCGATTCTCTAGCCTTCGTATTTAATGCTCTGTAGAATGTTTTTTCTGATCGTTGGAATAAGACATTATCTCGTTTTCTTTTATTACTTGATTTATACCTCTTTAATTTTTGTTTTAGAGTGTCAAGACATTGCTGGTGTGTTTGGTTTTCTGGATCATCACTAGTATAGATTCGATATCGAGTCATGATTGAACGAACGCAAGCTTCCAGCCTATGGGACCTTACTCCATTGATGTATTCTTTTAGCCTTCCTATATCTCTTCGTATGTTATCAATCCTAGCATTCAATCTTCTTTCCCAATGAGGTGTTTGGGGCTCGTCCACTATTTGCGCCGTTCCCTTTGTTCGTACTTTGGTTCCGAGGATTCAGGCAATGGCCCCTCCAGCGCAGTAGATTAATATATGGAATTGTCCAATGTGTTCGCCTGGGTGATATAGTTTGGCAGAATTCGGTTGTTCATAATAGTAAGGGCGATTCCTAGATTCTTTGTGGGGTTCACCCTAGGTAATGGTGGACTACTTAATGGGTCGGTGCTATTGTACTCCACAATTAGCTTTCTCATCTCTGAGAGAATTGTTTCGAATAATGCTTCGTTGTCCACATTATCTCTATTTAGATCACGTGCCCAACGTTCTGCTCTTGCTCTGCTACTTCAGGCGTCCCGCCCACATGTCCAGCATCTCCGTCCTGATCACCGTTCTCGTTATTATCGTGATTCTCATTCTCATCATCATCATGATCCTCATTATATTCGTTGTTATTGTGCAGGTTTAGCAGTTCGTATTCTACTCCTTGTTTGATGGTGTTAAGTCTCGCAGCTGGGATGAGATTATTTCTGATGATAAAACGATATTGATCTGCCACTCTCTCCTCTTTTACATGCAGCTCTGGATAATCTCTGCAGAATTCAGTATGCAGTCCTTGTCGATAGCCGATGGTCTCTCATCCTAACTGTGTTACCCTAAAATAGATACGCATTATGGATTCATTTATGGACGGTGTCCATTTCATGCGTCGCCGTCGCGTCGTCTGGGTAATCCCGCCTGACTGAGCGCTGGCTGAAGTTCCTGCGCAGCACCCTCAGCGGGCGATATCTGGGTTCTTAGGTGACACCTGTGTCGTTGTTGCGGTTGTGGATCTGTTGCTTCTTGTGCAGCAGGGGCCCGCCTCCTCAGCACCCTGCTACCGACGCGACGTCCCACAAGCTGTCATGTCCAGCGCCGGCTCCAAACATGCCCTGGCGATCCCCAGGCAGCGACCTTTCTCCGAGGCTTCGGTTGATCTCCATTTTCATGGGTGTCCCCCCTTTAACGCAGGGGATACGGCATTTTTCACCTACTGCCAGGTAACTCGGACCCGTGAAGACGTCACGCCCCAAAGCAGCCGAACCAAAGTTCAACTACACCCGTGAGGTGGATTATTATTATTATGGACACACACTATCTCAGCCAATTGGCTGGATAAAATTCACCCACCCCCGGATACAAGTATCAGAAGGGTTGGGCTCGGTCGTCATACCTGTAAAAATTGTCTCACGGTGCGGCAAGTGTTCAGAATGACCGCTTTCTGGAGGTCGATGTAGGTGTTCCTGTGCAGTCCCAGTTTCAGAAGGCTAGTTTCCAGTGATTTCGGTATAAGCCCTGTAGATGATAATATAACTGGAACGACTTCGACCCTATTTGCATGCCACATTTGTCGGATCTCGAAAGCTAGATCTGCATATTTACTTACCTTCTCCTGATACTTACTTAATACGTTGTTGTTATTTGGTATCGCGATGTCTATTAGAAGGATCGAGTTGACCCCTTTATCCACCACAACTATATCAGGCCTGTTATTCGTCACCTGTCTGTCGGTGATAATGGGCCTGTCGTAGTAGAGTTTAAAGTTGTCATTCTCAAGTACCTTCTGGGGTTGATACTTATAGTATGGAGTGTAAGTATTAATAAGTCCATACTTGTTGGCTAGCTTTTGGTGGATGATATTGCAGACCTGATTATGTCGATGGAGATAATCGGTATTTGCCAACAAGCTGCACCCAGATGTTATGTGCTGGATTGTTTCCGACACTTGGTGACACTTCCTGCATTTGTCAGACTCGATGTTCGGCTCCCTAATGATGAATTTTTTATAGTTGTTAGTATTGATGACTTGATCTTGAATTGCCATCATAAACCCCTCTGTCTCTGGAAAGAGTTCGCCTCGAGAGAGCCACCTGTTGGATGCCTCCTTGTCGATATGAGGTTGATTAAGGTCGTGATAGTGTCGACCATGTAACTCTTTCTGAGCCCATTCCTCCATCTTCGTAGTGTCCGATTTTACTTCAGACGTTAGATCAGGCGAGGCGAGGTTAAGAGGCGTATAGTTCTTGTCTGCCTTCGCAACGGTATTATGGAGGCTTGAGGTTCGAGCTTTCGTGTAGAAAAACTCTCGTAAATTACTTACCTGTCGGGAATGAAGATTGCTAACATCGACTAAACCTCGTCCTCCCTCTCTTCTCGCCAACGTCATTCGAAGAGTAGATGATTTTGGATGGTGACAACTATGTTTGGTCATGAGGGTGCGTGTGAGCCTTTGAATTTCTTCCAAATCCGTTTTCGTCCATTTGAGAATGCCAAATGAATAAGTCAATACAGGCATTGCATATGTGTTAATCGCCTGAATGAGATTACCTGCATTTAGTTCGGATTTTAGTAAGAACCTTATACGCTGCGTATACTGGTCCTTAATCCTGGTTTTAGCTTGTTTGTCTTCGAGCAGTCTGGCTTGTTGAAATCCCAAGTATTTGTAAGTCTCGCCATTCTCCATAGCCTGAATTATATCACCGTTTGGGAGCTTTACGTCTCCATCCACGATGACACCCCTCTCGATATTCAAGGTTTTGCACTTGGTAAGACCAAATTCCATATGGATGTCACTGGAGAATTTTTGAGTAATATCCAGCAGCTGTCGCATTTGTTGTTGATTTGCTGCGTAAAGTTTTATATCATCCATGTAGAGGAGATGCGAAACAACACAATTGGTGTTTCTGTTGGCCGTGATTTTAAAACCATATTTGGTGTCATTTAACATGGTAGATAGTGGGTTCATGGCGAGGCAAAACCACAATGGGCTTAGAGAGTCGCCCTGGTAGATTCCCCTACGAATAGATATTTCGTCCGTTGTTAAATACTTACCATTTAAGTTGAGGTGTAGGTTTGTCCGCCAGGTTTTCATTATGGTAGAAAGAAATGTAATTATGGTGGGGTGAATTTTGTAGATCTCCAAAACTTTAACAAGCCAAGAATGCGGCACGCTGTCGAAGGCCTTCTTGTAATCTACGAAGGCTGTGCATATATTTCTTTGGTTGTTCTGAGCCTGCTTGAGAATTACAGAATCTATAATAAGTTGTTCCTTACACCCATGGTGCTCTCGCCTACATCCCTTCTGCTCTTCTGCTAAAACGTTGTTAAGTTCGACATGCCTGTAAATGCGGTTAGTTAAACATGATGTTAGTATTTTATATAATGTTGGTAGGCATGTAATTGGTCTATATTGAGTAGGGTCTTCCGTATTTTCACTCTTAGGTAGCATGTTTGTCATGCCCAGAGTAAGGAACCCTGGTGTGTCTTCCGGATGGTGGAGAATGTTTGTGTACTGAAGTGCCAGAGAATGATGTATGCTGGTGAATTTCTTGTACCAGAAGTTTTGGATATTATCAACTCCTGGGGCTTTCCAATTGTTGGTACATTTAATCGCCTCGGAAATTTCTTCGGCTGTTAGTTCCTCAAAGATCATGGGTGGGATGTTTACCTTGTCCATTTCTGACACAATCCAGGGAGCATTCTTATGTTCTTTTGGGTTTGACCACAATGATGACCAGTAGTTCATAAGGTCCTCTTTACTTGGCATGGCTTGACTGATGTTGTTAGTCTGAGACCCTAATTTCCTGTAGAACACTTTTTGATTGTTGTTAAAGAGGGCATTTTGTTGTTTTCTTTTGGTGCATTTTACGTACCTGGACAACCGCTTAGCTTTAGCCTTTAGTTTTTGCTTAAGCAGATCAATATACTCACATACATGCTGTCGATGTTCTGGGTGCTTTGTATGAGTACCGATTTTTTTAAAGATTTTTCTAACTCGGTTTCTAAGACGCCTAGATGGTTTTGGGTTGTTATGGAATTCGGTGAGTCGCCCCAGTTCTCCCCGAATGTTATCAATCGCGCCTTCAAGTCGTCGCTGCCACCAAGGTTTTAAACTTTTATTATCATTACCACTGCACCCACTCCCAGACAGGCGGACTTGTTGATTATGACTGCGAAGCACTGCCACTGCTCCACAGTACACAAGTGACTGGAGTCGTTCTAGATTGTAGCAATCCCTGATGTTGTTCTGCAAGAGAGCATCTACAGCAGCAATAATAACATTAGTGTTCTTACTTGTTTTAAGTTTTGGTAGTTTTGGCCTACGGGTAGGATCGGTGCCGTCAAACTCCGCTAGTGCTCTAGAGAATTCATACGTAACACGATCGGCCATCTCAGTTTGGGTGTTATTGTCGCTAATTGGGTTTATGTCATTTTCGGTATTATTTTCGTTTGCGCCAGTGTGATCTTCATCAACTACATTTACTGTTGAGGGTAGTTCTTCTTGGTTCTGAAGTTCAAGCATCACTTCAGCCCGGATTTGCTGCAACATCGGGGCAGCTAGCAGGTTCTTTGATAGAATTGCTCGCCGCTGGTCAGCAATGCGCTGTTCCGTAAGGTGTTGCAGTTCGGGGTATTTCTCAACAAAAGCCAGATGAAGGGCGTATCTATAGGTGATCAGATCTGTTTCCATTTTGGTTATTTTGAAGTAGGAGCGCATTATGAAGGAATTCATCTCAGTCGTCCACTTCATGCGCTTCCTAGGCAGTCCAGCCTTTGTGGTCAACGGCAAATTGACTTGCGTCGCCGCGAAAACATCAAAAGCTGGTGGAGGAGCGTCGTTGTTGTGTTCCTCTAGATTGGTGGGGTTCGCAGTAGCCCTACTCGGCGTCACGCTGCGTTTGCCGCTAGCCGAGGGAGACGGTAGCTCATTTTTCGAACAGGTCCCGCTGCCAGAGGCCTGAACGCGACAAGAGGTTTCGGTGGTACAATGCCGATTCACCCGTTTCTTCCGAAGATTGTACATCATGGATAAATTGCATTTTAGACCTACTGCCAGGTGATTTTTGAATGTGAGGTTTACTCCTCGAGGATGGGTAGGACGATAGGTATAGGGAAAAATGGAGGATGAGAGTGAGTGACAGGATCCAGGTTTAGGACAGCGGACAGCTGCTCCGCAGAGTCGCCTTTTACGACAGGTGGGAGATACCCTGGGGGTATTCTATGCCCCGCACCCCAGACGGGGTTTATTATTATTATTATTATTATTATTATTATTATTATTAATATTATTA
>MU183057.1:1088-26197 GCA_016904865.1 Pissodes strobi | reverse complement strand
GTTTTTAAAAATTATTTTTTTACTTTTATTTATTTTTTACTTTTTAGTAGGTATTATGGGATAGCAAAATGACAAATTTAGTAAATATTATATTTTTATTTATAAAACTTAGATTCGCAGTATATAAAAAAGCCATTTTAAATTCGCTATTTTGAATTTTTTGATAAGAAATGTATATTCCTTGTCCCTAAAAACCCCCTAATACCAGTTTTAAACGAAATCGGACATACTTTAAGTAGTGCCCTCACCACTAAGCTTTAAAGGGTGGGGGGAAGTGTAAGCAACACCATAGTTTTAAATTATCTACAAACGCATACCAAATTTGAAGCCAATTGGATATGTAGAAGTCAGCTAAAATTGATTTGCAACATTTAACCCAACATCGGCCATGTTGAATCCGCCATTTTGAATTTTCAAAATCTGATAAAAAATCATATTTCTTGTCCCCAAAAACCGCCATATACCAATTTTAAACGAAATCGGACATATTTTTAGTAGTTCCCCTCCCCTACCCTTGAAAGGGAGGAGGGGTGTGTAAGCAACGCCATAGTTTTATATTTTCATTTGAACTACAAGCGCATACCAAATTTGGAGCAAATTAGATATGTAGAAGTCAGCTAAAATTGACTTGCAACATTTAACCCAAAATCGGCCATATTGAACACGCCATTTTGAATTTTTTTAATATGATAGAAAATTCATATTCCTTGTCCCCAAAAACCCTTATATACCAATTTTAAACGAAATCGGACATACTTTAAGTAGTGCCCCCTCTCCTACCCCTAAAAGGGGGGGAGGTGTGAACTTAACAACATTATAATGTTGTATTGCCATCGGAACTATAAACGTGTACCAAATTTCAAGTCAATGGGACATGGGCATGGGAAGTAGTTCTAATTCAGCTGCAAGATTTGATTACAGACAGACAGACAGACCCACAGGTGAAAGTAAATAAAAGCTTGTAAAAACATCTTTAGGGGCCCACCTTTAAGAGGCCCTAGCTCCCGTAGGGGGCGTTTCCCGATATATGTTTATAGAAAAATTTTAAGGTATTTTTGACCAATAACTACAGGGCTAATGCTTCGTCCACTAATTTTGTGACACTCTGTATAGGTATACGGTATATACTGTATAAGTGGATATGGTCAAAGGTGGCCATTCATCTTTTAATATACTAATCTGACACGGTTGTACCAAAAGCAGATATCCAGTTGTTTTAATGGATACGCGATGTTTTATTACCTTGTAGATATTTAAAAAAATGTGAAAACTCATATGTGTTTATTGCTTGGAAATGGCTTAAAATAAGTTATCTACATAATTACATATTATTTACATAACAGTATAACCTTTCTTCTAGAATCTTAAAAAGAAACAGCCCAATTTAAAATAAACATGCGTTATACCCGGATTTGCACGATTTTTCAATTTTTTGTTTGATTGGACCCCGTTAGCATAAATTGCCAATAACATACATAAAAATTTGATTTTTTCAGAAAAATAATTTTTTAAAATTCAACAAATAAAAATATTTTTCGAGACCGAGACCGAGAGTCTCGTTACCTTGGTCTCGGTCTTGGTCTCGGTCTCGATAGGTAAGTCTCGGTCTCGGTCTCGATTCTAATTTCCAGGTCTCGGTCTCGGTCTCGGTCTCGTTTTCGAGACCGAGACCGAGACAAGACCGAGACCGAGACCATAGTCTCGCAAACCCCTACTTTGGGCACTACCATAATGTGTTCTGGTACCTACGTGTCAGTCGCAAGTAAGAGATAAGAATATCTAGACTTAATGGTATAATTATGGATGGGAATAGGATAGAATTTATATAATAAAAAGTGTTTTGAGGTAATTATGAGTTTATAAATTGTAAATACAACTATTCCAATATGAATATTTACATGCGTTGACATTGTTCCAGAATACTAAATAACATTATCAAATGGAATTTGCTGATGCTTAGGCATATTATATAATACCTGATTAATGTTACAATACAGTATAATGATAATACCTAACTGAGAAAAATTTATTCGAAGTTGTACATGATCAATTAAATCTTTAATTCTAACACTTTGCATATTTATATTATTTAACACTAAATTTAAAGTAAACATTGTGTTGAGGTTTTCATTTCCCATTGTAATATTGTAACGAAGTTACTATATTTTTAGGGGAATGGTATGCAAGCCGGACTAACTTTCTTATTTTACGAGCTATTCACATCATTCTTTTTCGTAAAATATAATTTAAATATTCTAAACACAGTTCAATAAAATATTCCGTCGCGAAAAGCCGAGAAATCGGTTTTCACATTTTCCGTAGTACTCGCGCGGTACCGGTAGAACGTCGCGATCTCCGTCGCAGCACCGTGCGCGTGAAGGTCCCCACTCATCGGCCGGCCGATGACGTGATCCCCCACTACGGGTCGAGTTAACAAAACCGGGCTGCATCGCGCTGAACAGGCAGAACTCACCCGGGTTCTCGAAGAAGAAGTCGCCAGCCAGCCAGCCGCCTAGCCCATCCCAGACCAGAGGAAGTGGACCACCACTACCGCCAATGTAGGCCGCCAAGCTGAGCCAGACCCACGACGCTTCCTGCAGGTCGCCGCCATGACAGCCGCCTTCAGCAGGCCGCCATCGTCGCCGCCTTTCTTGTCCATCTTCACTGCTACTGCATAGGTATTAACGTAGGTGCTACACAAACATCTGTACACTCTCTCTCTCTCTCTCTCTCACACACACACACACTACACCTTCTCTCTCCCTCACTTACAGTACACTACGGCTGGTTTGCGTCTCAGTCCGATCAGCCTCACATTTTCTCTCTCTTTCTGCTATACGCCGGTTTGTGTCTCAGTCCGACCGGGCGCTATCTTTAAACTCTCTCTCTCTCTCTCTACTACACTACGGCTGGTTTGCGTCTCAGTCCGATCAGCCTCTCCTTTTCTCTTTCTTTATGTTATACGCCGGTTTGCGTCTCAGTCCGACCGGGCGCTATCTTTACAAGCTCTCTCTCACACTTACCCTACCTACCATCCTTCCTTACCTAGCCTACCGCCTCAACGACGGCGTAACATCGTAGTAGCGAAGCACGACCGGAAAGCAATGACGTATCCGCGCACGCGCAATCCGGGATTTATTTTTCATGTATGCAGGAAGCCTCGTCAGGTCGTTTGTTAACGACGCACCGTATCCTATGTATCGTCGTCATCCTTATATCAGATATTATCCGAACCTTAACGCTATCGTCGCATGTTTCCGTATTCTTCTAAGCATCAGGCCGCGTATATCCCTACCCGTCAGGACCAATTCAGAGGAGCTACGTTAGACCGATGTTGGACCGTCATTCGAGTGCCTGTCCGTGGACTCGTGGATATCATAATCCAAGTAGCTTTATCGTAGTAGTACCGTTCCTTAAGAGTTGATATCGCGGCTCTGTTTCTCTTCTCAATGTCAATGTCATTCCGTTATGTTTCGCATACCATACCCCCCTCTGGCAATATTTTCGTTTCTTTATCTTTTGGGTTAAGCATAAGTCGCATTAGAGTAACTTTTTAGTTAAGAATTGATAGTTTAGGTTAACCTCAGTTTAGGAAGGTTGGATTAGTAAAGAATAATTCTTTCGTTGCAACGCTAGATTAGCATAGGTCATCAGGGTTTTGACATCACTATTCTTTATATTTCCAGTTGGCAAATAGAGATGCGGTATTAGGTGTATTTTGAAATTGTGTGTTTTCTTTCTAAATCCCTTCCTGCTAGTACTAAGTTAGATTAAGCAAGTGAATTTCTGAACGCAGCCGGCAACCACGCAGAACATTCAAGATTGACCCCTGGTTAGCCGTTTCTCCACTGTCTAAAAGCAACCCGGTGCGGAGTGGGCCCTCTACCACTATAATCCAGATGCGGTGGCGCCCGAGAACCAACCATTGGATGACGTAATGGTTAAACTAGGCAGTCCAATAGCATTTTATGCAGAAGAAATAGCATAGCATGCAGAAGCAAAGAAGCGCCTAACGAGAAACGCTTCACAAATTTGGCGCCCGAGCAGGGACTCCTCACAATATTATCAATTCTGCGTCGAATTCTTATTTGATATACTTCGATAACCGAAAATTGGTCTTGGGAATTAAATGTTTTAGTAACTTATTTGAGTATCTTAGTAAAGATCTTTTAGATCCCTACTAAGAAATTTTTAATTCTCAATTAACGTTTGTATATATCAATCATACCTAAAACCATCTTCTTCATCAAGTGTTCCATACAGCCATTTTTGTGCAGTACCCAAAAAATAAATAGACCACGTTTATTACGTCTTAGATATATGAAATTTTTAACTATTGTTTCATCATTTTTATTTGTTTATACCTTTTTTCTACATTTTTTTGAAGGATTATTTCCATTTTCGATGTCGCAATCAATGTATGATTTAAATGTTACTTCTAAATTATCATTATCATTATTGTAAAATAATCGTAGCATTAATGATGATAATCTGCTGTATTGTCAAAGTTTACTGAATAAAATAATCTCTAAACTTTGGTATTGTGTTCTATTATGATATACCTATGTAGTGCCTACAGAGGAATTGGTAAAATTGGGTTGTCAGGGTTGTCATAAAATATGCTTGCGCCGTTCATATCAGGATTATGATTATGTAGAGATTCATTATTCTTGATCACCCGAAATAGGATATTGACGTTTTACATTTTGTTTATTAAAACACATTTGATTATCAATGTCGTATATATCGTGGGCTTATCTCTATTATATTGTTTAATAAATATGGGAACTTATAAGTCCGGTTTTGGATCACATTTTTTATTACATTTTCCTAATTCTTTATTTTGTTTAGACATTAGTTTATCATGTAATTACTTGTCTAACAACGCTAAAGATTCTGATATAATCTCAATGTCATATGTTATTTTATTTTCTGATTGTTCGATTGGTATAAAATAATTCAAACCATCTTTAACCCATCAGACATAAAAGAAATCGGTGAATTAATCTGTTATTTAGTTTAGATGATTGAGGTACTCATTGATATTAGAAGCCATAGAATGACCCAGTTTTTAGAGGAGTTTGATACTGTGGCCATATGGTTACCTTGCCCGATAACATTTCATAATTTTCAATAAATAGACCAACATAAGAGGTAAAATTAGTTATTCTGAAAATGGGCAAAACACAAAACTTCTTCAAAAACTAGTTATAGAACTTATAACAACAGTTCTTTTCAATTTAACATAATCTAAAGTCACATTTTAGACGAGACGTTTCTGTTGTACTGTAACAAAGTTACTCTATTTTTAGGGCATGATATTCATTCCGGGTTGCATATTTACACATCCTCACATACGATGGCACCAGGGTGCTTAAATCGGTTAGGTTTTGTAGCGCTACAAAATCTCATTGATTTGGGCACCTAATATATTACTTTTCGCATGGCCCTCCGCTCGCTTCGTTCACTACGGTGACTCAACAAACAGGAACTAACCAAGTGCTAACAAAAACTAACCCAAGGCATGCCCAAAATCAGGAAAAAAATTGTTTAGAATCATAAGCTTAAAAACATTTAAAAAAGCAACGGGATTTGAACCCGGGCCGCCGAGTTGACACCTAACCATCTAGACCCCTCGACCACGAGGGCTCTTATGATAAACTGATTGCATCGCGAAGGCATGGCGCGATTAGGTGCCCAAATCAATGAGCTTTTGTAGCGCTACAAAGCCTAACCGGTTTCAGCACCCTGGTGCCGTCGTATGTGAGGATGTGTAAATATGCCACCGGCATAACTTTCTTATTTTACGGACTATCAACATCATTTTTTTGCGTAAAGTCTAATTTAAATACTCTAAAGCCAATTCTATAAAATATTCCGCCGCGAAAAGCCGGGAAATCGGTTTTTACATTTTGACCTAAAATTAGCCGTGACAAACCCTTTCCAAAGGAAAGATTCCATAAACAGATCTCCTCCCGAAGGGGCGAGACCCGTTTTTTCAGATGTGGGATACAAGAAGCAACCTGGAAGCAATAGTACTATAGCAGTAAATAAAGAGACCCATCATGGGGATAATCGTCCCATCAGTGACAGGAGAGTCAACAACAAGATCACGAACGAGACCTCGTGCTTTCTCTGTACCCAATCCCAACCTTAAAACCCTGGATACACAAGGGCAGGAAACCAGGCACAACCAGGAAAATTTACCCAAAAGGAAGAGCACAGAGAATGATCCTAGTGAAGATGTCAATAATTAGAACAAAAACGGAAGGGCTCTCCAGAACATCCGTGAACAGGTATTTACTCAAGTGGAGCTATTGGAAAGAACTGTAAAAGGATCCTATAAACCCAAGAAAGAATATACCGACATAAGTAGTAAGCTGTTTCTACAAATGGAGAAACCAAGGCAGTCGAGGAATGGCTAGAAGAGGCAATAGAAGTAGGGGAAAAAATGACTGCACAGAACTGCGACAGGAGAACGAAAGACTTCTTAAAAAAGTTAGTGGTATGGAGGCAGTAGCGAGGACACAACAAGATAAACTGCTATCTGTTGCCAAAAATAATGATGCAAAATGCCCTGAATGTATGAGGGAACAAAAACTACGATGCAGTCGAAGACAACTTATAACGAATTAATCCTACATGAACTTCCAAGCTGTAAGCGAGGAATAATGAACTGTTCGAGGCATTTAACGTCACACCGGGATTTATTTGGGAAGCTCTCTCAGGCTGGTATATTATTCTTCCCTGTACCAAGAACATAGAAACCAAGCATAAAGTGATTGAAAAATCGATAGAGAAATTTGGAAGAAAAGACATGCTGTAAAAACAAAATAGAAAGGAGGGAGAGGTGGCCATGATGTCGCATACTTTGGGATTTCCCGACAACAAAGGAAATTTCAACCAGATCATCAGGTGGATACACTTCCCTATTCTTAGTGACAAATCAATAACCAGTGACGAGGATGACAAATTGTTGTTCCAATCTCTACTAGGGATCAAATCTAAATTGATTGATCAAGGACAAAAAAATACGTACGAGTTGTGATACCCGAAATGGAAGATGTTACTGTAGCAGTGATGATTCGTATGCTCCAATACTTGCTTTCCGACATACCTATAAAACTTGACGTGTACAAGCTGGATCATGGAAAAACTAACCCTCAGGGGGAGCCAAGAGGGCGAATCAGGAGTAATCGTGGTACCCAAAACAGTGCACCAGTGGAACGCCCTAAAAAGCCTGGACCGGATGCAGTTATTGTACGTATGGAGAATAAGAGGTATTCAGAAATGTTCAAGGCAGTCAAATCAGCCATAAATCCTAGTGAACTAGGCGTTGACTTGCAGCAATTAAGAAGACCAAACATGATGAACTCGTGCTGACTGTAAGAAATGGCTTAGACGGAGCAATCATTTTAGAGAACGAGCTTAAAGGCAGAGTTCCAGAGGCGAAAGCAAATCTCCTATTCAACAGTAAGACAGTACATATCAAGGGTATGGATGAAATCATAACTGTTGACGAAATTAGAGAGGCTGTTTCTAAAACGGTTGGGATTGGACCCGAAACTTTCGAGGTGCGAGCTCTGAGACCTGCGTATCGTGGAACACAAAATGTGACCTTAAAATTAAAAGGCTGGACGCCAACCTGTTGATCCAGAAAAACAATAAGAATTGGATGGGCCAACATACAGGAAAGGAAACCGGAAACAAGATGTTTTAAATGTTGGGAATATGGTCACCAAAGGGAACAGTGCAAAGGACCGGCTAGAGGGTCGTGTGTTGAGATGTGGCCAGGAGGGACATACTATATCTCAATGTCGCAAAAAAACATTCTGATTGTGCTTTTTCCTATTCGAAATGCAAATGCTAAACGTCTAAATGAGATGCCCAAGGAAAAAAACCTAAAAAAAAAATAAAATTGTAAAAGTAGATAAGTAGTTTAGAATCGAAGTAAGCTAGCTAACTAAGACTCTAACTAACTTAGTTAGTTAATTATTTAACTGTTAGAAATTGTTTTTAGAGAGATTACTGCTAAATTGCAATGGAAGAGACTGAGACAAAGTTTTATGTGTTTTCGTCCTTATCATGCAGATGATGAGGACGCAAAACACAAAGGGGCATTTTTTATTTCGTTTTAATTTTAAAAGACACCCGACACCCGTCGGGCAACGGCAAGAAATAATACTGATAATAACTGACTGCAGTTATTTGACCGAAGGCAACGCGACGCCGCCGCGCGCCGACGACGACGTTGGAGAGGGCAGTTTATTTCAAGTTTCAGTTTCCGTATCGACAAGGAGTAAGTCAACGCAGCTGTCTAAATGGGCTAAATCACAAAAATCTGTGCCAAAAGAGATGAACTGGGTGTATCATTAATTAGAGTGAAACAGGAAAAATTGAATACTTAATGTCAAAAGAAGAACATCGGGAAACAAGATAAATATGAATAATGTTTTAATAGTATTTTGCCACATGTGAAAATAGTTGATGCAAATATAAAATTGCAATTTCGAGTGGGTAGGTGTGCTACAACTTGTGTTGCGGGTAAAACAGTTTTAAATGAGAGCAATGTAAAATAAATAAGATGTTACCTACCCTTAAGGATGCGGCCAGCGCAACACGTGATCCGACTGCTCGTCGGCGTGGGAGTGGGTCAATTATGTACTTTTGACCAAGGCGCCACTAGTTTAAAATAGCTAAATCCGCAGACCCAAACTAGGTCCTCGGTCTTGAGAATCCTTAAGGGCGACTTAAAAACCGACAATCAGGTTGAGGTATCTCAGAGCAAATAATAATAATAATAGCAGGTTTAAGTTTATTGGGTGCTCTTTAAGTTTGACGTTCAAGTGTTGTGTATCCTTTCAATAAATAGAATGATATAAATATAACAAAAATGTGGAAGAGCGTAAGTGAAAACACATGATAATAAGTTAATATATGCTTACAATTATAGAACATAGTTTAGTTGTGTATACATGCAGACTGTAATTTAAATTAAATTGAATTATAATGGAAATGAAATAGATAAAAGAATGATCGAAAAAGTTTGTCTATATCGGAAGTAACAATATGCCAAATGATTACGAAAGATCAAAATCAATTTCAACAAATTAAAAATAAACGCAATATGCATAAGGTATCTATCGTCTTATCATACTAGTAATTAATAGCTATCAGTGTAATATTTATTACTACTAAACCTTGTGCGCGTCTACCATATTATACGTGTGCGCAGTTGTACATAAAGAAACCTTAAAGAGTCAGTTTTCGAAATATCATCATGTAAAGTTATTATAATCAGACAATTAATTAATCGGAAGAACAATATTTGTCATTTATCACAATATAAATTAAATTTTAAGAATAAGGAAATATGACGTAAAAAACTATTAACATTAATTGAACCACACTAGTAAATAGTATCTACCAGAAGTATACTGATTTAAAGTAGCACCGGTAAGCTATGCTTACACCTAAACAGTTCCACAAATATCTATATCAATACAACGCAGAAAGAAATAAAACACGCAATGTAATACAATGCTGAAAATGCTAATAACACGCCAATGACATTATGTTGAAAGATCACAAGTGTTTTGTGTACCCAGTACCACACCCAATCCGACTAAAACTAAACATCTCATCTGGTCTCCACCTTAAACTCTCAGTCGCATTTGAGGTAGTGCCCGCCTGGACATTCAGTAACTCTGGCTGCATTCGATACCGAATTAAAACAACCAACTTGACTGGCTGTCCGGTAGCTACTTTACTCGCTCCAAATAAAAACCCTAAAAGAGAACAAGCTCTAAGTAGGCGCTCTCCTACTGCAATTTTAGGCAGCCTGCCCTTTTAGAACACTCCACACAAAGAGTATTTAAAAATAATAAAAAACGCCCCCATAGTAATTTAGCCATCCTTGACAAAATGGCGAAGGCCACATAGCCAATATCATATCACCCTATAGATGATTGACATAATAAAAAGCCCTGAGGAAAACTGAACAATCTATCCGCTGTTTTAGTGTAAATTGCCCTTTTAAAATTTAAAACCCTAGGCAAGATATAAACTTGTCAATTTAAGAAATTACTATTAGATCATTCACTGGCTTATGTAATGCTTTAAAAGTTCTTGTAATCAAAAATTCAAAGTTGCAAAGAAATTTATTAAAAATTATATACAACCTATATCCTATTATGCAATACGAGTTTCCATAAAGACACATGAATCAGCTATGAGCTATGAGTGATCGACTGCAACATGATACCGAGGACGGTTTCATGAATCACTGTTCCATACGCTTTATTTCCCCTGAATATTACTTCTTGTTAAAGTAATGAATATCATAAAGATATGGTATGCTGTTCCAGGCCAAAGTTATCTTATGTTCGATGATATTGCATGATGTAACAAGTGCATGAATTAATAAATTTTGAACATGATTCAGGAATAACACTTTATATATAGCAGTATTCTGCAGTACATTCAATCCCCTCTATGAACCATTAGAAAACTATGCTTGAATGATTTACGCCATGAGAAAAAATCCTCCTTCACAGAAAATAAATGAGTATGTACAAAGTGTACAATGTATATATTTACGTAACTGCGTAGGGTTTAGATAGTTGGGACGAATGGGAGCAAGGCTCTCTCCTACAGGCCCCCTTGAAGAAGGAAAGAAACGGCGTATTTTGTTCCGGAATCTTCCGCACGTGCCCAGTTACCAAAAAAAATCTTTACTTCAGACAAAATTCAACAAATCCACAGTCAATTAATTTACTACATCAAACTGGTAACTCTGCTAACTTCTCTAGCCCGAAATGAGATATTCCCCGTAAGGGCGAACTAGAAATTCTTAAACTTTTAATCAGGCTTACGCACTACCCTCTCTTTGAAGGGTTTACCAAGAAAGAGAACGAGGTCAAGTCAAGATCGTCCATCTCAAACGCCTAGTTCAATGTTTAAAGGTTAGAACAAAATTCGATCAAAATGCCAGCTTTACATTGCCCTACGACAACACGCAAAATATAACAAGATGGTTGTCACCAAATTTTATGACATTTTCAATATGCAATAAAACGTACCTAAGGCTGTATGATCTTATGTATTGCTGGAAGGATAAAGAAAACCGACGATAAAACCATTATCCGCAATGACCAATCATACCCGTGGCCATTTTAAACTCCTGACATCAAAAACGCTAAACGCATGAATTTTGGGAACACAACGCAACCACTAAATCATCTTGCCTACTTACATCAAGCGAAAGCTCAGACAGTCGTTTAACATCAAACTGTTGGTTGTTGGCTTGGTCCACAAATGCATCAAAATCGCACCAGGATCGGTAGAGACACATGTACACCTGGCAACATTCCAAGAGTACCCCTCGAAGTTAGGCAACAAAGAATTACTGTTAACCATTAGAAAACTATACTTAAGTGTTATACCGTTAAGTCAGCTGTCCTATCTCATCTGAATGATATCATACCAGAAATAAACATTTTTAACTTTTCCTATTAAATATTGAAACTATTCCAGGCAAATAACCGACAAACTCTAAAACTAATATTTGTGACATGCATGTGGCTGTTTTAATGTATAATAAATCATCGAGAAGGTGATTATTCTGGATATTCGAGAATTATTGAATGTTTTGAAATGTACTGCTAGAAGTGCCTGTAACTTTGAAGGTTTCCTCAATAGCGATGACCCGAATACAGTACGCTTTATTGATTGATTATACTAAGCCAAATGTTCATAAAGCCCGATCGATACTGTCAACCAGCTCGAGAAAATCAAGTTACGTATACGACTACAGGACTCTCAATTTTCCCTGGAACAGCTCGATAAAAGGGTAGGGTCATACGACAACCAAGCAGGTATCTAAACGATTAAGTATTACCTATTATATTTTGCTTGACGGACTAGCATAATAGATGTAGGATTAAAGGTGAAATAACTGACTTTATTTGACCTCTATCTGTTACATATTTTCATACTAAATTGGCATGTAGCACTAGTAGTGAAATACCTACAAAAAACAATGTACAGGGTGGCCCGTTTAAGAGGGGCCTATACCTTAACTCGAAAACTACGGGGGTTGGAAAAAAAATTTAAATACAAAAGTTATTCCTTGTAAAATGATCTTTATTTTTTTAGTATTTTTTTAATCGTCACTTTTTTATATACAGGATGGTCAAAGAAAGTTACACTTTTTTAAATGACACACCCTATATTTTATTACATTTTTCGATTCTACTTAAAATTCTAAGGATATTTGATGTATGATGTTATACCTCTAGAGCTAGTAGTTTCACAGCTATAAACAGTTGAAAATCGGTACTTTGACTACTTTTCACCTTGGTAGCAAGAAGACCATTAGAGATGGAGTAAAATTAATTTCACATCCCTATCTTAACTTTTCAAGAGCTATCTGACGGTATTAATTGGCAGGTGGTACCATGGGTACAAAATCTGGTACCTCGGTAGATACCGTCAGTTAGCACCATCAGATAGCTCTTGAAAAGTTAAGATAGGAATGTGGAATTCATTTTACTCCATCTCTAATGGTCTTCTTGCTACCAAGGTGAAAAATAGTCAAAGTACCGATTTTCAACTGTTTATAGCTGTTAAACTACTAACTTTAGAGGTATAACATCATATATTAAATATGCTTAGAATTTTAAGTAGAATCCAAAAATGTAATAAAATATAGGGTGTTTCATTTAAAAAAGTGTAACTTTCTTTGACCATACTGTATATAAAAAAGTGACGGTTAAAACAGTACAGAAAAATTAAAGATCATTTTACTAGTTATAACTTTTGTATTTAATTTTTTTTTCCAAACCCCGTAGTTTTCGAGATAAGGTATAGGCCCCTCTTAAACGGGCCACCCTGTACACTCATCTACGGAACCACATTTGACAGATGTAACAGTTCCATAAAAATCTACTTTCAGCATCAAGTCGTTCGGTTTATTTACAACATAATGAATACTGCAACTCAGACAACCTAGCACTACTTAATATTATTTTTCATGATCCTAATCCTATTAACCCTTTTGAAAATTAAACCGTTAAGTTGCCTATTTTCGTTTTTAAAATAATATATACTTTTAATGAAGATACTTGGTACTTACCTTAAAGTTAGCATTAATTTTTCTTCCGATCCAGTTGGTTGACGATGGCATTTTTTTTTATTTCCTCCAAAATCGATTAAAATATAACCAGTATAGTCAAAAAATGGACCCGGACTTTACTTAAATCTTTATATACATGATGAAATTCTCGGTACAATATACCTTTTGTATAAGAGATATACCCTCGTATTGACACACTTTATATTGAATTCAGAATAATATCTTTCTCACCTGAAGAGGATGTCGAAAAAAAACGTTTATGTTTATGGGACGCTCGTTCTTGCTTAACTAGTACAAAAGTGCCGTGATCAGAACTTCGATGTTACCACCGATGTGCGTGGGTCGGAGCGAGGGTCAAGGGTACTATGCTAACGTATGGTCCGAAAGTTTTGGGAGAAGTTCATCTGGTTTAATTGAGTGACAAAATGCTTTTAATGAAGTAGGTCATGGGACTGCAATGTGACCAGTCATGCCATTTAAACAACCGAAGCAAAAGATTTTAGTTTCTGCTTCGCAAAATGTCTTATATAATTGATCTTCGTCATGGTGTGCATAATCTGGTTGGACGAATGTCGAAACGAGACATTGTCGATATTTATCGAGATCAAAATATATACAAATCGACAATTTATCGCACAATCAAAGAATGTGAAGAAGGGATGTTATGGGTAAAATTACCTAAATGCGGTCGGCCGCGAGTTTTGAAACAAATTATAGAGGGAAGATTGATACAAGCTGCTAAAAACAAAATTGGGATCTTACAGCGAAAACTGTCCAGAAGATTTAATTTTGGAAAGACTACGGTATTTAGGACGTTATCAAGAAAGAATATAGTCTTCCGGTATAGCAACATTTCCTAAATCCATTTAGCAAACTTACCAATAGATGCCAACGGCAGCCAGTAATACAGTGGAGAGCTAGGTTCGTGGATTCTTCGGTACACTTTAATAAAGATATTAGGCGCCATCTAGTTAACTGAGACTCAACTAGGAAAAATCAACAATGTTATTTAATCCAGAATAGTTCTTTTTAGAGGAGCTTTTCAATAAGGCATAATATTTCCCCAAAATAAATACTTTATTCTTCACCCTACTATGAATGAGATCCCTTGATATAAAAATAATTATACAGTACAATTTACATCACATGTATAAACAATAAAGCAATAGAAAAGAAGCGCTTACATAATATTGACTATTACAGACAATTGTGTCAGATACAAACTGTTAGGCAAATATCCTGCGTATCAATTAATAGGTTACCAGAATGATGGTAAATAGCGCACAGGTTTTAAAATTCATTAATTTTATTCTGCCGCAAGGATATAAAGTAAGACATGTGTAACTAATCACTTCATATATAGAAAATCTAAATTTTGCCAAGACAGTCTTACAAAAAGGTAAATTATATTACTTACAACTTATGAAGTAGGTATTTTTAATCTTAAATTATTCTCCAAATTAGTACCACTATTAGTATAGGTATGGTCCATGCATCTCCAAAGCACTTCAAATCATAACCTGACTTTTCCAAACTAGGTACACCACATCCAGCCAATGATAAGCAACAAGGGCATAACACGCAAATGGTGGTTCTAACCCAATACACGCAAAAATAGATATCGCAATTAAGGCAAAGTTATATATGTGTGCTAGAGCGGTACCCGTGGAGAGGACTCTAAAAACAATTGTTTGTCTTAGCAAAAAATAAATATCTAGCATTGCAAAGATTACTCACCCTATAGAACTATCTATAGGGTTCTATTGCCCCTTTCCTTCCTGGTAAAGGCCTGTGGAACAAAACATAGTGTCCATTTGAGAGAGATTTCTTCAAAACCAATATCAGTCAATTATAAGGATCGGCCATATGAGAGCAACAGCAACAGGGATTCTTCTATAAAGATGGGGAAATACAGTTAATTCCACTGAAGACAGCATGAAGAATTATTTGTAACTTACCACGTGGAGGTAGGATTCTAATAACTCAACAAAAACTTTTATAGCTAGCCTTCATCGCACTGGTTAGGGTCGAAATACATTAACGTAACAGAAATAGCATAAAATAATGATCCTAATTATTTCAACCAGTCCATGAGGCTCCTAAAACAAAAAGGCTGCGGACCTTTCGTCGTCACCCTGTCCGCAGCGTAAAAGCCCGGGTCTCTCACGGAATGAATTTCAAGACCTTAACTCCGAAACATTGTTGTCAACTTAACTTATGTGAAATAGCAAGTCCAAGCTCATGAAGAACCATCTGAAGTCACAGCTAGGTTAATCGAACTTCTGCTCTAAACCATATTCGCCAAGCAGCAAGTAAATATGCCTAAAAAATCTGCAGAGAACCGGTACTTGGGAACGTCGATTCGATTGAACCTGTCTAACTGTCAAAATCATATCTGCCAGACTTAACTTTAATAAATGAAAACAGGAAATCTCCTCGAAGGATGAAGAAAACAAAAAGAAATAATATACCTTAACACAATTAGATAAATGAATTATAATATACTTTAGATGATTCTTTTGATCTCCAAATTATTTGAGGCAGGTATTTCAACGAATTGGCTTGAAATTATAAACAAACTGAATGTTACATTTGTGTCGAACAAATTGTTAAGTTTTTAATAACGTTTAGATCAAAGAAAAGCTTGTGAGCATTTTCCTGAGTGATTAAAAGAAAGCTCAAATAGTAAAATCCTTGAAGATAAGATCTAGCAAATTGAACTGCAAAACCAGAACCTTTGAGAGATGTTTCTGAAACCTAGTTGAACACCTACTACTCTGAAATAAACAAAAATCAGATCTGATGTTATTATCATTGGTAAGTCTAGTACAGGGTCATTTTTTATATTTTCCCACCCCCCTTAACTTTTTTGTGCCACTGTTTAGAAAAAAGATGTAAATATAAAAGTTGCAGTGCTAGAGAAGTAGTTCTCATAAAACATATTTTTGTCTATACAGGGTGTGACACAAAAAGTGCGAAAAACAAAAATATACATATTTTTTTAAATGGGACACCCTGTATATTTCTCCTCAGGACGAAAGATCTTTATTCTCCGATTACAAAAATATATAATTTGTCTACATTTGCTTAAGACATTTCCGAGCTATTTGCCTTTAAAAGTTGACAAAGCATGAATTCAAACCAATCGAAGTAGCCTTGCTCGCCATTAAGAAAAATATGAAATGTGTCAAAATAGCCGTGAATGATAGTGACAAAAACAGCTATTATGTCAAATTATTGGCTCTAATTTTTATGAAGGTTCCCTAACTGGCGAAAGATATTTACAATTTTTAAATCAGGAAACAGAGATTCTCTTGGTATGCTTCCAATTCGCTAATCTGCTCAAATAATAGGCGGAGAACCGTCCACTGGCCCAGATCTAACGCCCTTAGATGCGTTTTTGTGGGGATATTTAAAAACAAAGTTTATGCTCAGAGAAGTGCCATTATTGAAGAGCTCAGGGTGAGAATTGTATACTATATAAACGACCTTAACCAGAACAATCCAATTTTTATTACCCATGCAACAAATAAATTAGAAAGCGACTTCCGAGATTGTATCAATAGTGAGCATATTCAACAATAATTGAAAAAGTTTTTATTATCAAACATGTTAAGATACGAATTTGTATATAATAATAAAAAATTATTAAAACAATGATTTATTTTATTTAAATCAACTTTTAAAGTTAAATAGCTCAGAAATGGCTTAAGCAAATGTAGACAAATTATATATTTTTGTAATCTGAGAACAAAGATCTTTCGTCCTGAGGAGACATATACAGGGTGTTCCATTTAAAAAATATATATTTTTATGTTTTGCACATTTTTTGCAACACCCTGTATAGACAAAAAACTTTTTCTGAGAACTACTTCTCAAGCACTACAACTTTCCTATTTACATATTTTTTCTACACAGTGGCACAAAAAAGTTAAAGGGGGTGGGAAAATATAAAAAATGACCCTGTACATCATACTGAGACATAAATATAAATATAGAAAGTGTATTCAATAACTTTCAAGGTAAAACAAGGTAATGTACTTTATACACTGTACATATATTGGAATAATCCAATCTAAATTATGTCTGCAAATAAAAATAGATATAAACTAAGCAAAGCTCTAGCATTTGTTTATGCCAAAATTTGAAAATGCTACACCGCAAAAGAAGGAAAGCTCCAAAATACACAGGGACTCTCTTAGAGAGCATTTCGAGATATAGCTGCGCGTTGAGACCAGTTTATTTCGTCAACAAGTTGATGTAATGGACTGTTATTTCACTTGGACCAGCTCTGTGATGAATGGTAATGATGCTTTGTACACGGACGATTACGAGAATGTCTCTGATGATGTAAGATTAAAAAGCAAAAAAAAAAGTTTGAAGGCAAAATTTTGGTATGGTGTGGAATTTCTGAGACTGGCCTCATCTCGCAGCATTACATTCGCGTCGTTCGGGGCGGAGACTTAAATGCAGAGCTTTATATCCAGAGATGTCTCTCTAACTTCTTGAGTTTTTGAACACACATCATGCGGATGATGAAATAATGTTTTGGCCAGATCTTGCTTCGTGCCATTACGCGAGAATCACAGGGGACTGAGATGAGGCCAACACCATCAACTTTGTACCAAAAGTTGACGATCCCCTAACCTACTTCAGGCTTGCCCAATTAAAGAGGTCTGGGCAATATTGACTCGTAAAGTCTATAATAACGAATGGGAAACGCAAAATGAAGCACAAGTGTGACGCCGTACATCCAGGAAAATTTGAGAAATCAACGCTGAGGCCGTCCAAAGGATGATGCAAGGCGTCAGGGGAATACTTAAGCAAATCAAAAATAATGGTCCCTTTTCCATTATTTAAATTTTGTTTATAACAGGAATAGTTTAGATAGATTGTTTAAAAATATGGAAATATTTTTATAAGAGTTATCAGCCTCTGAACTTTTTCCCAAAACTTTCGGACCATACATTTTTGTCGAAGGTCGAGGTTCTCCGTTGTGTCCGTACACTTAGGCAACCGGCGTGTTTTTATTCAGTGTTCACTTTCAGTCGATGCTTATACACGTAAGGTGCAAATTCCAAGTTATATGTCCGTTGTCTTTAACGCGATCAAATGGCTAATGTCCAAAATAATAATAGCTCTTGTTTTCTTCGCTAATACTTACGAAAAAGAGCAAGAAAAGTTTACAAGATTATTAAGTGAAATATTATCCAGGGTAGTTAGAAAATTTATGGAAATGATGGTCGATTACCGCAAAGTAAACGAGAAAACGATATATGATCGATACCCGATTCCTAACATCTCGGACATTCTTTAGAGGCTAGGAAGATCTAACTATTTTAGAAGACTAGTCCTTTCTCGGGCTTTCATCAAGTAGAAATGCATCAAGTCTCAATTGCGTAGACCGCTTTTAACGTAGAAAAGGCTCATTTTGAATTTAATAAAATATTTGCTTAGTCTATAGGAACGATATTATTATTTATTCCAGTTCACTACAGGAACATAGAAATAATCTTCGTCAAGTATTTCAAAGAATAAATCAATATAATCTAAAGATCCAACTGGATAAATCGGAATATATGAAAAGGACTGTAGAATTTCTCGGACACGTTATTACCCCCGAGGGCGTAAAGCCAAATCACGGAAAAGTGGAATAAAATGGCTAATGCCAAAAATAATGTACATGTACATTTGAAAAAGACGTTACCGTCGAAACACGTGTCATGTTTAAATAAAGTTAGTGGAAATCTTTAAGTGGTTTACTTATTTAAGTGCCAAAAATAATAATAGCTATTGTTTTCTTCGCTAATACTTACGAAAAAGAGTAAGAAAAGTTTACAAGATTATGAAGTGAAATATTATCCAGGGTAGACAGAAAATTTATGGAAATGGAAAAGAAATAGAAAAACCATCCCTTTTATATGATTATAATTCAACCAAATATTTCATCGAACTTTCTGATCAGTTAAAGTCAAATTCGTCACCATTACGTAAGGTGTAAAATTGTATTGTAGGCTGGCTTTCGAAATAATACTTGGCACAACTCTAATAAATCCCTATATATTGTATAAAAATGTGACAAAGGAAAAATATCCATTACCGAATTTAGAGAAAAACTTGTCCTAAGTTTGTTGGAAATAAATTATATGGATTCTAAGCACTCCCTCGAAGAAGTTTTGCCAACTCTTGTTATGGAAAATAAGTTCGGAACAAGGTAGAAAAATAGCCCAAGTGAAAGGACCAAAGACTAATTTCGTGGGTAAAAAATGCAATAAAGATTATTGTTTGCCTTATTTTTGATGCACAGAATTATTGTAAATAAAGACTTAATTAATAATGTGTTAAATTGTCAATAAATAAGTATCAATCGGCAATTCACTTTTTCTCCCCCATAAAAATGTATTGTTTCGGGCTCCCACTTATTATATCCCGAATATACTAACGCCCAGTCGGGTTACGAGCGCTAAAGTGAGTGGAGGAACTGAAGTCCAACATATTGGTTTCAGAACATATGTGACCACAGGAATTGAAAGACGTTACTCGAGCCAGATCGAGGCATTCCCCCAGAAAAAGGTATCTCGTAGCAGCGACGTCCTAGGTTTTCGCAAATAAATCCTATGTTGATAAGCAGCTTATGTCTGACGGGTATTTCTGTTTGGCACAACTCTGGGCGGAATCATAAGTGCCAGCTCGTTCGAACACCTTCCACAGTAGCATAGATCGTAAAAAGGTCTTTAGACGACTCTGGGTCATCCAGAAGAGGGACGGCTCTTCTCTGTATGGAGTCCTATATCTTGAGCAAGCTTGTTTGGATGCCGAGCTTCACACATGGGAACAGTATGCGAGAGATGGTCTTATCTGGGCCGTATAGAGCAGTAAGAGCTAATGAGGTGTATACAACTGTTTTGCTCTATAGAGTGCTCCTAGCTTTTGTGCTGCTGATTGGCGATTTTGGTGACGTGATTACGCCAACACTAGTTGTTTTCTACGTTGACGCCCAGCAAGCCTATGAACGAGGCCAGAGTCAGTGTTTGTCGTTTAAAAGTCAGTGTTCAAAAACCATTTTGAACACGTCTGCAAATCTAACGATTTAATTTTTGTACAATCTAACTTTCCACGCCACTGTCCTCGCATTCCAAACAAATTAAAACCTTGGCGATACTACTAACGCCATCTCTTGTTTACCACGTTTATCCACTGCGTCGGCAGGCTAGAAAGCTAAAAGTTAAGCGTCCTCAAAAGGCCTCCGACCAATCATAGCGCTTCGCGCTTTATCCGGGCTGCATTGCTAGCGCCATCTGTTGTAAACCACCTTTACTCATTTGGAGCCGGCCGCGCATCCTAAACTCATCTGACCAATTATAGCGTTTCCCGCTATACCCCGGCGACCGAGTCGACCAATCACGGCGCATCCTACAGGATAGCCAGTTCACTTAAACTAAAATTCCCTAAATTTCACATCTTTAATATTCGAATTTCATGCAAACTAATCAGCAGATTTCAACCGGATTTTTATTAAAATTCATAATATTAATTTAGACAACCGGTCATGTTAAGTTTTTACACAATATCTCTGTGTTTACATTATTGCCCTTTCAATGCCCTAAGCGGTGCATCTTCTCCCACCAGAAGGGGCGGTAACAACTTCTTCAAGTTGCTCTAGTTCCCACGTTCTAGAATTCAGTATTGAGTAAGAAGTAGTGTGTTGAACCTCGACCATGTAAGTCGCAAAAAGCGCACCCCCGTTTCTAGCCGGCTGGCGCGAGGCGCCATGCCGGCAAGCTTTCACGTTTTGAGACCTCATAATCTATCTAGTTCATTACTCAAGTGATATAGTGATATCCTGCCACAGTCATTGTCACATCAAGGCCACAATAAGGTATTTATTGGCAAACATATTGCCGTTATTCTCACGAGTCTCACGCCGAGCAATGGCGTCCCAATTGGTCTCATCCATGGGAGTTGTACAATCGAGCCCTGTCTCGAACCACACCGCACTCAATAGAGCCTAGTCTCTAAATCTCAAGTAAGTAAACGAACATGTTTACAATCACATTCTCACAAAGCCTACAAAAAGGCATTATTTCGGCATCTACTGCCATTATGGAGACCCACTGATCTCTAGTACTAAGCCTACAAAAAGGTATATTTCGGCATCTACTGCCATTATGGAGACCCACTGATCTCTAGTACTAAACCTACAAAAAGGTATATTTCGGCATCTACTGCCATTTTGGAGACCCACTGATCTCTAACTCTCAAAGGCTGTGCCATTCGCTGCACAGTCCCTAATGGTATTTTCCATTGGATTTTCAACATTCTATATTACCAGCATACCACTGGATTGCTATACTCTTTGCCTTATTCTAATATAAGGATTACTCTGCACTAGTCTGCATACACACTCATGCCTTATTCTCACATAAGGATTAAACGGCACTAGTCTGCCAATTTACACAAGTTATCACAAGGCTACATCCCATACGCGGATTTCAGCTTACCTATGCTACCTGCATAGCATACTTACTAATCATTCATGCGTGCACCAATAAGCCGCATTCACAAGGCATTCATGTCATGCCAATATGCACTAACTGCATACCAGTCAAACCACTACAATCCAGTCATTCCTATTTGCAAGAACTTGAACTACATTGTACATAGAAGCTAGCAATAATAGGCCTAGCAAGTGTTTGTCAAAGTGACTTTCCCCCAGTGTTAGAAGATAACATCCTGAACATTGAACGTTTCTCATCAATGGTGTTCATAGTGTACATATTAGCTTATAGGTGGACTCTAAGGTAATATTAATCCTGTTATTATCGCTTGTATATTGTTGTATTTTATATCAAGGCTAAATCAGCTAACATAGTTGATAAGTAGCTGTTCCGCAGGAACTCTAACAGACATTTAACTGTATATAGTTTCAAGGTTATGTTTATAACCATACATTAGTTTAGTACTACAATTGTTTACGCAATGATTTAGGTTTTAAGAGTATTATTTATGTCATATTTTTCAAGGTCGAAATTTGCCTCGACTGATATTTTTCACATCGTAGCACTGACTACGTGCAATAATTCATTGTTTATATTTTGTATATTTATGAGCTTCTAGTTATTTTCAAGTAAAGTAACTTATTAAAATATTCATATAATGCTAAAGCGTTTTGTTTTATTTACAAAATGACTTTAGAACTAGCCCTATGGTAAAATTTCAGTGCCCAAGAGCACATCTCTTTTTGTTCAGAAAATCGACCAAGATCGACTCTGAAACAGTCAGATCCTGCGATCTTTGCTTTTTTGAGAAGACAGCTGCTTGCGCCTTTCCTTCGTAAATAGAATTATTTGTTCTATATAAGATATCGTTGATATTAAGGGGTGTTCGATACATTTCATAGAAGAGGGGATGAAAGCTTTCATACCAGCTAGGAAAACTCGAATTATCTCATTAGCAGATCCAGAAGTATTTTGATTCCTAAAGCAGACATCTTTCCAAGGAAAAGAAAGATACAACTAGCGAAGGTCACGCCACTTTCCAGATATGCTTCCTTTCGGGGTACATGTGGCTTCTGTGTTTTGATAGCAAGTTCACAGGTTGCGGAGATAAGATTGTGGTGTGATGAGCCCAACAGAGTTTGGATGGTTACGGTGTAGATGTCAGGATCAGTTGTTTAGAATAGATCCAAAAGGCTAGCAAAGTCTCTTTGACGCTCAGGAATTCTGTTAGGTTCGTCAATCAGCTGAGTAAGTCCGTGACTAATAACAAAAGTCTAGGTTTCTCGTCCTTTATCGTCGTTTTTGTTGGAGTGTTTCAACCAGTCGATGTAGTATACATTAAAATCTCCTACTATGACTATATCTGCCGTTGGATAATTGATCTGCAGAAAATCAATTTGATTGCCAATATTTAAGAGAAGCCGTTTATATTGGTACTTGTTAGGTGGTCTGTACAACCAACAAATGAAATTGGTTGCTCAATATATGCTTAATTTGAACGCATATGATATCAAAGTCCTTAAGTTCGTATGTTTCTTCTCGTTGGCAACATAAATCGTCTCGTATAAAAACAGATAATCCAGAGTTATGTCAAAATCTGGAGTAAAATATATTCAAGTGAACATGAGTAGTGCTTGATTTAACTTTTGTTTCTGATAGAGCTAAAATAGGAGGCTTACTTGATGTTAGGTACTGGCGGATCGAGTTAATATTTGTGTTGATGCATCTTATGCTACAGAACGCCAAGCGCAGTATATTTTCCATGTTGGAGACGTCTTCAGACACGTTCAGGCCTGATGACCTCCAGATCTGAATGGGAGGCTATTTTACCTCCGGAGTATTTTCATCTGGGAGGCGCCTTCAAGCAATATTTCTTCTTTTCCACCCTGGAAACCGGATCACAAAGGTATGGTGACGAAACATGAACCAGAGTTCATATCACGTCGCCCTAATCAATGTGGTGGTATTTCACCAGGTGACGCGTGTGGACCACATACCACATTGTACTGACGTTATGTAATATGCTTTGCTACGTATATTCAAATATTAAAACTTCATAATGGATCGTTCCGGGGACGCAACCGACAAAAACCAGCCAACTAGCTAAGAGCTAGCAAATCCCAGGTACTGCTATGGCACTCGATGGCCCCCATGGGAAAACTGGCAGGGGACTCGATAGCCCGGTGATAAAATTGGCAGTGGTATAGCACGGAGAAAAACTGGCAGTAGTATAGCCCGGTGATAGAATTGGCTGTGGTATAGCCTGGTGATAAAACCCTCTCTTAAGTCGGAGGGTGGCTAGAGAATCAACTGCCTCGATCCTGAACGATGAGCTCGGAAAGCCTCTAGTGCAGTACAAATATCCCAATCACTTGGTAGTGGCAAGCACTAATTAGGAACTCACTCAGATCCCCTAGAAAGGTAGTATTAACAGAATACAGAAAGTTGAGCCCACTATGACTGCACTAAAGCAAAAACCTCCCCTCACACCGAAGGGCATTTCTAGTGGAACGAGATCATCGGTTTCAGTCAATTTGCCTTTCCACTTCCACGAGATTAGAAAAAAAAGAACGTCGAATCAGAAAGGAATAAAAATGTAGGGCCGAGAACTGCCGTCTCATATTCTATCGATTCGATGCGAGGAATAATTCTAAGATAATAAACGACTTAGTTCTCGTTTATTATGGTTGTAAAACGACGGCGGGAGCCACAATTAATGAGCTGAAATTAATTTTTTCAAGAAATGCTAGGAAATACTCCTACGAGAATGATAAACCTTTAAAAATCTAAATCGAAAGCAACAATTACGGGAGGATAGCCCATTCCTATTACTCGGAACTAACATCCGAACATTACAAAAATTGCAGCATGTCGCGTGGAAAGATAAATCAGAGGTCCCAAAAAGTTATGAAGTGATCAGCCGGAGATTGAAATAAAGCAAATCCGGGGATCCCAAAAAGTTATGAAATATTCAAACCGAAAATAAAATATGAATTTGACGGATCTAATGAGACTTTACAGTAGGCTTTATTAACCCAATTCTTAACAATATAGAACGGTTTGCTATCCGTTCTACGGTAATGTAATGTGAACTAAGCAAAGTTATACTAATATCATAGTATCCTATTTTAGTGATTTGATCAAACCTAAGCGATCTGTGGTTCGCTTATCAACTAAAATAAATATATTCACAAGGTGCCTGAGGAATACATAAGAGAAAGGGATGATCAAAATACCTACTCAAGGCCACAACAGTGCTATAAAAGCTAATACAAATATATCATTAACCTATATGTAGAATAAAATTAATTTACATTAATAAATGCGGCAATCTTAAGCTCATTGACAGCAAATCGAATCAATAAATTTAGAATTAATTAACCGAAGAGGTCAATACTCAATAATTCTTACCGAAAAATAAAGCATCTCTTGTGGCTACATGCAGCATATTATAAAGTGATCTTTAAAATATTTTA
>MU183056.1:321666-335833 GCA_016904865.1 Pissodes strobi | reverse complement strand
TGTAATTTTATATCATAAATTTAATTTTATGAGATATTAGAAAATATTTTAATGCAAATTACAACAAGATTTGAAGACATTGGTAAAATAAAATTTGTGAGTTTATTAGATATAAGAAACTTTAAAAATTTCCCTGAAAATTTTCCTGTGGACAAATTACAGAATTTAAAACAATTTTATCCAAATATTTTTACGGACACCAAACTTCATCGGTTAAATAGCGAGTTAGAGTTAATTTATGCTAGCGAAGAATATAACGGAAGTGATACTCAAAATGTGCTGAAAGTATTAAGTGACAATAATGATATTTTTAAAGAGACCTATATAATTTTTTCTTTAATTTTGACTATTCCATCTACAAGCGTATCTTAAGAACGGAGTCTTTCTTGCCTAAAAAGAATGAAAACTTACTTGCGCAATGCAATAGGTGAAGAGATACTTTCTAATTTAGCCATAATTCCCATAAAATCGGAACTGCTGTGTGAATCAATAACTATGCAACCATTGTATGACGATATAATAGATAAATTCGCGAAACTAAAAGATCGGAGAATAGACTTAATTCTAAAAAATGAGGGCGGTTCGAATGTTATTTTAGCTTTATACTTTGTGTTCATTTGTTTTTAATTGTTTTCTAAAACTCTAATTCGGGCTTTAATTACATCTTCTTATGGTCGCGTACCCAGTATTTCCAAAACGTTCGCCTATGGAGACGGCACATAAAAAAGAAGACCCACTTTTTATTGACTTCAGAGTTTGTTAAGTAGATACCAAAACTTTTTTCCTCTTCAAATCTGTTCTGTGGGTAAAATTATGTAAAGTAAAATTTGGTACTAGGTACTTTCACTGGGGGGGGGGGGGGGGGAAGTAATTAAATTTGATTCACCAGTTCTTATTGTCACGAGCCGCCACTGCCAGAAACCCATTCTGCATTAATTTTATTTTCTAAACAACAATAAATTAGCATTCAATGCTAAATATGTAGATACAATTATTGATTTGCGATTTAAATTTTGTAGTCATATACTCCAAATTAAACTCCACCATTTTTGCAATTATAAATTTAAAACTACTACTATTATGAGCATTTTATTCATCAGACTATAGTCAATAGTCATTTGCCAAATAACGTTGTAACTTGGGAATGCGGTAAGCAATACCATCATGTTTTAGACTTGCAAAGGTGAGTAATAGGACTTATTTATAAGCGTCCATTTCGAGAAGGCTGTAGGATGGTTTTTGTCAACAGAAACATTTACAAGTGCCTTAATTACATTAATAGCAACATAACTTTCTTTCATTAATTAAATTAATGATCAAAAATGTATGACTAATACCGAAGCTTCGCAAGTTGCAAAAAGCATTCTATCCGGTGCCGGTGGATGAATTTTTCCTGTTATTGACCTACACTGGAGATTGACTTATGTCGTACTATTCCATATTTTTATTTATATTTGTTAAATTTTCAACATTTTTATATCTAGTAACTTTTATGATTTTGATGAACTACTTTTAGTAGCTTTACATGTTTTTAGTGTCATGCTTGTACATTGTATATATGTATGCAATAATATTGTATCTTTGTATATATTGATGTAAATAGTCAAGCACTTTAAATGTTATTTTATAAATGCTTGATTTGCTTTTTGCTTTTATATTACAGTTTTAAAAGTATAGGCTTAACTTTCCTTTGTTTAAATCAAGCAATGACAATATAACTATATAACTGAAATAATGTCTATAATTTGGATGAAACTGAGGATCAATTACATTAAATGAATATATTGGCCCAGACTGGCTTTACATTTTCCAATGAAAAAGTTTCATTTAAAATTTTATGCTCAATTTTAAGTCCTAGTTTGGAACGTAAACATCCTTTAATAAAGGCAGGAGATCTTCTTTCCGTCGAAAACAGGTGGTTGGTTGTATGCCTATATAAGTTATGCAGCGGTTGCGAATATGAAATTCTGAGCTCAGGGTTTGGCATAAATAAATTCACTGTAAAAAATATAATTAAAATGTGACAAATGCAATTTTAAGCCACATAGTGAAGTAGAAGCAATATCTTCACATTTTGAAAATACGGCAAAATCCCATGATACTAGGTGTAATAATAAATCATAGTCATATACCACAAGAAATGGATATCAGAATTTTATACATCGGAAGGGTTAGGCGTCCTACAATATGCAAGCCGTGGTAGATCATAACTGCAGGTAGGTAACTATTGAATTGCCATAAAGTCTGCCTTTCCTTTAAATATATATGTAGGACTTAAAACACGTTGAGGACCAGCGCCAAATTTTGGAAATTTACTCCTGGATCTGTTTTTCATTGACATTTAGTAAAAATGTGTTAATATTTTTCTTTTGATTAAAGAGTTGTTGGGAAGGAAACATATGCCTTAAATTGGTACATGCGGTCTGATTTAAAAAATATATGTCAAGTTTACCACAGACAAACTGACCCATATTGAATTTGAGCCAAAAACATGAATCTTAAATTTTTGGAACAAACATAAATATAAGAAGTCAAATAAAATCTCTTAGAATCGAGGAAAAGAGTAGCAACCAAAAAAAAACTAAATAAATCTTTCACTGAAAAATAAAAAATAATAAGTTTCCGTGGATATATCGTTCACCATTTTCCGAAGTTTTTTCTAGTTACATTTGCAAATTTGTTGTTGAAAATTTTATAAAAATAGCTAAATAATATATCGTCTATTAACAAAATTAGCATTAATAACTTTTTGTAAATACAATAATATAAAAAATAAATAATTTTTCCGAACCCAAAGCTATTTTTTATTTTCCAGGGACAAAACTACCAAACGCAATATTAAAATACACTGAAGTTAGTTTGGGTTAGTTTGAGTTAGTGCTCATGACCGTTACTTTGTTAATAGTACACATGTAATTTTTAGATTTTAAAGTACATTTATCAAATATACAGGATCTGTGCATGATGCCCCTGTGATAAAACTCTATACAACTATCAAAACCAAGTTTTGGGTATTGTAGATATCGTAACCAGATTTTGGGTATTGTAGGTTTTTGAGGTCTTAATGCAGCATAGCGATATTCCCTGCTCGGAGATACATAGCCCACAAAATTTAATATTTTATTGTGTATTTAAATGTGTTGTTTTAGGCCTTGGGAAAGCTGAAAGCTCGTTTTAGCGCTTTTCTTAAGCAAATCGACATAATCTAAAAATTTATTCAAAAAATACTTTTTGCCAGCTGCACTTTACATAAGCGGAAAAGGAATCATTTGTTTAGTAATGATTTAGTTAGGCCAAGCCTGCAAAAATAGTTTTGCCGCAACCAAGACAACCATTTTCAGCCTCATGCAGTTACAATGGCACTCGACGAGCGGCGTGTGTGCGAAGATGCTGATTGACGCGGTTCTTGAATAGATGTAGGTTATAATTAGGGGAAAAAGATGTCTTTTTCCAAAGTGATGCACTGCGCCAGATAAAGGAGTCTCTGTAGGACGATGTTCTAGGTGATTCCAGTTGAATGACCAACGGGTGGGCACCCGCCGTCTGTCGTGCCTATATGACTGGCGCTGCTGTATCGGGATGAGGCGGGCCAAATCCTGGAAACATCTGCCGTGAAAATATCTGTAATACAGGCAGATATTGGCCACCTGCCTGCAGTGTTTCAGACTATCAAGATCCAGCTCTCTTCTGAATGGAATCCAGCATATTTAGGGTGCGCTTAGGTGCGGCACCCCAGTTTTATGTGCGCGTTGTAGAACAAGACCATCTACTGCGGTGTATAAAGTTTTTTGTTGGGAACCAAGCTTCTGCGATGCTGATTTTGTCATCATAGCAACGTGATCATATCAAGCATTCTTCTGTTGATCGAGACACCCAGTAGTCCGCTTGGCGAAGATGAGAGAATGATCAATCCTGCCATAATGATGTCAGGGCACGCCGTATTGGCTTTCTTAATAAGCGTGGCTGCTTGGGTTTTTGCTGCATTAAACTAGACCAAATTTCTATTGCCTGAAATTCGAACTTTCTCCAGTTCTTGAGTAACTGTTGTAATCTGCTCCTGTCTGCGGTGATAGAGTCTCAGTCGATGGTGAAGGTTTTTCTAATCTAAATTGGGAGACAAGGGAACTCTCATCTGTAAACAGAATTATTCGTTTAAGGTCATTAATATAGATCAGGAACAGGGTTGATGAAAGTATTGCGCCCTGAGGCACCTCCGCGTTAATGGTGCATGTGTCTGAGATGCGTCACTCAACTGCAACTTGCAGATATCGGTTCTTAGGGAAACTCGCAAGCCAGCTGCATAGAGACGCTAGCAATCGGAAGGTCGGCAGTTTGTTGAGCAATCCGTCACGCCAAACTCTGTCGAATGCCTTCGAAATATCCGACGCAATCGCTCGAGATTGGCCGTAGTTCTGACTTGCCCTACTCTATATATGAGTGACAGGCCAATATATCGCTTCGATCTCTCTTTGCGGAAGCCGTATTGGTTGTCGCTAATTATTCTGTTGGTCTCGTGGTACGTGAGTAGTTGCTGATTGACTCCATGTTCCATGACTTTGAAGATTATCGGAAGCAAGGCAAGGACGATAGTTTGGGACGTGGTAATCTTGCCTTTTTTGGAATGTGTTGCATTCTAGCAACTTTCTAAGAAGGTGCATATATTTAGCTTTTAATTTCCCATTAAAAAATTAGTGCATTTTTAGATTTAAAACTATTTTTATTTGAATTAACCTATTTAATTAATATTGAAGAACTCTGCTATGTTTTATTAATGTGCAGCGCTAGATTGGGTTAGTTTGGGTTAGTTTGGGTTGGTTTATTCTATATGTTGCTTTAAAATTTTGTACATATATGTTTACTTAAATGAATAAGTAGTGAGTAGCATTAAAAAAAAAAAAATGAAGTAGTAAGTAAGTAATGTACCAAATTTTACTTTCTGTGTAAGACCCTATTTGCCATTGTTATTATACAAAAAAATTATATTTAAAGAAATGAACACAATATGGAAAAGCATACAAACTTTAACATGAACATAACAAAATACTTCTGGCTTAACTAGAAACATAATAAATAATTTTTCAGTACATATTTTTGGCAATCGTTAGAAAACACTAAAAATAATTAAACTGGTACATACCTACTTTCGAATTTTTATTAACTAAATGCTAAACTGGCTCTTGAATAATGTAACATTAAATGTCTGATGAATCAGAACTATCCAATATACCTATTAGTCTCTTGCTCTTCAAAAGATTTGCTTGCAGCCAAAATGTTACTTTTTTGCGTACTTCCTTGTAGTTTCGGCTGTAATAAAACATGGGGCAATGTTAAACTAACTACTAAATATGTAACAAGAATGTTAGATATCTGATGCATCAGAACTATCCAATAAATCAGTCTCTAGCTCCTCAGAAGATTCACTTGCGGCCAAAATGTTAATTTCTTGCGTACTTCTTTGTGGCTGCGGCTGTAATAAAACATGGGGCAATTTATTTATCTGCTGTCCTTGGAATTTTATTAAGTTGCATTTTTATTAATGTAATGTCCCATTGCCTCTGTTTCTTCATCTCCCTTGCAATGAATTTCTATTAATCTTTCTCAACAATTCCCTTTTTTGATCCATATCAAACTTTAAAATAAATTTTTAATTTTTGTGTGAACACCGACCGAAGAGTATGTGGAACGTCATTTAGTCCATAAATCAAATATTTTTTCCATTGTGTGGCTAGATCAATCCGTTAAAATTTAAATAATGCGTTAATTGGTATCATAAGCTATCTATTCATAACTGCAGTATTTTCCTCGGATTATTTTAAAGCCTCTGTCATTAAAAAATTATATTGTCGACGGCGAACATCATCAAATGAATATAATTAGGACCTGAAACGGTGCACAATAATAGACCTGTCTAAAAGGGTATAAATACCAAATAAGCACGCTTCGTTAATATGCTCTCTAGGTTATGTCAACACAATACTTGAATCAACAATAGCTTAGAGCATCTCTTGCTCTTGTTACAAATTTGTACAATTAATTACAAACCGGAGCATCCTCTGCCGCGTGCAGCCTATTGTAAACATAGGAACCTTTGTCTCTATAATACAGTTAAATGTGTCAATGAATTACTATCACCTCGATAGCAGGACCAATTAATTATTTCCTTAATTTGCTTGGTAAATGATATATGACGCTCTATTTTGGGATTAGGTATAATGTTATCTGGGTAAGGTTCCGTAAGCTGTATGAAATTGAACGCTAAATGTAACGGTGCATTAGACAATTTATCATGTGTTAGCTATTCGTTACCTATACTTATGAACAATATCGAGTCTACCGTTCTTGAAGGTTCTATTTTAGGTATTTTGTTAGCGATATGTGTGATTGAAGTGAAACTTCTTTGGCGAGGGTAAAGTCAGAAAAAATACTTATCAAAGTGAAACGCGAGAAACGCCCCTTTAATTAAGCATGTTACAGTATAGTTAGAGGGTTGAAATTTTCAGGACATGTAGCCGGGGTAAAATGAGGATTCTGGATGAAAGCTGGACCCCCCCCCCCCGGTTGAGCTAGCAGAGGGGGAGAAGAAAAATTAATATAATTAATTTCGAGAGAACGGGAAGAGCTACGTAGTCTAAATTTTTATGGTAGGTGCGCCTCATGGGGGGCTACCTTTGACCATATGGGGGGGACCGAGGCTCTAATTTATGGGGAGATTTTGAGGAAAAGGCCTTTTTTATTGATATCTCTGCAACGGAGCCTCGGGTCGAAAATCTGACAAGAGATGATCCCGGGGAACGGTGTCATCAGTGGGGGAAAGGGGAATTATATCCCCCGACTTCCCCGGATACACAAAAATGTTCGAAAAAATTGAAGAAAACGTAAGAAATTGTTAGGAGTTATTAAAAGTATTATAAAACGGAGTAAGAAAAATAAATTAATGAAAAAAGTTAGATAAACGCGGTATCCGGCGAAAAAAGGCGAAGCAGTTCAGCTACGAGGTCTACGAGGTCGGGGATGGCAAAAGTGGGAAGATCAAAGTGCCTTATAAAAAACAATAAAAAAATTTGCAACAAATGGGCAAAAATTTAAAAAAAACCTAAATTAATGTTCGGAAAGTTAATAAAAGTATTATAAAACGATATAAAATCACAAAAATTATATAAAATAATAAAAACCAAAAGATTGTTCGGAAATTTAATAAAAGTATTATAAAACGAAATAAGAAGAAACAAGTAATAAAAAAAAGAAAGCATTGTTTGGAATAAAAACGCAAGTATGTGATTTTTGTGTTGTAATTCCAATGGTTTTTAAAAGCAAAGTTTAAAAAAGTAAAAGTTCAAAAACGAGCGTTTATATTATATTTATTTAAAGAAACGCAATTTAAACATTAATATTAAACATTATCAATTAAAAAATTAAATAAAAAAAGATGCAGATATGAAGACCTAAAAAATGTTCCTCCGCTTGTAGATAGGAAAATCTATTAATATATAATTAGCCATAACGTTACTGTTATATTTTTTACCTGCTCTGATTCGTTCTAGCCCGTTTTGGTGCTTTAGTTAATTTTGGTTAGTCGTTCAATCAACTTTCGGTTAGTTTCAGTTGGTTCCAATTTATTTTAGTCATTTGAACCGACTCCGATACGTTATAATCAAATTTAAATTTTTTGGTTAGTTTTGGTTATTAGCGAAAATTCGGTTCGTTTTGGTTGGTTTTAACATACTTTAACTTTTATAACTTATTCCGATACGCTTTAGACCGTTTTGGTGCTTTTGCCCGCTTTTGATTAGTTTTGGTTAGTCATTCATCTTTCGGTTACTTTCAGTTAGTTTTAACTTATTTTAGTCATTTGAACTGGTTCCGATACGTTATAACTAATTTAAATGTTTTTGGTTAATTTTAGTTAGTCGCCAAAATTCGGTTAATTTGGATTAGTTTCCTACTTATTTTAATATTTTCGATATATTCCGATACGTTTTAGCTCTTTTGGTTGCTTTTGGTTAGTTTTGGTTAGTCGTTCAATCGACTTTCGGTTAATTTCAGTTAGTGTTAATTTATTTTATCTATTTGAACCGGTTCCGATACGATGTAACCATTTTTAATGTTTTTGGTTAGTTTCGGTTAGTCGCCAAAATTCGGTTAATTTGGGTTAGTTTTAACTTACTTTAATATGGTTAATCTGTTACGATACGTTTTAGCCCGTTTTGGTGCTTTTAGTTAATTTTGGATAGTTATAAAATCAAATTTCGGGTACTTTCTGTTAGTTCCAATTTTAGTTAGTTGCCAAAATGCGGTTAATTTGGGCTAGTTACAAATTACCTTAATATTTTTAATCTGTTCCGATACGTTTTAGTTCTTTTTGGTGCTTTTGGTTGCTTTTGGTTAGTTTTGGTCAGTCGTTTAATCAACCTCCGGTAAAGTTCAGTTAGTTTTGACATATTTTAGTCATTTGAACCGGTTCCGGCACGTTATAAGCCATTTTAATGTTTTTTGTTAGTTTTGGTTAGTCGCCAAAATTGTGTTAAGTTAGGTTAGTTTTAACTTACTTTAACACTTTTAATCTGTTTTGGTACGTTTTAGCTTATTCTGGCGCTTTTAGTTACTTTGGTTAGGCAATTAATCAACTTTCGATTACTTTCAGTTAGTTCCAATTTTTATTAGTCATTTGAACCGGTTCCGACACGTTATTATAACCAATTCAAATATTTTTGGTTAATTTTAGTGAGTCGCCAAAAGTCAGTTAATTTGGGTTAGTTTCTATTTATTTTAATATTTTTGACCTGTTCCGATACGTTTTAGCTCTTTTGGGTGATTTTGGTTACTTTTGGTTAGTTTTGGTTAGCCGTTCATTCAACTTTCGGTTAATTTCAGTTAGTTTTAATTTATTTTAGTCATTTGAACCGGTTCCGATACGATATATCAAATTTTAATGTTTTTGGTTAGTTTCAGTTAGTCGCTAAAATTCGGTTAATTTGTGTTAGTTTAAATTTACTTAATTATTTTTAATCTGTTCCGATACGTTTTAGCCCTTTTTGGTGTTTATGGTTACTTTTGGTTAGTTTAGGTTCGTCCTTAAATCAGCTTTCGGTAAAGTTCAGTTAGGTTTAGTATATTTTAGTCATTTGAACCGGTTTCTTTACCTTATAAGCAATTTTAATGTTTTTGGTTAGATTTGGTTAGTCGCCAAAATTCGATTCATTTGAGTTAGTTTTAACTATTTAGCACCAGGATACCTAAACATATTTACTTCAAGCGTGCAAGCTTTGACGACTATAAAACATATAGGCTATCAAGAGTAGACGTAGATAATTTATTTATGGAAAGTGATTCCTTGAAATTGGATCCAATCATATTTACTTATTTACCAAAGTTAACATGCGTCTATTTAATTATTTTTTTTTTTTGAAAACATTAAATATGTTGCATTTTAAATGGAACTAAACGAAGAGTTGATACAAATCAGCCTCCAAGCTGTGAAAGTGACTTTTATCTACTAATAAATATCTGTTTCCATTGTTTTAGGCTGCAATACTACTTTCCCAAGCAGGCGCGAAACTTAGGAAGCTGTAAGCTGATTCACTCAGTTATTTCCATCAACCTATCTAGTTCTAGAACACCTTCAAGAAGCATGTTCTCGTTAACTTAAATGCAAAAAAAAAAAATTTCTTTCAACATTTATTTTAATTGCGGTAAAGTCGATTTTTAAAAGGGCTATACAAAAATAAATATTTTAATTTATGTTTATGCCGCCCTCTTCTCACGAAATGTGTCGACTACGGTGAAAGGAAACGCGATTTACAGATGCTCTATAAAGTTTAGTTTCCAACTAAGTGACGGAACACAAATCCACCGGTGCAAACAAACGAAACATATTTTAATTTATGTCTGGAGAACTTTACTGGATTACGACGAGGAATGTCCAAAACATAAATCGGCTTAAAAAGAAATATTAATCTAGGTTTGAGAATAATATCCTACCCTGGATTAACTTGAGCATACGTTGTAAATTTATAGGTGTTTTTAATCCGATATGTCATGCTGTATTTTAAAGAGTAAGGTTCGTGTTGACTAAATCGGCTTGTTTCGGCTCCATAGAAAGGAAAACTGTAACGCTGATGAAAACGTGCTGATCATTGGAATTCGTTAGAAACTAGCAATATCTCGAAAGAATCTGGAAGGATTAGGAAGAACCATCTACTACTAATTCTTGCGTTATTTTTTAAGTTTCTAAATAGCCACACTACGAATACAAAATACTTGGGCAAGGACAGTTATTGAGGTAAAATTCTGAATTGTGTGCATATGTCTCCCCTTAGCAATGCAGTTAGCTTTTAAGCATCAATTGAAACTAAGTTTCTGTTACAATCTGAACCACAATACATATCAATGAATCTTCTAGTTTTTTTTTTTATGGCAGTGGCACACACACTAAAGGTAGATCCTATGGCGCTCGACGAGCGGTGTGTGTGCGAAGATGTTGATTGACACGGTTCTTGAATATTTGTAGGTTGTAATTAGTGGGAAACAGATGTCCTGGAAGTGAGTTCCACAGTGATGCAGTGCGCCAGACAAAGGAGTTCTGGTAAAGCGATGTTCTAGGTGTTTCTAGTTGTACGACGAACTGGTGCGCTACTGCCGTCTGTCGGGACTGTCTGACAGGAGTTGCCAGGGGCGGGATTATGCGGGCCAAATCCTGGGAACATCTGCCGTGAAAGTATCTGTAAAACAGAGACATCTCGGCCACATGTCTGCGATGTTCCAGACTATCCAGATTCCGGGTCAACTCCGGATCGCCGACGAGACGCACAGCCCTCTTCTGAATGGAATCCAGCAGCTTTAGGGTATGCTTTGGTGCGGCACCCCAGATATGTGAGCAATATTCTAAGCACGGCCTTATTTGCGCTTTGTACAGCAGGAGCAACTGCTGCGGTGTATAGAGTTTTTTGTTGCGAAATAGCGCACCAAGCTTCTGGGAGGCTGATTTTGCGATGTTAGCAACATGGTCATGCCATGACATATTGCTGTTGACCGAGACACCCAGCAGCCCGATTGACGAGGATGAAGGAATGGTCGATCCTGCCATAATGATGTCAGGGCCCGCTGTATTGGCCCTCTTAGTAAACGTTGCTGCTTGGGTCTTCGCTGCATTGAACTGGACCAAATTTCGGTCGCCCCAAGTTTGAACTTTCTCCAGGTCTTGATTAATTGCTGTAATCTGCTCCTGTCTGCGGTGATGAGTCTCAGTCGCTGGTAAGGGTTTTTCTGATCTAAAGTGGGAGACAAGGGTACTGTCATCTGCAAAACTGTAAACAGGATTATTCGTTTCGATCAGCAGGTCATTAATATAGATGAGGAACAGAGTTGGTGAAAGTATTGCGCCCTGAGGCACGCCCGCGTTGATGGTGAATGTGTCCGAGATGTGTCCATCGACTGCAACGTGTAGGGATCGGTTCCTAAGGAAACTGGCCAGCCAGCTGCAGAGAGAGGCGGGCAGTCCCAAGGACGGCAGTTTGTTGAGCAGTCCGTCATGCCAAACTCCGTCGAATGCCTTTGAAATATCCAACGCAATCGCTCGAGACTCTCCGTAGTTTTCAATTGCCCTACTCGATATATGAGTGACATAGGCCAATATATCTCCTGTCGATCTCTCTTTGCGAAAGCCGTATTGATTATCGCTGATTATTCTGTTGCTCTCGAGGTACTTGAGTAGTTGCTGGTTGACTACACGTTCCATGACTTTGGAGATTATTGGAAGCAAGGCAATCGGGCGATAGTTTGAGGGCGTGGTTTTCTTGCCTTTTTTTGGAACAGGTTGTACTCGAGCGACTTTCCAAGAGGATGGGTAAATCCCTTTTCTGTAAGAAAGAGAAAAAAGCCTGGAAAAAACAGGTGTTAGTTCGTTGGCGCAGTTCTTTAGCACGATGGCAGGTATTCCGTCCGGTCCTGATGCCTTTGTATCCATGCTGCTAGTGGGGCCAAAAGGACAAATATAACAACACTACAAAATTTTTCAATATTTTTATTTTTCCACGAAAAGCGTGGTTGGGTATTGTCCTTTTAAAATTATGTTACCTTTTAAGATGTGACTTTTGACTTTTTAATTGTGATTTGACCATTGTTTGTTGGTGTTGTTTGTTTACTCTTCGTCGATATGTTCTTCAGGTCCAATGACAAGTAACACTGATGATGGCTTAGGCCGAAAGCGCTCTGTTATGCTTTTATAAGAAGTCCTTTTGGATTAAATTTTGCATGGAATACAAAGTGTTTCATTTGGTATTTTTATTTTTGGCTAGACCGGTCTGGTTTTCCTCCTGGTCTAGGGGCATATATGTAACAACCAATGACTATGAGCTACATTAGTTTCCCTAATGTCCACAACTTTGTTTAGAACTTGCAAGCCTATGGAAAGTTGACGGCTAATAGCTCGATAAATAATTGATTACTTATTTACCAAGTAACGGCAATCAGTAACTGAGAACGTTTTTCTTATTATAATCGTCGCAGTTCTGTGTCTTCTTTGGCTCGATGCTGAATATAGCTGGTATCGTTAGTCAGTGCACACAGTTATATTGAAAAAAATAAAATTTGTATCACTTCTGGTCAAACCGGAACATGCACTATCCTTAATCGTAAGAATATTGCAAATTTCAAAAGTAATCTCAAAATTGAATAGCTAACGTTTTCAATGTCAGACAGCATAAGCACGAAGCTTTAATGAACATAAAATTAAACCACTAAGGCTGGATATCCTGTGAACTTGATTGTCTGAGCTTATTTGCATTTCCATTAGATAATTAAATGTAGTTATGAGACATAGAACCAATCTAGCAATAATCTCAATATAAGGAAAAATTTAATCCATGTAGATATGTTGAGGCATAAAGTCCAAAACTAAGTAATAAAATTCGCCCAACTGAAAGTAGGGGGCGTTATCGCACGAGGGGTAACATTTTCAATGTCCGTTAGAGTTCGAGACTGCAGTAATAACAATTAAAGCCCCTATAAAATTATACGGCCTGAATTATGAGCGAAATACTTCAACACTTGCCAAGACGCTCTATCTTTATTAACGCGCTGAATTTATTGTTCAATAAAATGATGGGTTGCCGTAGGGTGAATCTGACAATTTCTGCTGTGTATTTAGGGAAGTTTTATGCAGCTGTTCCCTGGTATCAAATTGTTACTATTGAGAGCGTAGATAAAATCAATTTGTTATGTTATACATTATTGAAACTAGTTACATGTTTGGTAATCCGAAAAGATCTCAGTAAAGTGATGTAGAGCCAATGTGCAATGTATTGATATAAGTAGGCATGGAAACTCAATTAAGTAAGTTAAGCTTCCATGGTGATATTTTTTTTATATTTGTATAATAGTCGTAATCGCGTCTGTCATATCTTTCATCGCTACTTTTAGCAATGCCAATTGGTAATAAATAAGATATGTCCCGAACCATCTGTGGAACAACACACCCATGAAAGCTATATAAAGTAAGCACTTGCTAATAAAGATTTGGAACAAATTGTTGAGTTTAATGAAATCAAACATGCCTAACATAGCTTCATTGTCATCTTCCACTAATCAATATAATGAAAATACTATTGAAAAAGAGGACGGATGTGAAAAACTTTTCAAATTTGGAGCCCAGGGTGATCAAGAAGAAAAAGATAAAGAGGAACTAGGTACTCATGATACTGACAGTGAGCAGAAATGGTAGATTTCTGACGAAGAAGATGAGGGCGAAAAACACAAACACAAAAATAAAAGAGGACCGAAAGCCTTGTATGGAAAGTACGCTTAAAATGGTCTACCACTGATCCAATTAGCGACAAAACTGCTGAAAGGGAATGCTGCAGAAAAGAAACCTCAATCTGCCATACAAGCATGAAAGCTTGTAACATTTTAAATTTTGTACATTTAAAATTAACTTAAATTTTGTTTAAATTTCGCAAATTTGATATGTTTTCGTTGTCAAAAAATGTTCTCGAATTTAATCGAATTTTAACATCTCTGCGCCATATATTATAACTGTTAAATGCAGTAAATTTCCAGCCTGGTGCTTGCTTTAATGTTTTCAACACGAAACAGTGATTCATGCGACACGCGTAAGATGGAGTGATGCCGCGTTGTCCAAAATAACGTTGGTACTATTTTACTGACCTAATTA
>MU183056.1:303320-321656 GCA_016904865.1 Pissodes strobi | reverse complement strand
GATGTTAGCCGGTTTGGGTAGGATCATCTATTGCTACTTTTCTTGTTTGGTCTCGAAATACGTATTTAAATGTGCAAAATTTCACGCTACATAGTGCGGGTTTAGTACTAGCGAGTTTACTACGCTATTGAAGTTTTTTTTATAAGAAACATTTAGTCGAGGTGAATGGGCCACGACCATGTCACTTTTCTACGGTTATTTGGTAGAAGTAGTTGATAGCTCCGTATCAATCAATGTTCAGGCCATCCTTATGGGATTTTGAACCAAGACTACACAAATAAGTTCTTATATATCTTATCTTTGTTTGCCTGTGTGTATTTTTGGATGAATTAGTAACAAGAAACCTAAGTTCTTCATTGAAGGATTTATATCTGCCAGACTGGGAAAGTCACAAGGAATAGAGGTTAAACACCCTATAAAACCCTCGTTAGAACACCTTAAATTGAGGGTTTTAATTTTACCTCTTCCATCCTTACTAGCTGTTTGCTAGCTTGCTTGTGGTGCTCATCATTCTCGCACCTTATATTACAAAACTAACCACTTGTGAGGAGTAGTCAGTGGATACTGTTGCTGTAGCTCCAATTATACGAAAACCATAGTCTACCTTGGATAGTTGTTGAGACCTGAGTATGTGATAGCATTCGAGCTGGTTTGAGAGCCAAAGGACACAGATAAGCCTAACTTATTTTTATTTTCATTCCATCGTATGTGAGAATTCTAATGCAATAATGAATTTTGATTTTTGATAAATTGATAACTGCATACTTTTTGAATGATTTGGTTCGTAATTGTAACTGCGGTTTATAGGTTTGAATGCTCTTATATTTGAAAGATACATTTGCTTACTAGAGCTTTTATATTTGTAAAACTTTGCTTTTATGCTAGTTTCCATAAGTTGTGATTTCTATATAGCAATTAGTTTTCTTTTCTTCACGTAAGGCCTGTGTAGTAGGTATGTGTTATTTATGGATATTGCAGCTAACGATTCGTGATCACGACTTGGTTGGTTTAATTAGCGTTAAGTTTATATATCATTGTGCAACTTGTATCAATATCTACCATTAGCCTATATATTTGAATAGCTCTACGAGCGTTAACATCTTATAGGTTAGAGTGTGTATATTTCTGTTATTTTTGAAACCGTCTAATAATTCTGCATATTAGTTACTACTTTACCTTATGCCTTGATAATTTGCCTCGCTTATAAGCATTTGTATTTTTGCTATCATTATTTAATAATTCGTACTCAATTCAATATAATAGCTCTCTACTGATATTTAATATAGGCTGCTTGTTCGGGCTTTACATACATTATTTTGTGGTTTTTACTTATTTTCAATTTGATTCCACTTTAAGTACCTTATTGCCTCAACCTACCTTACTTTATTGAACTTTAGTTTGGCTTACCTAATACCTACCTTATTTTGAATTGTGATTAAGGCAAGCTGACATTGTTTGATTAATAGTTGGTGGCTTACTTCCCCGATTAATTTGCTAATTAATTTCATTGAATTAACTTTATACTACTTGATTAATAGTTAGTGACTTACTGCTCTAATTAATTTGTTAGTTAATTTAATTTAATTATTTTATTTTATTTGATTAATGGTTGGCGACTTACTTCGTTGATTAATTTGTTAATTAATATCATTGAACTAATCTCTCATTCGGTTAATAGTTGGTGATTTACTTCACTAATTACTCTGTTAATTACTTTCATTGAATTTATTTTACACTAATTAACTTCATTAATATTAATTTGTTATTTGATTTCACTCAATTAATTCCTTAAATACCTTCAGTGATTCTACATTTTGATTGAAATACTTAATTAAATATTGAATACTGGATAACGTTAGTATAATTCTGTATTAGGTTGGAAAACTGATCTCAGCGTTTGATAATTAGGCAGTTAGCAGTTCAACTGGTAGAGAGCTGCTAGCGCCCTAAACCGAACCCCATCTCTCACTGAGCAGCAGGATTTGCACACTCTCTTTAACTGACTCTTCTCATATAACTAATTTCTGTTTACTGGTTTTGAACTCGTTTAATTTTTTTATTGTTCATATTATTACAGTATTATTTTATATCAACTATAACTTTACTCTCTGCTATTAAACAGAGAAAGAGTGTGGCAAGTTACTTATGGCAGATGAAATAATTGTACAAAACTCACACTAACAAAAAAAAATCAGATCTGTTCCAAGTACTTATGAAAAATTCAAGAAGTGAACTGATAGGTGGGAATTTCGGACTTAATTTATTGGTGAATCTGAAAAAAGAGAAATTGATGCATTTGTACGTACTCTATACGACCTTGGAATATATAATTACGGTCATGAAGATATTAGGTCCCTTTGGGCTACTGATGGGACGAAACGTGGCATATTTGGATGTACCACGCCTCTAGCTAGACTCTCCTTTCTGTTATGTTGTCTTCAATAAGACAACGAACACATAAAAAAAAACAACTAGCCGCTGTAGCAAAACTTTTTGAAGAATTTATTCAAAACTGTAGAGAAAACTACTCAGCCGGAGAATATCTGACTGTAGCTAAAATGTTTTTTCTTCAAACGTCAGTAAATCCGTCATTACTCGACTGTGTAGGCGGCCGTGAAGTTTCGTTTTTCCTCCGCCGGAGCTTTACTTTTCACTTTTCCGCCGGCGGAGGTAAAAGTGTTGTCATAGCAACATAGATACAATACAAACACACAACAAAATAAGCGTCAACAGCTCAAGATTTATTAAACTACAATTTGTATTTATCACTCAATTTGTGACACTGCATTTCTAAAAATCACTAATTTAGGAACAAATTGGTTATTATTTAATCGAACTTACTCAATAACTGCTTATCAATACGGAATTAAAACGCAATCGGAGACGCAATCTTAAAAAAATAATTATTGCTGACAGTGTCCACTGACAGCTTTATGTTACATTACTATAGCAACGACCTGTGCCTATTCCCCGACACCGGTCAGCCGCCTTGCGAACCCACTTTTCTTTAATAATAATTGGATATTATTACTATTAAAAAGAGATGTTTTTGCATTAATTTGTCGACATTTGAAGAAAAAACAGCATATTTTATTTGGAGGAAAAGTTACTTTTCATGGCTTGCTCTCTATTACCAGCCTCACTCCGTTCGGCTGTTAAACACGAGCGCGCCATGAAAAGTATCACTTTTCCTCCATATAAAATAATATACTATTATGATTAATCAGCGGCAAAAACTACCAGCAAAAGAATACTGATGATTCATCAGTTAGTCAGCCTATATTGATATTAGCAAAGACAATACTACTACGTAGTAGTATTATCTTTGATATTAGGAATCGGGCGAGAAAAACGGACAGTGTTACGTATCGCTCGAAATGATGTTTTACTCTTTATATTTCGAATAGAAATATCAGTTTGTATTCTACTAAATAAAATATAGTTTTGTGAGAATTGTGTATTTATCCATAATATATCAGATGTGGCATAGACTTACGTGCAATATGGGAAAAAGAAGTCGTCGTAGGGACTATTTAAGTTCATCAAGTTCTTCTAGTTCATCTAGTAAATTATCAGGTTAAAAAACTGAAGAAGCAATTAGAAACAAGTAAAGAATTATTCGAAGAACAAACTGTAAGTACGCGATATACGCAAGTTTAAGCGTTGATGAGTCGCTATACCTATTTTTGATCCCGCCAATGAAAATATATCTACAACAGATTGGATTCAAAAGGTAGAAGAAATCAGTTCTATTTATAAATGGGACAATAAATTAATAATAAATGCAAGAAAGTGGTATGATTCGTTAAAAGACGCGTGTAAACAAAGGGACGAAATGAAGCTTTTGTTACTGCAAACATTTCCTTGTAGAATAAAGTTTGGAAAATTATTTGTAGAAGCCGCAAATTATGTACATTTGCCTAATCGAAAGTTAAGCGATTATTGTTTCGAAAAATTAGCTATGTGACGGAAATCAAATTTAGATATTAGTGACGAAAATACCATTGATTACATTATAGAGGGTATTGGCAACGAAAATATAAAATTGTCGGCTAGGGCCGCTAATTTTCGATCTGTGGGACTTTTGGCAAATTATTTAGATCATGCAAACCAAACTTATAAAACTCAGAAGAAGGTTTTCGTTACTAGTACACAAAGTTTGTCAAACAATATTAATGCCGGGGCTGGTACTACTGAAGGTTTTGAAAATAAAATTAATGTTAAAATTCACAAAGAAAAAAATTGTTATAATTGTAAGGGGCCACACATTGTTAGGAATGTGTGTGAAACGTGCAATAAACTTGTTCATAGCAAAGGACAATGTTACCGTAATAAATAAATAAACAATATAACATAAATGCTGTGGGCTCTTATGACAAAAACATATGTGCTAAAAATATTATGATAAACGTTTGTATGGTAAAAAAATTGTTTAATAGATTCAGGTAGTTCATGCACACTTATAAAGAAGTCTCTGACTGAAAAATTAAATATTTCAGAAAGTTCATTGGATAATAACATACTTTTAAAATGTTTTATGGGTAACTAGGTATATAGCGTGTAACATTGTCGGAAGGGCAAACGTTAAAATAGATGAAATGCGGGTTTGTACATGCTTTTCTTAAGATGATAATTGTTTATCTTATAACGTTATTATTGGTTGTGATTATTTGAACTGAGGTTGGTAGCTATATTTAAACTTGTTAGAGCTAGAAGGAAGGCTAGAGTCTATAAGGAAGGAGAGATTGTTATGGTTATAAAGACGGATGCACCTTGTACAGGAACAAGTAAGTACAAGATATGAGAAAAAATTGTGGCGAAAGTACATACTATAAAGTACTATGGCAAAATAATATGCATTGGATTCTGAAGGTATTCGATTGTACAGGGTGTCCGGTTATAAATGTAACCCCCCTTTAACTTTTTTATTTACCCTCGTATAGAAAAATGTTAAGTACAAAAGTTGTAAGGATCTTCATATAGTTTTTTGCGGTGTTACTAGAAAAACAATTGAACATCGAAATTCTACTGTGCAAATTAAATTAATGTTTTTTTAAATGGGACACCCTGTATATTCTTCCGGATATCGGTAGAGCTCTTTAAGACGAGTTCAGTAATATAAGGTTTGTTGGGTCTAGCTGTAATAGTTACCACGTAAATTGCAAAAATGTCGGGTATCTGATTATTACTGAACCCCTCTCCTAAATTCTTTATTTGGTGAGCTAGAAAAAAATGTTCTATACAAAAGTTGTAGGTTCCTTCAGAAACTTTTCTGCGGTGTTACTAGAAAGACAATTGAACATCAGAAAAGCTTCTGAAGGAAGAATTTTTTTCTAGCTAACCAAATAAATAATTTAGGAGAGGGGTTCAGAAATAATCAGATACCCGACATTCTTGCAATTTACGTGGTAACTATTATAGCTAGACCCAACAAACCTTATATTACTGAACTCGCTTTAAAGAGCTCTATCGATATACAGAAGAATATACAGGGTGTCCCATTAAACAAAACATTAATTTAATATGTGCAGTAGAATGTCGATGTTCAATTGTGTTTCTAGTAACACCGCAGAAAACTGTATGAAAATTCTTACAACTTTTGTATATAACATTTTTTTATACGAGGGCAAATAAAAAAGTTAAAGGGGGGTTACATTTATAACCGGACACCCTGTACAATCCTACATAATGGGTTACTTGGCGAGGGTACCTACGATGAGGTATTATAACCAAGTAAAACGCGCTATAGAATACAATATTAATTATTATTTGAAGTAATTGAATGGAATCGGTATATACTATGAGGTACAAGGTCCATATAATCAATATGTAATTATGATATGTTGAATACATACTAAGAAGTATTCGATACAAGTTACTAATCGTGATTAGCATGTTTTCCTCTTGTTAGAAGAAGCCCACGGAGAGTCTGAGGACAGTCTCGGAGACTAGGACTCTGCGTGTTATGATTAATCAGCGGCAAAAACTACTAGCAAAAGAATACTGATGATTCGTCAGTTAGTCAGCCTATATTGATGTTAGGAATCGGGCAAGAAAAACAGACAGTGTTACGTATCGCTCGAAATGATGTTTTACTCTTTATATTTCGAATAGAAATATCAGTTTGTATTGTACTAAATAAAATATAGTTTTGTGAGAATTGTGTATTTATCCATAATAAGTTGATAAATTTTCGAGGACGCTGCAGCTTTAGGACGTTTATTTCAAGCAAACTAGCTTTAAACGGGCTTAAAAAAGAACTTCCTGCTGACTGAAAGACTCATTACATGTTTAACACAGAACTATAAGCGGCAAAATCGCTTGAGTGCAGCAAACGTAATTTATCCCAACTAACACAAGTTGTTCTTTGCTTGGTGGAACCTCGAGTTAAACCTAATAGAAATATCACAGGTCACAACTGATATTCATTTGTGGAGTTGGTAGATGAACTAAGCATGTAAAATTTAACCCACGTGGGCACCCTAAAGAAAAATGGAAGTTGTATCCTTAATGAATTTTTGCCATCTAGATCCTCGTATTTCATAATAATATGTACCAATAAAAAAAATAGTTAATTTGATTTTTCAGTATACATTACCATAATAAAAAAGCGAAAAGCAGAGGACTCGATGCGCTGTATGAAGAATGTTCTAATTGTTCAATATCTACAAAAACTCGCTGTTGGCTCGTGGCATTTTCTCACTAGATGATAACAAGTGTTTCAGAAATCAACTCTAGATTAAATAACAATGCGAAATTTCTTATGTAATTTTGCTCGTAGTTTATGTCAACGTCATATCATGGTTGGTATGTAAAATAATAAAATTCCCTGTATACTCAAAAGTTTGATTGCCAATAAATTTCTCTGGATGATGAAGCACGATTTACTGAACGTATCCCTTCTTCTAAAAGGAAAGGTGTGCTACTTGCCTTGCGAAAAATCTTCAAAAAAGTAATACCCTCTGTGACAACCGCAAAAATCCAGTATGTCGTGATTGTGTCAAAACCCTATACTTAAAATTTTTCAGAGTTGGGTCTTTAACGATTATTTTATATTACAATGCATTTTTGCTTAATGATTTTGATATCCTTTTTCAATTTTCCGTTATTGTTATCTCGATCACATTTACCCTTGAGTAGTTTAATGGTGATTGTCTTGGAAGGGTTGCTATCAAGGGCTAAAGTTTAATTCACCAGCTTCAGAAATTATTACTTAAAATATTTTCGATTTCCCAACTTTACCTTTTAATATATATTTTTTATATTCTCTGTATATTTGACCTCAAATTTGATTTTTGAACTTTGCTTTTCCTCAAGAATTAACTTTTAAGAGGAGGGTTTTCTTTTTAATCAAGTTTTTTTGGTATCTCGGAAACTATAAGAGATAGAAGAATGGTTAAATAGAAAAACCAGCTATTCTGTCAGTAATTTAAGAGAGCAAGCTCTTGCTAGTCATTTGGATTTTTAGATTTTTTCAAAAAATTTAAATGATGCCTTTTAGAAAACCTTATGGTTATTTTTAATTAATGATAATTTTTAAAACCCATATAAACATCTGTAGAGCAGACGGGGGAATACGTTGCCTAGTTAGATTCTTGATAAAATGTCTTACCGTCCATAATAATGTTTTTTTTTTATTGACAGTAGTCAGAGTCGCCATACGTGCCTCAAGAAAAGATGTGTCACACACGAATAAAAGCAAAATAAAGTTACAAAAATTTAAAAATATTGATTAAAAAAAATGGCAACATTGCAAAATAAAACACTATAAAACATTATTTATTAATCAAATTAACTCCATTTTTACATTGGCAATTTTTCTAACACCGAGATGAAGGCACGAAATCGATACCCGTTTACACGATTACATTTAAAAATAACATTAATAACATAACACGACATCAATAAACAATGAAATTTAATATGTAAAAAACGTAATAATTACAACAATTCCAAAAGAGGTTACTTTTATCGCTTAGAAATGAAAGTAATAATTTTGCATTAAAACTTAATTCGTCTAAAATTGTCATTTATTCTTATTTTTTTCTAGGTTTTTGCAATTTGTTCGTTTTGTTCTTGATTTATTATATTATTAGTTATTGTATGATATCAGTTTTATTGAAAATGCAGGAAGTTGCTGAATTTTGGGCTTTATACTTTCAGCTCGTGCAGTGGCTCTCAACAAATCCAAAGCATTTGATAGGGTGTATCATGACAAATTATTAGGCAAATTGACGGACTACCATCAGCACAGCTTCTATGGCTTTCCAATTTCTTGAGGGATCGAAACATCCGAGTTGGTATGGATGGATATATCTGGGAGGAATTTAAAATCAATGCCGAAACTCCTCAGGGGTGCATATTGTCTCCCACACTGTTCCTGCTCTATATCAACGATCTCTTAGACAAGACAATTTTATTTTCAACTTTGCAGACAACAGCCCTCTTATATACTCATTCATGTCGCGGGTTACAAAAACCTCTGAAAATCAGATTGCCGCCATCAATGAGGATATGAATGACACCATGGAATGGGGTGAGGGAAGCAATATCAAATTTAACAGGGAAAGACTCAAGCAGCTGTCTTCTCAAAAAAATCAAACACCGCAGGACCTGACTCAATGGCACCGCAGGACCTGACGCAATGGCAGGATAAACACTGACCCTGGACTCATCCATAAGTTTACTGTGCATCAACGTAGAAAGAAACTTGTCTTGGCATAACCATGTCACTAAAATCGTCAAGGCAGCAGTACAAAAGCTAGGAGCACTCTATAGAGCAAAAAAGTTGTATACACCCCATCAGCTCTTACTGCTTTATAAAATAAGATATAAGACCGTCTCTGGAATACCGTTCCCACGAGTGGAGCTCGGCACTCAAACACTTTTTTTTTATGGCAGTGGCACATACACAAGATCCTATGGCACTCTACGAGCGGTGCGTGCGCGAAGAAGTTGACTGATACCGTTCTTAAACAGTTGTAGGTCTTAATTAGGAGGGAACAGATGTCCTGGGAGTGAGTTCCACAGTGATGCAGTGCGCCAGACAAAGGAGTCCTTGTAAAACAACGTTCTAGGTGTTTCCAGTTGAACGGCGAACAGGTGCGCTCTAGCCGTCTGCCGTGACTGTGTAACAGGCGCTGCTGGGGCGGGATGATGCGGGCCAAATCCTGAGAACAGGGAAAACAGGGAAATCTCGGCCACATGTCTACGGTGTTCCAGACTATCCAGATCCTGGGTCAACTCCGGGTCGCTGACAAGACGCACAGCTCTCTTCTGAACGGCGTAGCAGCTTTAGGGCGTTCTTAGGTGCGGCATCCCATATATGTGAGCAAGACTCTAAGCACGGTTTTATTTGCGCTTTGTAGAACAAGAGTAGCTGCTGCGGTGTATATAATTTTTAGTTGCGAAATAGCGCGCCAAGCTTCTGCGAGGCTGACTTTGCGATGTTAGCAACGTGGTCATGCCAGGACATATTGCTGTTGACCGAGACACCCAGTAGTCGAATTGACGACGATAAAGGAATGGTCGATCCTGCCGTAATGATGTGTGGGCACGCCGTATTAGCTTTCTTGGTAAATGTGGCTGCTTGGGTTTTTGCAACAATAAATTGGGCCAAATTCCTGTCGCCCCAAGTTCGAACTTTTTTCAGATGTTGATTAATTGTTGTAATCTGCTCCTGTCTGCGGTGATAAATCTCAGTCGCTGGTAAAGGTTTTTCTGATCTAATTTGGGAGAAAAGGGTAGTATCATCTGCAAAACTGTAAATAGGATTATCTGTTTCGGTTAGCAGGTCATTGATATAACTGAGAAACAGAGTTGGTGAAAGTTTTGTGCTCTGAGGCACTGCCGCATTTATGGTGAATGTGTCTGAGATGTGTCCATCAAATGCAATGTGCAGAGATCGGTTCTTAAGGAGGCTGGCATGCGAGCTGCAGAGAGACGCTGGCAATACGAAGGACAGCAGTTTGTTGAGCGATCCGTCGTGCCAAACCCTGTCTTGCTTGCTGAAAATATTAGATTCCATACAGAGGAGAGCAGGTCGTCTTGTGGATGACCCAGAGTTGCCGAAAATCTTGACAGCCTTGAACACCGAAGAAAAATGGCGGACCTATCTCTTTACTATCGATACTACTACGGAAGGTGTTCGAACGAGCCGGCACTTATGATTCCGCCCAGAGTTGTGCTAAACAGAGACACTCGACAGACACAAGCTGCTCATTAACATACGATTCAGTTGCGAACACCTAGGAAGTCGCTGTCGCGGGACTCTTTTGTCTGTAGGGCTGCCTCGCTCTGGGGAAAGCCCCGGCAAAACACATCCTCTGCCACTGTGGAGGTTGCGCTTCGAAACTGCGGGGACAACCAATCCAGAAGCGTTAAGCTACACCATGGAGCCACTGTCGAGACTTTGGAGTCTGATCAAGAAGACGCGGTTGGTCACAATACTCTAAGTACAAGGAGGGTTGCAATAGATCTTACAGGCCGCAGTGACATAAAGGCGATGACGTCACCTCCACACATATATCTATCTATTTATCTAACGTCTTTCCCGAAAACTACAACCTACAGCGCTTCAAGTTCAACGTCCACCCTTTTCTCCGTACATGCACCGCTCGTTGAGTGATATAGGATTTTCCTTTTGTGTGGGTGCCGAATATAAGACAAAGCTTTTATCTTGGTTTCCACTATTAAAGAAAAGTTCATTTTAAAACATGTAATTGAATTTAAAATATAAATTAAATTACATGTTTGCTAGCCGCATTTTCTTTGTTAATGAAGTCCAAAATGACAGCTAAAAGCTGGAAGTCCATAACGCCGTTTTGCATTGTTTTATTGCACAATGTTGCGTAGTTTCTAGAAAGATATTTTCTTTATTTTCTTTTGTTTGGTAAACTATAATAATGACAAATACCATACATCTTTAAAAAGCTAATAAAAATTCTTCTGTAAGGTAGAGAAAATAGAATAAGAAATTGACATCGGAACTCTAAACTAAAATCAGTCTGTGCGGACGTACTCGACATAAAAAGTGGCTCCAGAATTGTTTTAGCGGATTTTAGAAGTTCTTATAGATAAAAAATACAAATGGGCTTTCTGAAACTTAGCATTTCAATTCTTTGAAAATATCTCTATACAACTAAGCAGGTAGACGCTTTACAAGCGCAGTTGAAATTTAGTAAGACTATTCTCTGAAACTGCCACATTTAGGGATTTAAAATATAATTTTAAATATAATTGAATATACGCTACGTTGTGAAAAGAGGAACAATTTATTTTGTTCTGCAGCTAAATAACAGAGAAATAGCGTTGGACGATACAGAGATAATTGAATGTTGTATCACCGAATGTTTGAAAATTAATTCCATGCGTGAACTAACATACACCGATCTCGTAATAACGATTAGTTCACGTGAAATATGTATAATTTTATAACCACCATTTCCTGCCATAGTTTGATCTATAGGGCTTAAAAGGTTTGGCAGAGTTTGTCTAATACTAGACTATGAAAAATTCCATTACGAACTTACACATTAACATGCACCATTGAGAATCGGCCTAACCTAAATTTTGAATTGTTCGGATACATTATTTCATAAAAATAGGAACCATTAGTATGCATGTGATCACCAAATGGCTTCAGCTTTCCTATTTGGCTTTTAGACATTTTTGCACCTAATGTGGGGCTGAAAGATAGACTAAATAATTTGGCTCGCAGGCTGCTGAACAACCACATAAAGATTGTTAAATTAAAAAGAGAACATACCTACTTAAACTAAAAAAAATACTTTTAACCTAAAGCAGTAACAAATTAATTCTGCCAAAAATTACGATTGACATTACGGTAGAGGAATGTCTTATTCAGCCGCAAAATTTGCATAATATGGAGTCAAAATTCTACATCTCTGTTGTCATTTTGGGAGCAAGGCATTTATTGCTTTGGATAACTCTATTCAGCTTTTGATAGCTATGTTCATAAAAGTTCGTAATATTCAGTAAATAGTCACAGTGATTCTAAAAATTATAAAAAAGTACTTAAAATAACAAAAAATAAATGTTAACTAAAGTTCCTGAAATGTAGCAACTCGAAACCCTTTTCTCATCCCTATTTATCAGCTATCTAGAATCTTGTTTTGAACACAGTTAATATCCCTTTGTGAATTATTTAAATCTGTAAACTCTTAACGGGCATACTAATTTGATACAATATAAATAGCCCTAAGCCCTACGAAGTGTTTCTCAATTAGACCCATCTATTATGGATGGCTCTTGAACATTGATGTTGATTATTCTATCAGAGGCAAGGAGCTATTGATCTCTAAAATAAGAAATTTAGAACTTACGATGGACTCTCAATATTAGTTTTCAAGTTTTTGAGACTGGTCTTATGATTTTGAAAACGTCAGTACTGTCAAATAATTATATTGTTCAATATCGGACATGGAATATTAAAGCAAACTTTGATTAAAGTCTACTAATACGAATACGAATTTTGATGTTTCAAATTAAGGATTATTATAACGCACATTTTATATATAAACATACAATGTCTTGAGTTAGATTGATTGATGGATTTATTAACGAAAACATAAATATAGTCCGTCTAAAAAGTATCCGGAATTTTATATTTTTCCTAATTTTAATATATCTCTTTTTCGCAACATTCCAAGACAAGAGTAATGCACCAAGTACCTTCTCCGGATAGTAAGCTACGGTCAAAATAGCATGGCAACACTATCTGTCAAACATTGTTGATTGTAATCAGGCTTAAGATTTGTGAAATAATGTCGAAAGTAGAAAAAAGAAGAGAGGTAGTTTTTTCTGTATAGAAAAGGTGTTATAAAATTAGTGTAATGGAGTGGACTCGAAAAAAGCGCAGTATATGAGACAATAAAGATGATAAAAAAAGGCTCAGATATGAGGCATAGACCAGTTTCGGGAAGACCGCGTAGGATTTGCGGAAATATTTAAAACTCCGCAGCGGTCTTGGGACTACAATATCCGCTCCTAAGGTGTCGAAAATTTAGCATGCTGCATATCAAGGAAACTAAAAAATCGATATTGATTTTGTGAACGTTTTCAAGAAGATAATTTCAGCAATGTTCTTATATCTGACGAAAGTTGTTTCCAGCATGGCGTAACTCACCTAAAAATCTTATTAAGAGAACATGTTACAATCCAAATTCCTAAATTTCCCAGTGCAATATGGTTTAGGGAGTAATATCACAGCGTGGTACTATACACCTCTCTGTATAGTTGATGGTACCGTTTACAGTGCAAAGTATTGTGCTATTATAGAAGGTTTTCCAGAAGGAAACGGTTTATGTTTCCAGAGGGGTGGCATATTCAGGAGTATAATGCACAATGCTATACTTCTGTTTATGTTTAAGCTTGAAATGCAAGAACACCAATTGGCAACAAATTCATAGCAGCAGCTTCACCCAATCTGAGTCTCATTGAAAACACATTATGGGGACTAACAAACATTGGAATGGGACGAATGCCACAAAATAACACAGATTTAATTCGGTCAGTTTTACACCTGGACCACCATCACCGGACATTATGACGGTCACCTAGTTTCGGGTGTATCTGGACGTATAGTGAAGCGTTTAGAGATAAATGGAGGTTGTATACGTAAATAAGATGAATTATTTGTTGTAATTTTATTATTCAAGTAATACAAATTTAAACCGAAAAGTTTTATTTGTATTTTCTTTTTACCGGATACTTTCTAGACAGACTAATAATAAAGATATTAAATAATTATACTAGTATATTATTATACTATAACTTAGTTAACATAGTAGGATATGGAGGTCATAGCTGAGGGAGACACAAGGTTAATAATTTTTTTTAATGAATAGAATCCGATTAGAAATCCAATAATACAGCCAAGCAATATTTTTCAAAAATTAATGCAATAGGCCGTGTAAAGGCTGACGTTTCTTAGATAAAGACATAACGCTCTGTATATTTTCCTCAACCTGCAGGAACAGTTTCATCTTCTCTCCATTGCATATGCCTGAGAGCGTGTATTGAATAGGAATAATTACACTTGCTCTAAAACACTCTGTGGACAGCTATAATAGACGATCATAATTATGTGTTAATGCTAACCGCAGTTTGATCAATACAAAAAATGTCGACGGTTTGTCTTAATGGAAATGTTAATCAGCATAATTGCCGATAGTAAGCAATTGAACTTATACTCCCTACGTCATACCCAATTAAGACAAAAAAAAATAATTTGGGCTAGTATCATAGGGCAAGGACAATAATCGGCACATTTTTGACACAAGATAACATGAATGACGATAGGTACTTTTAGCCGTTGGGAAAGCAAATTACTCCTGCTCTTGCGATTATATTGACAAACTCTCATGAAAGAAAAACAGTGTTAATAATTAAAATCTTCAATAGCTGTAGTTAGAATGATATTTGGAGACAGCAAATCGGTGCACCATCGCATTACGCCAGACAAGTCCCAGGGTGTCCGAACAAACTATTTTTTGAATGACCCATTGGGGAGAAATGGCGAAAGTGAGTGGCCAGCTCTGCCACCAGATCTAGCACCATTCGGTCAGTTCTTGTGAAGACACTTAAAAAATGATGTCTACAATAACAAGCGACATGACTTAGATGAGCTCCATACAATTAACTTAATTGTTAGCTTAATTTTAAAATGTAATTTTTACTGCATTTTCAACTGATTTTCGATTAACAACACAAACGTACTAATAATTCAAATTTATGCATACTACCATGAACGTTTCCGTCGTTATTATGGTAAATGCAAAAACGAATTATTATCCTTCGCATCTCCGCCATCCCTCATTACACTTTGTAGTATACAACTTTTTCCCAATCGGTACAATTTTTAAAGAAGTTATCTAAAAACATGGTGATTCGGCCGACCCTGGCTAGCCGCTCGAGCTGATGCGTCATTACAATTTTGTACCGGTCGGTGACAAGCAAGAATCCGTAAATCGGTTCTTTCTTTTGGTTTTAAAAATAAAAATGCCTAGAAATCGTATTTCTAGTATAGTGAAGTGTTAGTGATACGTCTTGCTCGCAAAGGAGGCGAAAAAAGGGGGCAATATTCATCGGAAGAAGCGAATCAGGGAGTGAGTCCATATAAAATTATATGCCAAAATTTCAAATATACATAAATACCTGGTTATTTTAAATATATAAAAACAGAATCTCTCGTATGAAAGCAAACTAAATGTGTATAATACTAAACTGAGTATTATGAATAAATATGACACTTGTAACCCTTATTTTTTTACTTAATAAAATTGAAATGGAAAATACTCTCAAACTTCTAAAACTAACTATACTTATTAGAATAAAATAGAGTGCGAACGGGTTACAGTCAAAAATGCGAATGAAGCAGTAAACAAAAATTAAATGTGCTCACTGCGATTTGAATTATACTAACAAACTGTTATTTATACACGAGTGCATGACAAAACATTGTTACATTTATTTGTCGTCTGTGCACAATTATACAGAATCAAACAATATATTCGGAATTGAAATATATTATATCGAAATGAATAAGTAATAAGCAACAGTTAACGATACGAGCTATTCGAACCGTTCTCTAGTAATCTCGTCTAATCGTACATCCTACCAAAGAAATACTATTCAATCACAAAAAGTGTTTGCATAACACAATCAAAAGGAGGAAATATATACCGGTCGGCCTGCACATTTATTAATGTTTTACATAGAATAAAACGTTTATACCATATAAAGGAATATAAAAAATAGAAACAAATAGTTATAATGCCTTCGTATCATTGGTTTTTCGATATTTGATCCCCGTATGGGGCACATGTGGGACTATAAACTACAATTCGATTCGATGCAAATATTGCAAAACAAAAAACAAAGATATATTTAATTATGATCCACTGACTCATGCTGCAGATCTATATGAAAATTTAAGAGTATGGCAATTACATAAGGTATTAAAATTTGAACAGAATAAACTTATTTACAGGATAATAAATAAAACTCAAAATTAAAATATTATCATAATATTTTCAAAGGATATTCATAGCCACAATACTAGAGAGTTTATAGGAAATCATACTGTTATTATTACTAAAATGCAATTATCCTCAATACCAGTGTTCAAAAACACTGTCTAGAGGAATAAGGACTATGTATATTGTAATTATTGCTATTACTGTATTAACAAATACTTTTCAAAAAAAAAATAATAATATAAAAATCGAAAAAAATAAAAATTTTGAGAAACTAAAAGAGCGCCCTTTTCTCACGAAATTAACCCCTAAAAACTAACCACAAAGGCAAGCTGACGCATAATTTACGAGCGACTAAATCCCAAGTTGGGTATTATTATAGCTTTGCATGGCCCTCCGTTGGCTTTGCTCGCAACGGAGGCTCAATCAACAAGAACTAAAAGTGCTAACCAAAACTAACCCAAAATTAAGGGAAAAAGGCGGAATGTTGTCGTTCGGCTTTGTCGAAGCAATGTAATACCGGAACACATTATTTTAAACAATTCGTGTTGACATGAGCCGTCCGGTGAGGGAAAAAATTGGAGTAAACATTGCTTGCAGGAGATGTTAATAAATAATAATACCTATTTACAAATTCGCATTTGCAGATGCGACTAACTTTAACTAAAATTGGCCTTCACATTTGCAGATGTGAAGGGCCCCCAACAGCCTCTACCCCAGTAGGTATATTATGTAAAGTAGTTAGAGGCACACTATATCCCTACATTTGCCGATGTAAAGGATATATGTACTGACAAAAATAAAACGGTATAGTGCTATGTATTTGCAGATACAAAAACAAATAACCACCATACTATTGCAACCCTCTTACATAAAATCATTGCATTGGAGGTAGCGAATTATTACACTCTTCGTTTTTATTCAAAACAGAAATTACAGTATTTGCAGATACTGTAAATATGCTAAAAATCGTTGCATTTGCAGATGCAGTCGAAAGCATAACCAGGGTTAAGCAGCAAGCAAAAAGGTGAATAGTTCGTTGTATTAGCAGATACAATCGATCGTACCCACTGTCTGCAATTGCAGTTGCAGATAGTGAACATATTCATGAACCTATTTTTCTGTTCAAAAACAGAAATTGCAGCATTTGCAGATGCTGTAAATAGGCTAATAGATCGTTGCATTTGCAGATGCAATCGATATCATAAGTAGCAAAACCAAGGAAACTCTTTTGCATTTGCAAATGCATTAGAAGATCCTCTCACGCTAGCTGAGGAAATAACTTATCCGAATCAAGACTTACCAACATCAGAAGCACGAGATGGTCCTAAACAAAGTAACGACCACCTAGCTGTGTAGGTGTAGAAAAAAAAAATCACACCTGCGAGGCCAGAACTACATACTCAGATAGTTTAGACTAAAAGATAAAAAAAAAAAAAAAAAAGAAACGGTATGATAGAGAAGTATCCACCAGCTGCCAACTGCAATGTCCTCAGACCATCAAAATTAAATCTCGAAGAGAGTACTAAATCCTGCCAAGACAACTGCTGTATCAATTACAGAAACAACTATAGTCCGTGGGATTAGTGCCTTAGCCTCCCTTTCAATAATTTGATTAGCCAACCGTCTGAACTAGAATACGTTCAAAATTAGCAGAAATTAAAGGTAAACAGTTCAATGATAGCGTGGGTACAGGATTATAAAATCCCTTTCACCACTCCGGTTAGCAAAATAGAACTACATAGGACGGCAAAAATTTTAATTTCAAAATACGCATTCTTGGGGAAAACTGATCTCTTAAAGATGCATATTTCCTTATCCCTATGCACAGTAGTCAAAAAAGTTGTTAAGATTCGTTTTTTGCAACGTACTATACCAATTTAATTGTGTTTCATTTGGTTTATGTACAGCTCCATATCTTTTCACAAAATTGAAACCAGTTGTAAGATATGTAAAATTAAAGGGTATAAAAACTCTACTCTACTTAGACAATTGGCTAGTTATTGGTAATTCAAAAGAGAATTGCTTAAAAGTATAAATAAAATTACATAAACATTACAAGATTTAGGTTTTATATAAATTCCGAAAAAAGCGTAGTTATTCCCCCGCGACCATGCTCACTTTTGGGGTTTATACAAGAGAAAAGGGAGCTACTGGTAGAACAGTCTATTATCTTTACCCTGAAAAATACTAACTCACATATCCTTGCGGAGAGAAACAACCATTGTGGAAGAAAATTTCTCTGGCTGTAGGGAAATTAGGAAGTTCCTGAGAAATTAAACTGATTATTTTTTATTGCAAACTATACAACAGTGAAAAAAAAAAAAAAAAAAAAAAA